>CM077158.1:137368532-137679442 GCA_039583875.1 Platanthera guangdongensis | reverse complement strand
CCCCCCCCCATAGTGAAGGTAGTTGACACTAAGTGGACTTTCAAGTGTATCAGAGCCAGGTTGCTCAACAAATAGGTTAACGCCTTGAGTAAGTTCCTGCCGCTAGTGTCAAGAAGAAGGCAGACTTCTACTATGGACGGACTCAAGTACACAGGCAAGATCCCAGTGTGCACCAGGATAAACTTTCCTATCTGGAAGGAAAGGATTAGGTTCTACATGGAAGCGGTCGATCCCCGACTCTCATGATCGTGGAGGAGGGACCTTATGTCCCCACTAAGGCCTCCACCATTGATCCTACCAAGAAAGTGCCAAAGAAAATTTCTGAAATGGACAGGGATGAGATGGTGCTGGTGGGACTTGACAAGAAGGCGCTGAACATTCTGGTCAGCGCGGTCGATGACTCAATGATGCAGAACTTCTACAACTGCAGGACAACAAAGGAGATCTGGCACTGCCTGATTATCCTAATGGAGGGAACTGATGAAGTGAGGGATGATCAGAGATCCCTCCTGAACCAGAAATATGAGGCCTTCAGACAAGGGCCTAAGGAAGAGATCAGAGTCACCTTCGAGAACTTCCTCAAGATTGTCAATGCCCTCAAAGGATATGGAAGAATGTTCACTGATGGTGAACTTAATGATAAATTCCTTAGGTCCCTTACTAAGGAATGGGACACAAAGATCTGTGCCATCCGAGAGTTTGGCAGACTTGCTGAAACAGACCCGCAAATTCTGTTTGGGAAGCTGATGTCCTATGAGCTTCAACTGAACACCAGGAAAGCAGAAGAAGAAGTAGAGAAGGCTGCAGCCAAGGAAAAGACTGTGGCCCTAAAATCCATTCACTCCAGGAAGGTCAAGGGTGTAGTTTCATACCGTGCCTGGAAAAAGGATGAGGAGGAGGACTCCGAGCCATGCTCCTCCAGCTCAGAGTTGACTGAGGAAGATTTCTCCCTCATCACCCGAGAATTCAAGAAGTTCCTCAAGATGAGGAATCAAAGAAAGAGAGACGGCTCCTCCTCCAGGCATCAGAAGAAAAATTATTCTTCTGACAGGTATGCTTCTAAACCGAACAAACATCGCTCCTATGACATTATTTGTTTTGGATGCAATAAGCGAGGACACGTCGTGGCCGACTGCCACCAAGGCAAGAGAGAAAAGGGGAAGGGAGAGGAGTACAAGTCCTCTAGAGACAAGAAGAAAGAGAGGAGCTACATCGCCAAAAAGCCAAAGACACTGAGTGAGTCTGATTCCTCAGACTCCAGTGATGATGAGGAAGCCTACTTCGGGCTGGTGGGTCGCTCCGACTCAGAAGGAGAATGCCCCCCATTTACTGGGAAGGTAAAAGCACACACCCCTCTCTTCGACTCTGAATCTGATACTGAGTCTCAGGATGATGACCCTGAGGATAGCCCTTCGGCCCGTGAAGCGGAGCTCCTCGAGAAGTATGAGCTTCTGCTCAACACTTTCGAGGAGTGTCGTAAGAGATTGAAGGCTGAGAAAAAGGAAGTGAAATTCCTTAAGGGTGAGAGTGTCTCCCTAAGGGAAGAGATCACCAGTTTGATCTCTCTCCGACAGGAGCACCTAGACCTGACTTCAAAGCATTCAGAGTCTCTTAAGCTCCTTGATCTTAAGCAGGAGGAAGTCGACAATTTGGAAGAACAACTTGCGGCAGAAAGGAAGATCGTCAAGAGCTTCTCTATGGCAAAAATAGTTCTTCCATTAGTTGATACCTTCTCTGCTCAGGCCAAAGGAGCTAGCTTGGGGCATGTAGGGGTATCTGGTTCCTCATCCAGGAGAAACAGGAACCAGAGAAAGAATAAGGCTGCCAAGAAGGCCTCTGCTGCTGAAAAGGGAAAGGCCCCACTGTTAAAAGTAGCGAATAGAAAAGAACAAACGGATAGACTTTTGAATAATTGAAATTTTATTATCCAAAAAAGGTATCTATTACAAAGGTATGCCCTCCTTTATATAGAATGGAGGAGAGATGAGAGAATACAAATAAGAGATGTGGGACTATAATTTACAGGACTAAGCAGACTATACAAAACAAACCGCACAAGCCGCGCGGTTAGACAGCAGGGCTAACCGCACGGCTACCACCAGAGAGGAAGAGAGACTGCCAGGGTAGACTGCCAGACCGCCCGGTCTCCAAGCCGGCTGAGACAAACCGCCAAACCGCGCGGTCTTCAACCCTCCAAGACAAACCGCCAGACCACCCGGTCACCAACTTCAACACTCCCCCTCAAGCTGGAGCATATATATCGATCATGCCCAGCTTGTCGCAGATGTGGAAAAAGGAAGCGGACACTGGCTTGGTGAAGACATCTGCCAACTCGTTGTCGGAAGTGACAAATGGAGTGCAAATCTGTTTCTTCAATATTTCTTCCCGAATAAAATGACAGTCGACTTCTATGTGTTTTGTTCTCTCATGAAAGACCGGATTTTTGGAAATGTGTATCGCGGCCTTATTGTCACAGAACATAGGAAGAGGGTAGTTGTAAACCTCTCCTAAGTCAAGCATGAGAGCCCGCAACCACTTCAACTCACATGTAGTCGATGCCATGCTGCGATATTCCGCCTCTGCACTAGACCTGGAAACGACAGACTGTTTCTTGCTCTTCCAACTCACAAGATTGCCTCCAACAAATGTGCAGAAACCTGAAGTCGATTTGCGGTCCCCTTTGTCATCCGCATAGCTTGAATCAGAGTACGCTTCAACCCTAAGGTGACCATTTTTCTGAAATAGGAGTCCTTTCCCTGGAGCAGCTTTAATATACTCTAATATCCTCAGAGCAGATTGTAGATGACACTCCCTCGGAGCTTGCATGAACTGGCTCACCTTGCCAACAGCATAAGAGATGTCGGGTCTGGTTACCGTGAGATATATGAGCTTGCCCACCAGATGCCGGTATCTCGTAAGATCGGAGAGAAGAGGTGAGTCATCTGTCCAAGTTTTGTCTTCTCCAACAGCCATAGGACAACGTGCAGGTTTAGCACCAGTCAGTCCTGCCTCCTTTAAAAGATCAAGAGCATACTTCCGTTGTGAAAGGACCATGGAGTTGGGCTTTCTAGAGATTTCAATCCCCAGAAAGTATTTCGGGGAGCCCATATCCTTTGTGACCAGATGTTGACGAAGGTTTTTCTTGGTCATCAATACCCCATCCTGGTCATCGCCAGTAAGAAGAATGTCAACAACATAAACCGCAAGAACAACAAGACAAGAGGCGGTTTTCCGAACAAACAAGGAGTGATCTGCTGAGCTTCTTGTAAAACCAATGGTCGCAAGAATGCCACTGAACTTGTCAAACCAGGCACGAGGACTCTGCTTGAGGCCATAGATAGCCTTCTTTAGCCGGCATACCCGTGTCTCCCCCTGAGCAACATACCCAGGAGGTTGCTCCATGTAAACATCCTCCTGCAGATCACCATAGAGGAAGGCATTCTTAACATCTAGCGGCGAGATGGGCCAATCCCTGTTGACAGCCACAGAGAGAAGAACCCGAATAGTGCTGAGACGAGCCACAGGATAGAAAGTATCAAATTAATCAATCCCATAAGTTTGGGTAAAACCCTTGGCAACCAGGCGAGCCTTATAACGATCCACACTGCCATCCGGGAGAAACTTCACCACGAAGACCCAGCGACATCCAACAACATCTGTGCCTAAAGGAGGAGGAACAAGGGTCCAGGTACCCCGTTCAGTGAGAGTAGCAATCTCCTCATCCATGGCAACTTTCCAATGAGGAATAGTAAGGGCCTCCTGGTAGGAACGGGGGGTGGCAGTGGCCGAGATAGCCAGTGCAAAAGCTCTGCGAGCAGGGGTAAGACGATCATAGGAAACAACTGCAGTAAGCGGGTGTTGGGTACAGGCCCGAACCCCTTTGCGAAGAGCAATCGGGAGATCCAGGTCAGCAGGTGCCTCAGTATCCGGAGTATCCGTGGTGGAGAGAGCTGGCCCGGGAGTAGAGAGAGATGGCAGCGGAGTGGAGGAAGAAAGCGGAGTAGAGGGTGGAGATGATGAGGATGGGGAAGACGGTGGAGTGGGTGGAGAGGGCGGAACAGTAGTGGGAGCAGAGGGAATGGATGGGTTTGTATGAGAAGTAGGATCAGGAGGAGTAGAAGAGGAAGCGGGAGAGAAGTAAGAGGCATTGGCAAAGAAGGTGACATCCGCAGAGACAAATTGCTTGCGGGTAACAGGGTCAAAGCAGCAATATCCTTTCTGAGTGGGAGAGTAGCCCAGAAAGACACATTTGGTGGCATGTGGTGAGAGTTTATCACGGGTGGCAGCGGGAGAGTGCACAAAAGCGGTGCACCCAAAGATGTGTAGAGGAAGAGGAAAGGGATCCTTGTCTGGATAAAGAATGGAGAAGGGGGTAGCACCGTGGAGAACTATGGAGGGAAGGCGATTGATGAGATAGCAGGAGAGGAGGACAGCATATCCCCAATATGAGCGAGGAACATGCATTTGAGTCATCATAGTGCAAGCGACGTCAAGGAGGTGACGGTTTTTGCATTCCGCCACCCCATTTTGTTGGGAGGTGTAGACACAACTTGTTTGACGAATAACACCATGGTGAATACAAAAGGAGGAGAAGTCGTGGCTAAGATACTCCTTAGCATTGTCAGAACGAAGGAGTTTAATAGACGTATCAAACTGAGTCTTAACCATAGAATAAAAGGAGGTCCAAACAAGAACAGCGCGATCTTTGAGAAGATATACCCACGTACATCGAGAGAAATCATCAATGAAGGTGACAAAATAGGAACTACCCCGACCGATGGTGAGGTTAGGAGCGGGACCCCATATGTCAGAGTGAACGAGGTCGAATGGACGGGAAGAGCCCCGACTTTGCGTTGGGGGAAGGATGAGCGGTGATGTTTGCCAAGTAGACAGGCATCACAGTTTAGAGGAGGATGATGAGGAGGGAGGTGCGGCAGGAGCTGGCGGAGAATTCGGGGAGGAGCATGTCCAAGGCGAAGATGCCATTGGAGAAGATCTGTAGAGGAGGAGGAGAAGGCGGATAGAGCAGAAACGTTGTCGAGGAAGTAGAGGCCACCACTCTCAGTCCCGGTAGCAATCGTCCGTTGTGAGTCCGGATCCTGAAAAGCACAAGAGCTAGGGGTGAATATGACAGAACACCGTAGTTGCTTGCATAAAGAAGTAACCAATAATAAATTGCACGGAAACTTGGGCACATAGAGGTATCAGCCAGGCAGAGAGATGGAGTGACTTGAACCATGCCCGTCCCATGGACCGGGGAGGGAGATCCATCAGCAATAATGACCGGGGGCAACTGAGCATGTGTGTCAAGAAGAGAGAAACATTGAGGATTGCCTGTCATATGATTGGTTGCACCAGAGTCGATGAGCCATCTTCCGCGAGTAATAACATGAGCACTACCAGAAGAGGTGACCACGGAGGCGGACAGGCTGGAGGAGGGGAAAGCCATGGAAGCAAGAGAGGAGCAAGACGCGACGATAAGAACAAGCCGCGAGAAGAGAAAAGAGCACCAAGCCGGGCGAACAGAAAACAGGTCGGGCGGCTAGGAAGGCCGCTACCAAGAAGCAGAGGGAAAGAAGTCGCACGGCTTGAAAAAGTCGGGCGAACAGAGGAGAACAGGTCGCACGGCAAAAGATGAGGCCGGCGCGACTAGCAAGCAGGAGCGGGTAGAAGGCAACAAGTAGAGCGCGAACAGTAGCGGCTAGCAAGAGGTCAAAGGCACAGCGGGGAAGAGGTCGCGCGGACTGAAAAGGCCGAGCGAACAGAAGAGAGGAGAAGAGCAGGTGACCGCGACCAAGATGCAGGTGAGAAAGGAACAACCTGCACGGTCAGGCAGATCACAGTAGCAAACCGCGAGTATAGGGGCAAGCGGAGATGGGGAAAGCAGAAGCGGACAGGGAGAAGAAGTCCGCAGCGGGTAGACACAAGCCGCAAAGACTAGGAAGTCGGAGAGGCAAGAAGGAGCAAGGGGCACGGCGACAAGGAAACAGGTCGCTGCGACGAATAGCAGTAGGAGAAGAGAACCAAGAAGCAAGCCGCGCGAACAGGGCAGCGGACAGAAAAAAGCCGCTCGAATAGGGCGGCGGACAGAAGAGAAGGCAAGCCGCGAGAGAGGTCGCGGATAGCGGAAAACAAGCCGCTAGAAGCAGAGAGCGCACAGAATCAGGAGGAAATGACCGTGTCCTCTGATACCATGTTAAAAGTAGCGAACAGAAAAGAACAAACGGATAGACTTTTGAATAATTGAAATTTTATTATCCAAAAAAGGTATCTATTACAAAGGTATGCCCTCCTTTATATAGAATGGAGGAGAGATGAGAGAATACAAATAAGAGATATGGGACTATAATTTACAGGACTAAGCGGACTATACAAAACAAACCGCACAAGCCGCGCGGTTAGACAGCAGGGCTAACCGCACGGCTACCACCAGAGAGGAAGAGAGACTGCCAGGGTAGACCGCCAGACCGCCCGGTCTCCAAGCCGGCTGAGACAAACCGCCAGACCGCGCGGTCTTCAACCCGCCATGACAAACCGCCAGACCGCCCGGTCACCAACTTCAACACCCACTCAGTCCTGTTGCGTTCAGAAAGCTTAGCTTTCCCTGCAACCAACATGACTTTGAGTCAACCTTTGGTCATCATTTCCGGCCCTCGGTTGCAAAGCCAAAGAGCCGATATGATGGTTGTACTTTTCCCCGCAACTTCGGTGAGAGTGTCTTCAAGGCACCTTATGAGGAAATCCACATTGGAAATTATGGTCAATTCTCTAGCGGCCATAATAGAAAGCAGGTACCAAAAGCCAAGCCTGTTATACTGAAGGAACAGAAGGTGAAGAAGTCATGTGACTGCAATCACTATGATGCCTCCACCTCCAGATCCAAGGCCCCGGCTGTACCCACCATTCCCAGGGTAAAGCAGGAGCCTAGGAAGAGGTACAACAGATTTGACTGTTGGTGTTGTGGCAAAGTCGGTCACTTTGCCGTGGATTGTTGGTTTAATCCGAGGTATAACGAGACTCCTTATGTTAGCAATGCGAGGCCGACCACTCGTAGGGTTAACCACCCGAGGGGGAGTATGCTTACCAAGAATCTAGGACCCAAGTTCGATTGGGTTCCTAAGGGAAATTAATTTTGTTTTGCAGGAATGTCCAAAGGCCACCAAAACTCCAATATGGTACTTGGACAGTGGATGCTCCCGGCATATGACTGGGACAAGAAGCCTGCTGCGTGATTACACTCCAGTCGAGAATGGACCCAAAGTCATCTTTGGGGGGTCAGATCGAGGAGTCACCAGAGGTTACGGTATGATTTCCAACGGTATAATCTCTATCACCGACGTGGCTTATTTTGAAGGGTTAAACCATAACCTGATCAGTGTAAGTCAGTTATGTGATAAAGGTTATGCCGTTAAGTTCTGCAAGGATAAATGCCTGATAATATCATGTGCCTCTTCTGAGACGGTATTATCAGTCATTAGGAGCAGAAATATCTTCTGCTTAGATTTTCTTAGCTTAGATTCATCTACCCCCGTATGCCTAGTAGCAACAGGCATTGCATCTCTTTGTGAACAATGGCACAAGAGATTGGCACATATTAATTTCAAAACAATTAGTATGATGTTTTCTAAAAACTTAGTAAGGGATGCTCCCGTTATCAAGTGCATCAAAGGTAGCCCCTGTCCTACATGCCAGATGGGCAAACAGACTCGGGCTACCTTTAAGAGCATTGCAGACAAAGACTCTTCCCGGTTCCTTTATCTTCTACATATGGACTTGTTTGGTCCAATGCAAGTTCATAGCTTGTGAGGCAAGTCCTATATGCTAGTGATAGTTGATGATCACTCTCAGTTTACATGGGTGTTGTTTTTAAAACGCAAGTCTGATACGTTTGACATCTTCACCAGCTTTGTCAAGCAGATCCAGAACGAACTTAACTGCTCAGTGGTCAAAATCAGAAGTGACCATGGAACAGAGTTCGAGTCTGGTGCTATGACAGAGTTCTGTGAAGAACTTGGTATCTTTCATGAGTTTTCCTCCCCGCGCACTCCTCAACAAAACAGAGTCACGGAGAGGAGAAATAGAACACTCATTGAAGCTTGCACGACAATGTTGAAAGACGCTTCTCTCCCAGAATACTTCTAGGCAGAGGCGGTCAATACGACTTGTCATGTACAAAACCGAGCATTGATCAACAAGAATCATCGTAAGACGCCTTATGAGCTACTAAGAGGCAGGAAACCAACCATGTCCTACTTAAGGATCTTTGGTTGCAAATACTACATACTCAATAACGGGAAGTACCCGCATACTAAATTTGGTTAAAAATGCTTCGAAGGCATATTCATGGGCTATAGTACCCACAGTCGGGCATATAGGGTCTTCAATAAGAAAACCCTAGTGGTAGAAGAATCAATTAATGTTGTATTTGATGAAGGAAGCTTGCTTAACAGCAATTCTTCCAGCGGTATTCTTGAAGATGCAGGTGCACGACTTGAACAGCTGAGTCTCGATGAGACCGCTAAAGATGAAACTCATAAGTACGTCAAAGTTTCCACCTCAACGTCAACTGGGAATGTTGAAGATCAAAATGGAGCAAATCTCTTAGAAGAAGGAGAAGCCCAAGAAGTAGTCGAAGCTCCAGACGCCAGACTTCTAGAGCTCCGACACGTGAGGGATCATCCTAGAGATCAGATCATCGGAGATCCTCGTGACGGTGTCAGAACTCGAAGAGGTACTATTAACGAGATTTTGCATCTTAGCTTCCTGTCACAGGTTGAGCCAAAGAAGTTCGACGAGGCGAACAAAGATGCGGCATGGATTTTGGCCATGCAAGATGAACTGCATCAATTCGAACGATGCAACGTTTGGACGCTGGTTCCCAGACCACAAAAGTAGAATGTGATTGGCACCAAGTGGATCTTCAGAAATAAACTGGATGAACATGATGTCATCATGAAGAACAAGGACAAGCTGGTGGCTCAAGGTTACAGACAGGAGGAGGGGATTGACTTCGACCAGACCTTTGCACCAGTGGCAAGGCTCGAGGCCATCAGATTGTTCCTGGCGTATGCTTCGCACAAAGGATTCACAGTCTATCAAATGGATGTGAAATCAGCATTCTTGAACGGAGACCTGAAAGAGGAAGTATACGTCGCTCAACCCCCAGGTTTTGTCAATCCTACTTATCCCAATCATGTATATTTTCTTAATAAAGCTCTATATGGTTTAAAACAAGCTCCACGAGCTTGGTATGGGACTTTATCTAGTTTTCTTCTTGAGAATAAGTTCTCTAGAGGTAAAAAAGATAAGACATTGTTTCTCAGGGAAGTCAAAGGCAAGATTTTGCTGGTGCAAATCTATGTCGATGACATTATATTCGGCTCAACGGACAACAATCTTTGCAAAACGTTTTCTAAACTTATGCAAGGAAAGTTTGAAATGAGCAGTATGGGAGAGCTAAAGTATTTCTTGGGACTTCAAGTGAAACAGTCTGAGGATGGAATCTTCATCTCTCAGACGAAGTTCACCAATGAACTCCTCAAGAAATTCGGTATGGAGAATGCAACCTCTATGAGGACTCCAATGGGATCCACTATGTGTCTGGATAAGGATGAGAAAGGTAAACCTTTCGATGAAACCAAATACAGAAGCATCATTGGATCCCTGCTCTACCTTACTGCCAGTAGACCGGATATCATGTTCTCCACATGTGTCTGTGCCAGATATTAGGTGAACACTAAGGAATCTCACTATGTCGCTGCAAAGCGAATTCTCAGATACCTTAAACGTACTCCCAATCTTGGCTTGTGGTACCCGAGAAACAATGATGTCAAGCTAATAGGTTTTTCAGATGCTGATTTTGCAGGGAGTAGGGATGACAGGAAAAGCACTTCCGGGACATGTCAATTCCTCGGAAGAAGGCTTATCTCATGGAACAGCAAGAAGCAGAATTGTGTAGCAACCTCCACAGCAGAGTCTGAGTACATCTCGGCAGGCAGCTGTTGCGCACAACTCCTATGGATCAGAAACCAGTTATCCGACTACGACCTTCAGTTCAAGGAAGTACCAATGTACTGCGACTCCTCCAGTGCAATTTCAATTGCCAACAATCCGGTATCGCACAACAGAACGAAGCATATTGAAGTGCGCTAACACTTCATTCGGGAGCATGTGGAGAACAAGGACATCTCTCTCTATTATGTCCCCACGGACAAGCAGATTGTAGATATTTTCACAAAGCCCTTAGAGGAAGCCAAGTTCAGTCTTTTCAAAACTGAATTGGGGATGCTAAACTATGAGGAATGAAGACTACAGAAGCTCCAGGCTCGTGCATCTAGGGGGAGCCTCTGCCAGGAACTCAAGTGTGAGCACAGGTGCAAGAACTGAGGGGGAGCAAGGGGTCAAATGCAACAGACCCAGATTTGCAGAAGCCGAAAAGGGGGAGATTACCCTCTCGGCTAAGGCTAAGGTGGCTCCAAGTTTGCTCTCAAGAAATTGGTATTGGTAATGAATATCTCTCTCAACTCAATTTTAAGTTTATGATTTTCATTCTCATACGCTCTATTCACCTTAGCTTGTAGGGTTTAGGCTTCTTCAAATAGGGGGAGATTGTTGGGTATTGTATCCACAACGTACCTGATTTAAAGAAGCCCCTGAACAAGCTAAGGTAAATAGACAATGTATTTGATGAAATCTTTTAAGTTGTGCTTGCAGTTATTCCACACTAAGTACACACCAATGTCAGGGTGCAGTAGGTCAATATACATGGGTCTGTGCGACGTAATCCCTCGTTGAGCAGATCAGTGTGTTGGCCTACGTGTACTCTCTCTATTGGAGTGTACTTATTTTCAAGTACAGGGCTGTGATAATGCAAGAGCAGACAAGGAGCAAGGATGGGTCAAAGAGCAGCTCATGGATGGAAAGACGAAAAATCGTCTAAGTAATAATCGACGAGAATCACCAAGTGAGTCTCACCGATTCGGCGAGAATCGAATCGTCGAGAATCACTGGCTGATTCTCGCCGTCTCTATCCGGCTAAATCAGAGCGTGCAAATCTGTCGCTAAGACAAAATCGTCGAGAATCACTAGTGATTCTCGCCGAATCGTCGAGAATCACTGGCTGATTCTCGCCGTCTCTATCCGGCTAAATCAGAGCGTGCAAATCTATCGCTAAGACAAAATCGTCGAGAATCACTAGTGATTCTCGCCGAATCGTCGAGAATCACCTTCGATTCTCGCCGATTTTGCCTTAGGCGAATTTTCTGGAACCTGCTGGACCGGACTCAGCCGCTGGCGCTGTTTTGAACCGGGCTTGGGGTTTCTTGTTGGTGGGGCCCACAACCATCATCTTGAAGACCTAATGTATAAATACATCTGTATTTTTGAACAGTATGGAAGCAGATCGAAAAATCCGAGCCGCCGAGGTGACCTAAATCGTGAAACTAGCTCCGCCGCCATCGCCGCTCGTGATCGTCTTCTTTGATCGTGGTTTCTTCCAGATCTCCCGGCGACAGAAGCTCAGCCAAGCACAGCGTCTCACGCGTCTAACCAGATATCCTTTGTCTCTTGATTCGCTGATCGGGAAAACCTTCCCCTTCCGAATCGATCGAGACGATCGATCCTAGTGTGACCGTTGGAAGATCTTGCTAGCTTTGCTACGAAGATTGAATCTCTAAAGAACAGCCGCAGCACGCCGTTGTCGCCGCCGATCCCGAGAACCAAGCCGCCACCCTTCTTGCCGCCGCCGGTTTCGGGAGAGATTCTCTCTAAGTGAGATTTAGGGTTGTGGACTCTTCATTGACTTCAAGAACACGTCGTCGAATGAAGAGGGACACCTTATTCTCCATAAGTAGTTTGTATTTCTATTACACTCCAATTTCTATTTTGTTGTAAAGGACCGATTGGTCCCTTGTTGTAAGGGTTGGGTGCAACCCATGTTGTGGGAGTGGTGACTCCTACGTGTGGAAGGGTTCCTTCCGTCAGTGCAAGGATTGGATTTCAATCCTGTTGGTGAAGTGACCGAGTCGTCCCTCGTTGGGAGATAGGTCGAAGGGGGAAAGTGGACGTACCCAAATCGGGGAACCACTATAATTTGCTTGTGTCCTTTCTGTGCTGTGTTGTTTTGATTTCTTGTGCAGGTACGACTTTAATTCCGCAAAAACGCTGCAATACACCTATTCCCCACCCCCCATAGGTGAAGGTAGTTGACACTAAGTGGACTTTCAGGTAGGTGTGTGAGTACACGCCCCTTGACACGGGCGTGTCGGGCCGTGTCACGGGCGTGTCTGGGGCGTGTCCCGTGTTTTCATCGAGTGGAGATCGACGTTCGTCGAGTAAGTACACGCCCCGTGACACGGGCGTGTCGGGCCATGTCACGGGCGTGTCTTGGGCGTGTTCCATACTTTTTCTCCTGAAATCATCTTTTGTTGCCGTGAACCGTTTTTCCTCCTCATTTTCATCTTTCCCGAGTCTGGAGAGCTTCCAGCGGAAGGGTTTTGAGAGGAGGCGGGGGTTGTTTTGGCCGGCGATTTCGGGAGGGTTAGAGCTCGTTTTTCTCTTGCGATAGCGGATTTGGCTTGCCCTCGTCTAGGTCTTCCCTTCCATGTAAGTTTTTCTTGATTTAGGGTTTGATTCCAGGAATTGAAAATATCTGATTTCTTTTCTTTCCTCAAGTTTCAGCTTTGGTCTTCTAGGTGGCCGATCTTGCCGCCGGAGCCAAGTGGTGGTGTGGCTGTTGTTTTTCCGGAGAGGTAGAGGCAAGTGGCTCCCTTGCCCTTGCCAAATTATTTCTAACTCTTACTCTATTTTCATTTCCTGTGCAATACTTCTGCATTCCTTATCTTTTTCCTCCTTAAAAATTAGAGTAATAGGATGTCTTTTTCCTTCATTTCAGTCATGTGCTGTTTCATTATTTTTTCTTACAATTAATCGACGTTCTCTCTTTGTCTGAGATTTGGTGTACAATGGGTAGTTAGAGTTAGGGTGAGGATGCGGTTAATTACAGTTTAGGTTTAGTTACGGTAGCCCTGAGTAGTTAGGATGGGACGGAGGATTGGGATTAAATTTCCAACTCTCTGTTTTCGTGCATTGAGAGAGAGCTTAGGCTGCGGTTTTAACGAGACTTATGTTTACCATAAGTGGAAAGCGCTGACAGCGTCGAATGAGCCGAGTTCACTCATCGCTGTCATCCAGCGTGGGATTTTGCGGCTATGTATTTTGGCGTCAAGTGAGTGGAGCTTACTCAACGCCGCGTCGATTGGGCTCGACATTTCTGTCATGGGTTCGTGTGTTTCCTTAGGATGGTTAGTGTGACTTTTCCCTTTTTCTAGGGGGTGGTATTGGGTGTTCGGCTAAGTTTTGCATGCCGACTCTTGGGTTGTGGCAGGTGGTGGAGTTTTGGTGGCCTCTGAAGGGGTGGTTTTATGTGGTGAGCTATGGCCACCGCCTTTTGCCACGGTTTGGGTTGGCGTGTGTGGGACCCTAGTGCTGCCACTGTTTGACCCCTTAGCCCTTTTTGGATCTGGTTTTGGTTATGTATTCAGATCCATGTTTTGACCACTGCCACTCACCCACGTGTTAGGACTGTTAGTCCCTTTCCTATTTATGTTTTCTCTTTCTTTTGGCAGATATGTATATGTCTTATTGCTGTGGCAGACTCTTTGTAGGGCGTGTTGCTTATATTGCTCGCACTTGGTGTGCTTTGCTGTGCTTTAGACAGTACTCTTTTCTTACTGTCATGCCCTCTCTTTTGTTTATAGCAGTTTGTTGTCGGGTTGGTAAACCCTTCTTTTATTTGCTCAGTAATCTAATGCTCTATTTACCTTTTGATTATTTTCTTGCTGAGGTGTTCTTTTCTTGAATGCCTCAGGTACAGGTTGTAGCCGGTTCAGCGGCTAGTTCTTTTGGAGGGGCTTGTTGGTGGCCTCTTGGGTAGCTGAGATAGCCGATCCCTGATTTTGTGAGGTAGTTCTTTACCTTTCTGTATAGCCATACATACTCACCAGTGGGTTCGTGTCAGGTTGTTGGCGCCCACTGGTGGCTTCTTGCGATGCTGGGTATGAACTTAAACTGTTGTTTTTGCCTATTTGTGGTTAGTTACTTGCTTCTGGGTAGGATTTATGCTAGGTTGCATGTTAGATATTTTAAATCCTAAAAGCATTATTATATGTACCTCATGCATAACATATTTATAAAACAAAGACACTATATTCCTTAGCGTAAAAGACTATCTTTCATATATATTATATTCACTTTAGAGTCGTGCATACCATGAGTCGTCCCTCGGGGACACTTATGCTCATTAGGGTGTCAACTTAATTGAACCAAAGTATTTTCTACTGCGCATAAATATAATTTTTAATTATGGACTAGCTGATCCACCGTGCCGAGGGATACGACCTTTCAA
This sequence comes from Platanthera guangdongensis, assembly GCA_039583875.1. Classification (NCBI taxonomy): domain Eukaryota; kingdom Viridiplantae; phylum Streptophyta; class Magnoliopsida; order Asparagales; family Orchidaceae; genus Platanthera; species Platanthera guangdongensis. The sequence continues at coordinate 137,665,038 of CM077158.1, read as the reverse complement.
CATAACTGATTTTCTTTCATATTTAATCAACGATTTTCCTTAAAGCAAAGGTCTGGAGTTTTGCCTGAGCGTGTGCAGTTACCCCCTGCACGACGTGGCATCACGACATGTGTTTTCTCTTGCTCTGATACGATTTCATCGTTGAGAAAATGCGGGTTGTGACAATAGGTGTTTTCTTTGCTGAGGCATCAACCATCCCAAACTTCTTAAGAAGCTCTTTAGCATACTTAGACTGGGAGATGAAGATTCCATCAGGTAGCTGCTTCACTTGGACACCAAGGAAGTAGGAGAGCTCACCCATGCTACTCATCTCAAACTTAAAATGCACGAGGTCAAAAAACCTCTTGTATAGTTTAGAGTCAGTAGACCCAAATATGATGTCATCTACATAGATTTGTACTAACAAGATTTTATCCTTATGGTGCCTAGTGAATAATGTTTTATCTACTATGCCTCTAGTGAATTCATGCTCTATCAGAAAGCAAGCTAAGGTCTCAAACAAAGCTCAAGGAGCTTGATTTAGACCATAGAGGGCTTTATGCAATCTAAATACATAAGAAGGATGAGTTGGAGATACACAACCTAAAGGTTGTTCAACATAAACCTCTTCTTTTAGTACTCCATTTAGAAAGGCACTATTCACATCCATCTAGTAGACTTTAAACTTCTTGTAGGCAGCATAGGCAAGGAAGATTCTGATTGCTTCTAACCTTACAACTTGTGCAAAGATTTGATCATAGTCTATGTCTTCTTCTTGCATATATCCTTGAGTAACAAGCCTAGCCTTATTCCTCATAATTACACCATGGGCATCAAGCTTGTTTCTATATACCCATTTGGTTCAAATGACTGGGTAGTCTTTAGGGCTTGGAACTAAATTCCAAACTCTACATCTCTCAAAATGGTTGAGTTCCCCTTGCATTGCAATGATCTAGTGGTGATCTTGCTCAACATCTTTTATGGATTGAGGTTCAACTTGAGAGAGAAAATATGCATGCATCACATCTTAGTTGAGTTGGTGCCTTATTTGTACACTAACTGTTATGTCGCCAATCACTTGGGATCTAGGGTGATCGCTTAGTTTGACAAGATCAGTGGGTGGAGTTGGTTCAGCAATAACATTTGGATTTAATTCCTCTTATAGAATTATGTTAGCTGTTGAATGAGGTTCAGCCTCTTCCAAAGATTCATCTTCATTGTCTTCAATAACTTGTGGAGGAGAGGGTGTTATAGCTTCTTGTGGAAGGGTTAATTCACACATTTTCTCACACAAGTGAGGTACCTGCAAAGTGTTAATGGTAGAAATTTCTTTCTCCTTATAAGAAATGTTAATTTCATCAAAGGTTACATGTATAGATTCTTCAATTTCCAAAGAGGATTTGTTAAATACCATATAAGCTTTGCTTACTTGGGAATATCCTAGAAAATTCGCTCTTCAGGCTTAGCTTCAAACTTTCTATTATATTTCTTGTTATTATTATGTATATAGCGTACACATCCAAATACTTTAAAATAGGTGATTTTAGGTTTCTTCCTTTAAGTAATTCATAGGGAGTCCTATTCTTAAGTTTATATATCAAACTTATATTAAGTACATAATTTATTGTGCTTATAGCCTCTGCCCAAAAGGATAGTGGCATATAAGCATCTGCAAGTAATGTGCATGCAGCTACAATCAGGGTTCTATTCTTCCTTTCAGCTACCCCCATTTTATTGGGGAGTTCTAGGAGCTGAGAAGCAGTGTCTGATACCTTCCTTCTCACAGAACTCATGCATAAGAAGAGACTTAAACTTTGTACCATGATCACTTCTGATCAATGCAACATGAGGAGAGTACTCAATCTGTATGGTCCTGAGAAAATCTATAAGAACCTTAAAGGTATCTGACTTAGATCTCAGAAAGAACACCCAAGTGAATCTTGAGAAGTCATCTACAATGTCTATAATATAGGATTTCCCTCCTAGGCTTTGTACAACAATGGGTCCAAAGAGATCCATGTGTAGTAAGTACAAGACCCTAGGTGAATCACTTTTATTAATTGATTTAAAACGAGATTTAGTTTGCTTGCCTAGTTGACAAGCCCTGCAAAGGCCTTCCTTCTTATAGGGACTAGAAGGTAAGCCTCTTACAAGGCTGTCTTTAAATAGCATAGCAATATTTTTCATATTTACATGTCCTAGTCTTTTATGCCATAAGTCGCGCGGACTGGAACTTGCTTCTAGAGCTGGTGCTACTGATGGAGAAATGGGAGACTGAGTGGCGGACTGCGAGGAGAGTCCGTGGAGTCCGCTGCTGCTGAGCTGAGATTGTCCGCCTATTGCTGGGGAGGCGAATACTGGAGGCTAAGTGGTGGACTGCGAGGGGAATCTGCAGAGTCTGCCGCTACTGAACTGGGCATGCGCTAAGGGTGCGAGCTGAAAGATATCTGCCGAGACTGCAGAGTTCGCATGATGCTGGGAGGTCTGGGACTGCTTTGAGGAGGTTCTCTGCCTGGCAGACTGAGTACGCTCCTACGGATCGTGCCTGTGACAAAACTGCGGGTTGAGGGAGGTTGACCTTGTTATTGTAGAGAAGCAGATGGGAGCTGGAGGAAAGGAAGGTTGTCTAGCGAATCCGCTGAGTACGCGTAGTCCGCATCTGCTGAATAGCTGAGTCCGCCTCTGCCGAAGATGAGGCCTGATGTTGTTGAGGAGCTGGAGTTGTTCATTAACGTAGGCAGACTGGAAGGTTTGACTGTACTTCGAGTCCTCCCAGCTCGCAATGAACTGGATGTCTGTTGATCTCTGTGGGTAGCCGGGGCGCTGGAGCGTCCGCACTCCTTAGGCAGACTAATGAAGCTGGCTGTCCATGCTGCTGGATTCTGCCATTGTTGAATGGAGCTTGCCGCACCTGCTGGGTGATAAGAGATGAGCGACCTGCCAGACTGCGAAGGCAGGCCGCGCGTGTTGGCGAGGTGGAAACTTAGGTAGCTGGCTGGAGGCCTGGGGGAAGGTTGCCACTTTTGTTTGGCAGTTTGAGCGGATAGACATTTGAGTTCGGTAGAGGAGGCATCTGTTGAGACAAGCTATGGTTAAGCTGACAAGGGGCGCGACTTGCAGGGTCGAACTAAAGACGCAGTCCGCGGCACCTGCCGACCAAAGGAATAAGGTGTGTCCTGGGCGGTCAGACCGCTAAGACCGCCCAAGCCATGCGGCCTAAGCGGACAGAGAAAAACCTTTACGCCCACCCTACAAAGCAACCTCCAGGAGGAACCTGGTGCAGGCTGCGACTACCGAGCTGGTTATCTTGGGAAGGATTGCAAATTTTGCGGTTAACACTTTACCATAACACCAACATTCATGGATGTTGTATCTCCTTTTTTGAATAGCCATTGTGGATTACAAGCTGTCAACAACTAACTGTTTTAAAGGGAGAGTAGCATCCTTTTTATTATTTATGTCAGCAACAATCCAACTAAAGGTGAGTCTACTAGTAAAGGTACTTAGCTTACCCTGAGTTCCACCAACAGTGGTCTTCTTTGCAGTAGACATGCTATTAATGGCCTCAGAGATGGCCAAGTCAGACTTACTGGCTGACTTACCTTTGGTCTGATTTATTGTTGGAAGAACCTAATAATAGACCACTGCCTTATCCTTGAGTGTGGGGGCTGGAGCACCAAACATAAATGGTCCATGATGGGCCACTTGAATTTCTTCATTGGGAGCTTTAAGTGCACTTACACCCACATCTTTTTCTCCATCCATTGTAAGATACCCATGTATTCTTACAAGAAGTGTTCCCATTTTTCCAGTGACCATAGATGTTATTTAGGTCAAACCTATTTGATAGGAGGATTACATTGTGAAAGGTAGCATGAGGCACTACATGATATTCTCCCTTCCCTTTAGAATGTGCAACACTAAAGTTCCACTTGAACCCCAACCCCCTCTAATCATTTTTAGGGGTAAAGGAGTCAATCAGTGGCAACACTGTCTTGTGCTTACTGAATTCATCCACAATCTGTTTCTCCTTAGGGAGCTTCTCTTCAAGATACTTAATATCTTATTATTTTGGCTGATGGTTCCAATCTGGATGATTGAGATAGTCTTCAGTTGGTTGAATTCCATCCTCATCTAATCAAGCAAGAATGCTGATTCAGACTAGTGCGAAGCAACTAGCTATAGGGAGACAATCACCTCAGCTTGTTTCTTGACTAGTCTTTTGCTCCTTTTCAAAGAATCCACAATGACACATACTTGTCAGTCAATTGATTGACATCATCTTCAGAATCTGATCGCTCTTCCCAGCTATAGGAAATGTATGCATCAGATTGTGAGCCAGACTCATAGATGGAAGGAGAGCTATGGATGGAATGTACCTCATTAGGAATAAAAAGGTCCAGTTTGTCTTCTGATGTAGTCATGAGACAGTACTCCACATCTTCTTCACTGTCACTATCAATTGAGGATAGCGGGGCCCTGATGCCAGATGGGGCTACAGGAAGTTGGCGAGAGAATATTCACAAAGAGAATAAAAACCGAACTAGCAATCCAACGAGGCAAGTATACCTATCGAAATGTAGCTAGGGGACACAAGTGTCGTATTAAAATCCGGGAACTGTTGAGTAATCTTACTCACACGAAGGCTATTATCTTATCGAGAGATTGTTTTAGTATTTAAGGGAAAGCTAAATTTGATTAAGAAAAGAAATATTACGTTAAAAAGAGAAATGCTTGTGGTTAAATAGAGAGTTACTAAAAGCGATTACAACGAGGGGTTGAACTATGATGAATAAAAGCACTCGATCGAGAATCATCTCGGCTAAAGTTTACTTAAAAATGCGATAATAAACACTAACTTAATAAGGTAATAGACCTTGACCGTGGAGGTTCCTTGAGCATTAACACGCTTCACTCGAAGCCGTGCCCACCTGAGTTTAGGAAGGTCCGACCGAACTCTCGTCCAAATCGTAGACCTAAAGATCGCATTACACTGTGCACCCCACTATTGGATTTCACTCCAATCCAGGAGATTTAACGTCTGCCTCTCTCAAGGGGTGCGTGCAACTCTCTTTACTCTTGAGTGTTAACTCCAAACTACGAGCCTCTCGGCTTGCTAAGAGTGAAAAAAATTTGGAAATTATATATCGATGATATAACTCCAAACAAGATTAATCAAGAGTAAATCAAGGCCTAAACACTAAAAATAAAAAGTAAACTAGAGCATCATTACTGAATCAACTCGAACCTCAGATCATCAAGATCGAGTACAAGGAGGATTAGTTACTCATGGTGAAGTGGAGGAAGAGAGATGAGTAGAAGTGCATAAAAAAAGTAGAGACAAGAAAATTTAAGCACACTTTATATTAAAATCAAACACCGAGCTTACAACTTGAAATAGAAGATTACAAGTACTGGAAATGAAAACTAGGCTAGCATTAACATTAAGCTACTAAAACAATTACAAAAACTAATACAAAAAGAGTAAACGAAGGGGGGTCTGAATTTATAGAAAAATTACGGGTCGGTCACGCCTCCTTATCACGCCCGGGTAGGGCGTGTCAGGGGGTGTGTCATGTATGGGGAAGACATCAGGAGCTGAATTCTAACAGAAATAATGATTTCATTTGAATGTTGGTGGACACACCCAAGGACACGCCCGTGTAGGGTCGGCGTGTAAGGCACGCCAAGCTTCAATCATTGGTCGGAAATCCATCAAATGCCGGAAATTACGGAACATGCACGGGGACACGCCCGTGTAGGGGGGCGTGTCAATACTGTTGACGTACCACAACAGGAAATCTTTAAATGAGATAGCAGGCTTCGGGAAGAGGGTGATATGCCCAGTGACACGCCCAGTGATACGCCCTGTAGGGGTGTGTCCGTGGGCCTTGTAAGTGGGTTTTGCTCGGGATTTGGGCTCAGGTAGCAAACTTCCTTGATATCGGGTTACCCTCCAGATGACATGCCCAGGGAGGGTGTGTAAGGGGGGCGTGTCTGGTCATTTTGGCCGAAAGCTGAGAAAACCTGCAAAAAGAAGATAAAACTATACAAACATGATTTCTATATTAAAAACTAGTAATTACCCTAGTATTTCAGACTATGAAATGTACTATCAAATTCACCCAAGCTTAAGCTTTTCTTGTCCCCAAGCAAAGATATAAAAACAAGCTAACATAAAAGTGAATAATCAGTAAAATTCTAATTATACTAACACAAGTACTATGCGAAATTCTAAGTAGGGAGAAGGTGAAACGTAAACCGAAAACAGTTACTTAAAAATGGTTTAACAATTTAAAATCTTTACTAACGAAAATAGATCATCCAAAATTTTAACGAAATTCTTTAAATAAATTTAAGCAAAGTAACAAAATGAAAAAATGCATTGAGTTGTTAATAGATCCAAGGGACACATTATAACTATATCAATCAAAAATCAAAAATCTAAATTTAAATCCAAAATTATACTATTTTACTTTTCCTCTTTACTTAGGTAATAAATAAAAATCAAAAACATGAATCAAAGGGACTTATTAGGACTGAAACGTTTGGTTTAGACATATAATTAGGATTGGAATTCAAAGATAAATATGAAGGCTTAAAATCATACTAAACCAAAATAAAGAGATTCAAAAATTTTCATCGTAAATAAAATATTTTCCTTTATTTTTTTCCATTTTGTTTTCTTTCCTTTTTTATATTTTTCTTTTTTTTTTCAAAACAAAATAAAGGTCATAAATAATTTTCTTTTCATTTTGAACTTGGCCAAATAAAAGTAAATACTCCTTTGAGCATACTTTTTCAAAAAGTTCTCCAAATAAAAATCACAAAACAAACCTATCGTAATCATGAAAGAATTTTAAATAAACTCAAAAAGGCTAGTGTGATTAGATAGGTTGGATTATTTTATCTTTGGTGAAAATGAGATGATAAGTGGAGCTAATAAATTGAAAAAGGAAAAAGGCTCAAAATCGGCTAACTAGGAAAATATTTTTTAGGTTGGCAAGAAGGCTCAAATGAAAACAAAAATGACCTAAATCATTTTCATGCTTCTAAAATTTATCTAAATCATATTTTTTTTTGAAAATTTTCAAAAAGCAAGTCCTAGATAATAAAAGAAGAGAAATGAAATTATCTTGAAAATAGAAATAATAGGCGTCTTGGATCGTTCACATCTACTACACAAATAAAAAATTGATATTAAAAAAATTATCCAAAAATGAAAAGGAAAATAGTGGTTGAAATATTTTTAAGAAAGTAAAGAGAATAAAGAACGAAAAACCAAAATAAAAATGCGAGTTTTTAGAAAAACGTTTCACATTAACATGCTACCATGAATTAGAAACACAGCAAGACCAACATTTTACTTGTGAAGCATAATTAGAAAGATTGATTAGGAATATTATAATTAGCTAAGTCGTTATAAAAAATTTTGAGAAAAACAAAACAAAAGCAAGTGGTACTATTAAAAGTACCAAAATTCGTTTAAACTATTAAAGTAAAAAACAAATAGTATATAATTAAAAAAAATTTTGATTTTGAAATATTTTCTATTTTTTTGGATTTTTAAGATATTCCCTTTTATTTTGTATTTTTAAAATATATATAAATTTTTTTTTATTTTGAATTTTTTTAAAGGAAACAAAATAAAGACAAGAGAGGGAGGAAATCCTTCCGCAAGCTTAAAATACGCATTGTCCTCAATGGAGAATGGAGGGGTATGAGAGAGAGAAGTAAAATGGAAATTAAAGTACATAATTGAAAAACTGGTACTTCCCCGAATTTATGCGCCGTGAATGTTGATTGATTTCGCTCCCCCATGCTTGCGTTCTGGATCTTCATTAAATGTCTTCTTTGGACTTCGTGATGGATTCAGCAGCATTGGAGCAGGCGATCGCAGAAGCTTCAGCTTGTCGGAGCCGTCCGGGGCAAAATGTGTAAAATAAAGAAAACAAAAAAATAACTTGGGTTGCCTCCCAACAGTGCCCTTTGTTTAAAACATCGTTTGAGCTCGACACAACAAAATAATGTTGTCCAAGAGATTATTGCCCAAAATAATGATTAAAGTTTTTAACAAAAAAAAAGTCTTAAGTTTGTTTAAAGTTCGGATCATGCAGAATAAAACTAATACAGTTTGGACTGACATCACCACAGAAATAAAGTTTAAGACGATGCTCATTGACTTTGAACTCACCCTTATAAGGGTGTGAAATTAAAATAGTGTCGTACGGAAAAACATTTTTAACAGTAAATGACCCAGACCATCGTGATTTTAACTTCCCCGGAAATAAATGTAAACGTGAGTTATATAAAATAACTTTGTTGCCCGGTTTGAAGGTGTTTGGGTAACTTAAGTGTTTGTCGTGAAAACGTTTTGTCCGCACTTTATAAAATTTATTATTTTGGTAAGAGTAAGAGTGTCACTCGTCGTGTTCGTTAAGTTGAAATTTTCTAAGGTCGTTGACAAAGTGGGGATCGAAATTTAAAAACCTTAAGGCCCAAAAAGAGCGCTGTTCAAATTCTACGGGTAAATGACACGATTTTTCATAGACAAACTGATATGGCGTACAACCGATGGCGGTTTTGTACGATGTATGGTAGGCCTATAAAGCAGCGTCTAATTTGGTGGACCAGTCTTTTCTAGAGGTGGATACAATCTTTTCTAAAAGTCTTTTAAGCTCTCTGTTCACTACTTCGACTTATATGTTAGTTTGGGAGTGGTAGGCAGTTGAAAGCTATGCGTAACGCCGTATTTAATAAGAAGTTTTGAAAACTGCGCGTTACAAAATTGTGAAACCCTATCGCTAACGATGGCTCGTGCCATACTGAATCGAGAAAATAATTTTTTTCAAAAAAGTAATTATGACTTGGGCGTCGTTAGTAGGAAGAGCTTGGGCTTCAGCCCATCGTGAAACATAATCAACGGCAACTAAAATATATTTATTCTCGTAGCTAGATGGAAGGGGACCAACAAAATTAATTCCCCAGATGTCGAAAACTTCGCACTCAAGGAAAAACTTTTGCGGCATTTAATTTTTATTAGAAATATTTCCCGACCATTGGCAACTTTCACACCTAGTCACAAAGGCTTGCACGTCTTTAAACAGGCTAGGCCAGTGAAAACCCGCGCAAAGAACTTTGTGGGCGGTGCGAGCAGCTTGATAGTGACCGCCAGTCGGTCCTTCTTGCAAATGTTATAAAATATCTAATCCTTCTTAAAAAGAGATACATATCCTTATCACTTGATCTGCAAAGACTCAGAAAAGATGTGTGTCTTCCCAAAAATGGTTCTTTACTGAGAATAGAATTTCTTCTTTTGTTGAGAGGAGAACTCTTTCGGGAGGACACGAGCCACTAAATAGTTGGCAATGTGTTGTAACGCCCCCGATTTTTCTGCGATTATTTAATTATCGTTTGGCATTACGTTGACGCGTTTCCGGCTTGTGCCGTTTGTTAGAGCTTGGTCTTAGCTCTTTAGGTTCCTTGTGTGGTTGTTGGTAGCCTTTTTGGCAAGATTCCCTAGCAAGCCAGGTCTGTTTTGGTGACCGGTGAGGCCTCTCGGGGGATGCTTGTGTTTTGACTTTGGGATAGTGATAACCCGAGTTTTGTTCATCGAAAGTTGATTTCTACTTCGCCGTTGCGTTCGTAGCGTGGGTATTTAGCTACGCTGCAAATTTCGTCGAATTTCGAGGATGTTTGGGTTTCGCGTCGTTTTGTATTTTATTTATATTAATGCGATATTATATTATATATGGATATTTTGTTTAGATAGTAGCAGTTACGGTGAATAGGGGGCTGGTAGCGTTTGGTTTGGCTAAGAATAGAAAATATTTTGGATCTAGACGCTATCTATATATAGCCTTAGAATTGAATTAAGCGGGCTATTTACTGTCTTCTTTCGGGTTACCGCCGTCCCTGTGCAAAAGAGAGAAAAAAAATGGTGGGCTGCGCTTGCCTTCCACCGCCGATTTCCGGAGTTCTAGCTGTCGGATTTTCATTCCTAGGGTAGATCTGGAATGCTCTCTTCTAGACCTTCATTCCTATTGTAAGAGATTCAATATTCGTGGTGTTTCTAGGGGTCTCGGAATTTTTGGTTTGATCCTTTTCCGCCATTAAAACTCTAGAATCCTGGTTTAGATGTTATAGGATTAATACGTTGTCCAGCATTTTGTGCACTCAATGCTGATAGGTCGTCGATCTGAGTTCGACGAACATCGTCGAACTGAGATCGACGATCTCCGGTCGCCTGTAAACGACGAAGGTTGTCGATCTGGGTTCGACGATAATCGTCGAACTGAGCTCGATGATTTTTCCTATGGCCTGCGTTCGATGAAAAAATCGTCGAACTGAGTTCGACGAGTTCCAGTGACCTGCGTTCGACGAAAAATCGTCGAATGGAGTTCGACGATTTCCCGTAACCTGTATTCGACAAAAGAAAATCGTCGAACGGAGTTTGACGATTTCTCGTGACCTGTGTTCGAGAAAAGAAAATCGTCGAGCGGAGTTCGACGATTTCCTATGACTTGTGTTCCACGAAAATCGTCGAACGGAGTTCGACGATTTCCCGTGACCTATGTTCGACGATTTCCAATAAGCTGTGATCGACGTTTATTTATTTTGCCTTAACCAAATTTTTCGTGCAATTTCTTTCCTTCCCGAGTGATTACCTCCTAGGTGGGGATGTCTTGTCGGCCATTCGTTTCTTCCTTTATTTTGTTTGAAGGCTGAATCGTGGGTTATGGTAGGTAGTGGTGTTTTGACACTCTAAAGGAGTGGGATGTTTTGTGTGCGAGCCGTGGCCGCCACCATTTAGTCCCAGGTACGGGCTGGGCATAGCCGTGGCCGCCACCTTTTAATCCCAGGTACGGGCTGGGTATGTGGTGGCCTTTTGCTGATACAGTGAATTTTTAGTTGGAACTGTTTTGTTTGGGGGACTATTTTTGGTCACCAACTCAGGTCCATGTTGTTTTCTACTGCCATTAACTCACAAATTAGGATTGTTAGGTGTTTCTTCCTTGTAGAATGCAACATATTGTGGCAAGTTCTCTTTTCTTTTGCCTTGTAGCCTCTGCAGGATTGAGCAGGGCTTGTTGTTATTTCCCTATAATTGGTGTACTTTGGCTTACTTTGGACAGCATTTGCTTTTACTATCATGTTTACTTACTCTCTTTCATTCCATCTTGATATTATGCTCTAATTCAGATTTTTTTCTCGTTTTACTTGCTGAGGCATTCTTTTCTTCTCTGAATGCCTCAGGATTTGATTAGTAGCCGAATTAGGCGGCTAGTTTTACTGTGCTGTTGCTGGTGATCTCTTGTACTGTAGAGATCAGTTTCTTTGTCTTGTGAGGTAGTTTTCTGTTTTTCTTACAAACATACATGCTCGCCAGTGGGTTCGTGTCAGGTTGTTGACGCCCGCTGGTGGTTTTTGCTTATGATACTAGATATGTTTCTTTTACTGTTACCTTTTTGGAGATAGTCTATTTGCTCTTGGGAAGATTTATGCTAGGTTGTTAGTTACTTTTAAACCTAAAAACACTATTATAAGTATATCTCATGATCAGCATGTTTATAAAACTCATACACTACTTTCCAAGCAACGTAAAAAGGATCATTTTCTTACTTATAATATAAAATAAATCTAGAGTCTTGCATAGTATAAGTTGACCTCGGGGGTCTGTTATGCACTCTCATAGGGTGTCAAATATGAATAAAGTATTTTTCCGCTGCGTATAAGTATAGTTTTTAACTGTGGACTAGGTGATCCACTGAGCCGAGGGATATGGCCTCTAAAATATAACTGATTTTTCTAATCATTAAACTTTTGAAATTTCATAGTCTAGTTAGATGGTGTTTGCCTGAGCATCGACAGTTATCCCATGCTCGACGTGGCATCACGACGCGTGTTTTCTCATACTCTGATACTTCTCAAATTCGGAGAAAATGCAGGTTGTGACAGTTGGTATCAGAGGGAGGTTGCTTGACAATTTGTCGGGCAACCTTTCCTTGTAGGTATTAGATGTTTAGTGTCATATCATACACACACCGATATGTCATCAGCACGTCTTGGCTGAAGCACGAACACTACACTCATAGCATAACATGAAGTATACGGGGCATATTATGTAGTATGGGATGCATAATATGTGTCTGTATATGGATCCACCATAGGGGCAACATGTGAGGGTTATGTAGTATGAGATGCGACTAGCACGTTTCTTTTTCGTTGCATGAGAATGTTATGTAGTATGGGATGCATAACATTTTCATGCGTACGCCACTCATGACATGCATTAGGGCCTTTTTAGAATGCATGGCACAATCATGCATAGCATAACATTGCATAAGCGCAACGTGCCAAGCTAAAGATTTGCAGGATGACATATATACACACATGGTTTTAAATCAGAAAAAGAATATAAATTCATGCATTCCCGATCTAGGCACAAGAGTTAGTTGATGGTGGTTAACCATCCTAGGCTGGGCATAGCATCACTTTTGTAAAAATAAAAAAAAAATCCCAGAGCAAGTATAGCAGTTAAAAGTTCATATTTATGTATGTATTGTCTGTACTGGTAGTTTGTTTTAACTGTTGTACTAGGTTCCGACCTCAGTTTTTATGGTTTTAGGATGGCGAGACGTCCTTCGACTAGGTCGACTCACCTGTTTGAGGGTGAGTCTTCAGGAGCGCAGAGTGGTGTGGTGATCGAGAGTCTGCGTCAGAGCAATGATTCCTTGACCAGGCAGTTGGTGGAGATGCAGGCCCAGATCCAGTCTCTGGTGGCAGTTGTGGCAGGACCGACTCTGGGGGTGCATGCCCCTGCAGGGGGGTTAGTTGCTCCTCCCCCTCCTGCTCCCCTGAGACCCCCAGTGGTGGTGCTAGCAGAGATGTCCTTTATTTCTCAAATCCAGAGACTTAGCCCTCCTACATATGATGGGAAGGCAGATTTCATGGTCATAGATGATTGGCTGATCTCCATGGAGGAGATGTTCTCGTACTCCGATGTTGCAGATGATCAGAGAGTGATGATAGCCACCTATCAGCTAAATGGTTTGGCTAAGAGCTGGTGGCTTAGGGAGAAGGAGAGTTTAGTGGTCGGTTGCTCTTGGGGATTATTCAAGGAGATGCAGTTGAGGAAGTTCTTGCCTTCGGTCGAGCGTGACCGACTAATGAACGACTTCCTTCACCTGAAGTAGAGGCAACTCACGGTCAGTGAGTATGAGATAGTGTTCAGTAAGTTGAGCCAGTTTGCCCCTGGGTTGGTGAGTGTTGAAGCTGATCGAGTCAAGCGGTTCCTTGGTGGATTGAGGAGCGAGGTTCAGCAGTTAGCCAGTGCTTATGGATCAGAAACTTATACAGGGGTAGTGGAGGCTGCTCTGAAAGTGGAGGCAATTGAGACCGCAAAGAACAGAGGTCAGCAAATGAGGAAGGACAAGAGGAAGTCTGCTGAAGAGAAGAACCCCCAGGTACCCGAAGATGCTTCGGGAAAGAAGAACAAGGTAGTGTGTAGCTTCTGTGGCCGGTCAGGCCACCCTGTTGAGAGGTGTTTCAAGAAGGCGGGAGCTAAGAGGAAGGAGCAAGTTCATGCTATTCAAGGTGCTCCTAGGATGGATGTTTCCTGTTCTGTTAGCAAGCGACCCGGGCATGATGCTGCCCAGTGCTGGTCCAAGGATAAAGTCTACTATCAGTGTGGCCAGAAGGGCCATATCAAGACTAGGTGTCCTCAGGTCCAGCCTGTTCTTCAAGCAGTTCCACTTCAGGCATTACCTCTGCCTCAGCTTGTGGAGAAGGGCAAAGGAAAGCTGAACGTGATCTCTTCCGAGGAGGCTCAAACTTCGACTCAGGTCATCTCAGGTTAGTTGTTTTCCTAGCCTGAAAGTTTTATTTTCTAGAATGGTTACAGTTTTTTGTTTTGGTGGTTCCTTAGTTGCTTATATACTCCTATAGGAAAATTTAAGATGAAGAACCACTGGGCGCGTGTTTTGTTCGACTACGGCGCTACCCACTTGTTTGTGGCTAGAACTTTTGTAGAGCATTATCGGTTGATTCTAGATCAAGTTCGTGATACCTCAAGTTCCCCTCTAGTGAATCTGTGTTATCAGATTTGGGCATTTTGGATTGCCCTGTTTTGTTGGGGGACTATCTTGTGAAGGCAGACTTGAAGATGATTGATCTAGAGGACTTCGATGTCATTCTGGGCATGGACTGGTTGTCTAAGTATAATGCGGTTATTCAGTGCAAAGGGAAACACTTGGAATTCATCAAGGACAACGGTCAGCCTGGAAGTGTGTATGCTGATCCGTGCCAGGATTCTCCTGTCATTTCTGCGGTATGTGCTCAGAAGATGTTTCGTTCTGATTGTTTTGCTTGTTTAGTCTCAGTGGTTGGGACTGCTGTTAGTGTACCGCGCTTGGAGGAGATTCCTGTTGTACGTGGTTTCTCTGATGTTTTTCCTGATGACCTTCCTGGTCTCCCCCCCCCCCCCCGAGCGGGATGTTGAGTTTGTGATTGATTTGGAACCGAGTATACGTCCTATTGCTAAGGCGCCTTACCGGATGGCCCCTCATAAGTTGGAGGAGTTGCGAGTCTAGTTGGACTAGTTGTTGGAAAAATGTTTTATCAGGCCGAGTTCGTCGCCTTGGGGTGCTCCTGTTCTATTTGTGAAGAAGAAAGATGGGTCGATAAGGCTGTGCATCGATTATAGGGTGCTAAACAAAGTCACAATTAAGAACAGGTACCCTCTGCCGAGGACCGATGACTTATTTGATCAGTTGAGTGGTAGCATGGTGTTTTCCAAGATCGATCTTTGTTCTGGCTATCATCAGCTCAGGATCCGGGAGGTAGATATTCCATGGACTGCATTTAGATCGAGGCATGGACACTTCAAGTTTCTAGTGATGTCGTTTGGTTTGACCAATGCACCATCAGCTTTCATGGATATGATGAATCGGGTGTTCAAGGACTTTCTAGACAAGTTCGTGGTGGTATTCATCGATGATGTGTTGATCTACTCTCGCAGTGCTTAGGAACATGAGCAGCATCTGCGCTTGGTTCTATCGAAGTTGAGGAACCACAAGTTATTCGCCAAGCTGAGCAAGTGCGAATTTTGGTTGCCTCAGGTCTCGTTTCTGGGCCACGTGGTGAATAAGGATGGGATCTCGGTCGACCCGGAAAAGATCGCAGCAGTGATGGATTGGAGCAGGCCGGGCACGCACAAGGAGATTAGAAGCTTCCTAGGGTTGGTCGGCTACTACAGGAGGTTCGTGGAGGGTTTCTCTACCCTGGCTGCACCTTTGACCAGATTGACTCAGAAGAACACGGCCTTTGTTCGGAGCGAGAAGTGCGAAGAAGCCTTCCCGGAACTAAAGAACAGATTGTGCACTGCTCCAGTTCTGACCCTACCTACTTAGGGCATGGAGTATGATGTGTACGTGGATGCTTCACATGTTGGTCTGGGTTGCGTTTTGATGCAGGCTGGGAATGTGATTGCGTATGGGTCAAGGCAACTAAAGACTCATGAGAGAAATTACCCAATGCAAGACCTTGAGTTTGCAGCGGTGATTTATGCGCTAAAGTTGTGGAGGCATCTACTTTATGGTGCTCAGTGCAAGATCTTCACAGATCATAAAAGTCTAAAGTACGTGTTCATACAGAAGGAGTTGAATCTGCTCCAACGGCGGTGGCTAAAGTATGTGGCCGATTACGATGTGGAGATCCAGTATCATCCAGGCAAGCCCAATGTGCTGGCCGATGCCATGAGCCGGAAGACGGGGAAGATCTTTAATCTCACCGCCGATCGTTTAGTGGAAGAGTTCCTCCTGATGGATATCTCCGTGGGACGCTGTGACATGCAGAGCAGTTTGGCAGTGGCAGAACCGTCTTGGATTGCACTTACCAGGTTGCACCAGAAGGATGATCCGGATCTTCTGCACTTATACCACAGGACTGAGAGAGGCGAGTTGCCGGATTTTTCTATCGATGATGCAGGTACCTTGAAGTACCGCGGCAGGTTTTGCATCCCCGCTGTTTGGGACATCAAGGTTATGATATGCAGAGAGGCTCATGGATCCAGTGTTGCCTACCATCCAGGATCTACAAACATGTATCATGAATTGAAGCAGATTGCCTGGTGGTATGGGATGATGGGCGATATAGCCCAATTTGTTGCTGAGTGCCACACTTGCAAGCGTGTGAAGGCCGATCATGGAAGGCCTGGTGGCAAGTTCACTCCGTTGGAGATCCCTACTTGGAAGTGGGAAAGTATTTCTATGGACTTCATTACGGGCTTACCGAGATATCCAAGGGGATTTGATTCTGTTTGGGTTATAGTGGACAGACTGACGAAATGTGCTCACTT
This sequence comes from Platanthera guangdongensis, assembly GCA_039583875.1. NCBI lineage: Eukaryota > Viridiplantae > Streptophyta > Magnoliopsida > Asparagales > Orchidaceae > Platanthera > Platanthera guangdongensis. Next base: position 137,648,702 of record CM077158.1, on the reverse strand, counting down.
CGTGCCGTACAAGATTGACTATCTGATGAAAAAGATAGCAGAGCTGTATCTGGATGAAGTCATCCATTTACACGGTGTGCCAGTTAGCATCATTTCGGATCGAGACTCCCGTTTTACATCTCGCTTCTGGAGGAGTCTGCAAGAGGGTTTAGGTACAGATTTGAGGTATTCTACAGCTTACCACCCTCAGACCAATGGTCAGACTGTGCGAGTGAACCAGATAGTTGAGGATATGATCAGGTGCTACATCTTGGACCACGATGGAGCGTGGGATGAGCGTTTGCGGCTTATGGAATTTGCATACAATAACAGTTACCAGGAGAGCTTGCAAATGGCTCTGTTTGAAGCTTTATATGGGAGGCGCTGCAGAACTCCCTTGTTTTTGACCGAGGTCGGTGAGAGGCCTGTGCTGTGTCTGGATGCGCTCGAGGAAATGGAAGTCGCAGTGAAGCTTATTCGAGAAAAACTTCGTATAGCTCATGAGAGATATGAGAAGAACGCCAACCGGCGTAGGTCTGACTTGTTGTTTTCTGTATGGGACCTTGTGTTTCTCAAGGTTTCCCAGATGGTTGGTGTTAAGAGGTTCAGTACGAACTGGAAATTGGATCCGAGGTATGTGGGCCCGTTTAAGATTGTTGAACGGATTGGCGTGTCAGCATATAGATTGGATTTGCCAGCAAATTTCCCAGGTGTTCATAATGTATTTCATGTAAGCCAATTACGGAAGTGTGTGCGAAGCAGTGGGCAAGTCTTGGATATTGTACCCCAGTAGGAGCATAATCTTTCATATGTTAAGGTGCCGGTCCGCATCTTGGATACTCAAGATCGGGTGTTGCGGACAAAGTCTATCCCGATGGTGAAAGTTATATGGAAGAATCAGGATTTGGAAAGCGCGACTTGGGAGCTAGAGTCGGCTATGAGGGAGGCTCATGATGGAGCCGACTTCCCACAACATGTGGCCAAGGAGCGTCCTCCCTCTGACGATGATGGTGACCCGGTAGATTTGAATGGAGACGTCGGCCCGTAACACTTTGATGACGGCGACAGCATGCTTACGGATGACCCTTGGAAGCGTCGCCACAATAGCCATCCGGAGTGCAAGCCCAATTATTGGCGTCGCCACAATAGCCGTTCGGAGCGCAAGCCCAATTATTATTTATTAATAATATATATTAATAAATAATAATTGTGTAATAATATATTTTATTAGTTGTTTTATTTCAAAATTATCATTTTTATTTCATGTTTAATTTCATGTATTATTTGTAACATGGTTATGTTATAAAACCATGGTGTATGGTTGTGTTTTATTTTATTTTCATGTTGGGCTGCATGTAGCCTTTTTTCCCTTTTTTGTAAAGCCTATATAAAGGCATGTACTCCTTTGTTTTTGAGTAGTGAATGAATGAAAAGAAAACCAATTTCAAGATGGAAATCCTCCTCCTTCTCCAAGACAAATTTCGGCCCCCTCTATTCCTCTTCTCCCTTGGCCGCCGACCACCCTTCCCCTCTCCTCTCTCTCGGCCTCCCTTCCTCTCCTTCCTCATCTCTACCTTGCCTCCTTGCTACACGAGCCATCTCTTTTCCCCAACCTCCAAGCCGTCACCTCCACTCTCACAAGTCCGGCTACCACCAAAACTCCTTAACCTGAGTCCCATCACCACCACCCTTCACAAATCCGGCCACCCCACCTCTCACCCGAGGCCTCCTCCTCACCAAATTCGACCCCCACCCTATTCCCCTTCCTAAAAACCTTATAGATCCTCTACCATATTCATCCCTTATTTACCATAATCAAAATATATCTCCGTCCTTAAATTCTTTACCTACCATATTTGAAATTATATCATTCCTTAATTATTTTCGATATCCTGCCACCTTTCTCTCTCCTGCCTTATTGGGAAATATTATTTCCATATTCAGAAGATTTCATCGGGACTTTCCAAATATAGCGTGATACGAAGAAGGCGACGAATTTCTCTCCCTCCGGCGTATCTCTGGCGGAGCCGTTGAAGAGCGATTCTAGTAGAGTGAACCGGATTCATCAAATCTGGTTGGGTAACGAACATTTCCACCTTTATGTGTTTCTCTTCTTTAGATAGATCTTGTGGCATTGGCAAATTGCGTGGCTTGTGTAACGCTTGAATTTTCGTGGCTAATTTATTTTAGTTATTGTCGTGTTTATTTCTTTCGTTTAAGTTCGTGAGGCGTGGCGGCCCTCATTTTATTTTGTTGGGAGAGAACCACCCTTGTCCGAATCTTTTGTTTTCGGTGGATTCTCTTTTGGTACAACTACGCTAGATCGAACCGTGTGGGTTCTTTTCGCTTGAGAGGACCTCGGCATATCACCTTGGTATTATCTTAAGGGGCCTTGCGAACCCCCCCTGTAATCTTTAATTAGTAATAATATTAATTTTGTCGTTGCTGCGTTAAGTGCTTGAGTGTGACGTGAGAGTTATCGGAGAACGTCGTGTTAGTTCCGTCGGCCACCCATAACGCTTGAAAGAGTGAGCCTACATCAATTTGGTATCAAAGCGAGGTTCTCGTCAATTTCCTAATTGGCACTCCTCCCCCTCTTACGTGGCACGTACGTACGCACTCACCCGTTTCGTTGCAGATCAATATTTAGAAAATTAGTTTTCATGAAATGCATTGAAATTCCACAATTTCAAATTTCAAATTAAAAACAAATAAATTTCAAAATTTCAAATTTCAAATTTCAAAATTCAAAATTCAAATTTCAAATTTGAATTTTCAAATTTCAAAATTTCAAATTTCAACTTTCAAATTTCAAATTTCAAATTTAAAATTTCAAATTTCAAATTTCAAAATTTCAAATTTCAAATTTCAAAATTCAAAATTCAAAATTCAAAATTCAAATTTCAAATTTCAAATTTCAAATTTCAAATTATTCAAATTTCAAATTTCAAATTTCAAAATTCAAAATTCAAAATTTCAAATTTCAAATTTCAAATTTCCAATTTCAGAAATCCAAAAAAAAAAAAATTATTTTTCATTAAATCGTTATTTTTATTAAGTTATTTTAAAATTTAATAGTTGGTCTGCAAATAACGGCCTATATTTTTATATTTTCAGCAAAATTCAAAAATAAATTTTTTTTAATAATCCTCATATTTTTTCCAGCAAGAAAATCTATTTTATATAATTATAACCTTAGTGGCTAAGCGGGAACAATTCCATCTTTTAAAATTAAGTAGGGTCAGGTTATTTAGTCATTGCATGTGCACCAGTTCTGGGTGAGTTTTCTCTCCGGTTCTCACTAAATGACATATGACATATATGCTACCCAGTTAGACTATTCTTATGCTAAGGATATGACTAAACACACCCCTAGGGCACACCACATTTATCCTACTTATGACGGTTTAGAGTATCCCCAAAGTTTTCGAGACTGGCTTAAGAGATTAGAACAATATTTTAATTGTCACTTATGGGATGACTACGAAAAGGTTAGCTTTGCCCGAGAGCGGTTAGTAGGTCGAGCCCGATTATTTTGGTTAAACGAAGAGCGTCGTGTTGGTAGCTATCATTATGCTTGGCCGCACATGCGTAGCCTCCTCTCGGATCAATTTGATCCCGCCTACCTGCGCACTAATAGCACCACACCCGTTAGTAAGAATAGTTATGGCACCAGACCCGTATCTGCTTATAGGAGTGACCCTACGCCTCAGGATAGATCCTATCCCCAGAGAGGCAGTAATACACAAACTGTGCCTAGTCCCACCTATAGGGAACATAAGCCATTTAGACCCCAAAATTTGAACTCGAAAGAGGTTACTATTAGGGTGCTTGCTTCTTTAGCCTCGACATCTAAGCCCTCTGGTATAGTGACTGATACCTCTGAGGATTTTTATGTGGATATAGAATCTCTGGATGATGAAGTTAATCAGCCAGGTGAGAGTCTTCCTTCACTTACGATAGTGCCTGACTCTCCTGTTGAACCTGAGGATGTGAATATGACTAAGACCGTCACTAAGGACGAGGCAATTCTCGCCGACGCTTTTAGTGACGTTGAGGAGATTGGTTACCCGAGTGACCTGGATGAGGATTTCTCCCCTGAGGAATCATCTCTACCCCCCTTCAATTATATTTTAGTCAGGGAGTCGTCTGATGACCCTGAGTCAGAAGACGTTCCGGCTGAGTCGGTAGAGTCATCCAATGTTGAAAGCTTACCTGTTACTAATTTAGGTGATGACTTGCTAGGACCCTGTATTATTATGGTTGACCCAGAATTAATAGATGTTTCAACGGTATTGGATGAGTCACCTTGGGATGGTTGTTCAATTTGGGATAATCTTATTGTGATACATCCGGGAGTTAGTTCATTTACGGTATCAACGCCGCTTAAAAGTCAAGTTAATTTTGATACTCCAAGGGATTCGATTTGCCCATCCCTTTATTTTGATTGTGACGACACACCCACTTCATGGGAAGAGTTGGTTGACGAAGGATGTGTCGTTTTGGAAAATTTACACTGTGGGAAAAATTATCTTTGGATGACGGTAGCCCTGAGGGCCAGAAAGACATTTCGTTGATGATAGCACCTTTACCTGCGGCCCAAAACTGTTTAGAAATTTTGTCAGATACGATCTTGCCAACCTATGATACGATGAATAATTCTGAATTAAATGAAGTATCGAATGAGTTGGAAGACTTGTCGGCTGAGTTTTCAGTGAGGACGAATCCACTATTTAATTTTTCCTATGATTTTAACGGCCTGCTACCGGAGGCTTTTTCTTGGACGAGTAATCCGTGTTTTGACATTGAGTGTGACTTAACTTCCCCTACGGAATCCCCCATGTCGACTCTCCCTCTGGTTCATTTAACTCGAGTAGATGATTTGTTAGGACACGAGCTAGTCATTTCTAGCCATTTATATTTGGAGAAGTTTATTATTACCGCCTCCCCTTTAGGCTTACTTCGATGGATGTGGGTAAACGTAGTTGGTGACGAACGTTTTCTGCTGGCTATTCATTACGACATTTTAAAATCACAATTTAATTCCAAATTTAAAACGAAAATGTTCGGCTCCACCAAAATAATTTTTGAATTTAAAGCACCCGTGCCACCTGACATAGTTCCGTTATTTTCTACTATTAATTCTAGTCATGTTGCACATGGGTTCACCCCACATGGTTTTAAGTTAATTAGGCGCATTCTTATCCATTTAACCCATCAAAATGCGTCCTTTAATTTACTTGCGAGTTTGTGTCAAAAAGTCTCCCACCGTTGTGTGATTGATTTGGTTTTGGATTGTCTCACCCCTGAACGGATGCTCCCGGGCACCTTAGAAATAATAACGAATCGACTAGTCTATTCTTTACGAATTTTACGGAAGTTTGGTGACATGACATTTCTTTTAAAAGTTTCCACTGATTGGGGCATAGCTCCTATTTTCATCGTTACATACTTTACGCTTTATGCTTTTATGCCACTTGAAATGTCTACCTCTCCGTATATATTTTCCACTATGCTTTCTATTGGGTTGGGTGGTGACAGTTTCCTAGGATCGTTCTCCTTCTCGGTCTCCATCGGAGGTATGTTGGTGGATGTTGTTGAAATTCTTTTTCCTTCTTTGGATAACGCGTATTTGAGGTCCCTCCAAGACCACCTTTTGCCATGCAGGTTCTTCTTCCCCGCTGATGACCTTCCAGGCGAGTACCCACAGGTATACTCATCAGTGATGAGTATTTTTAAGAGGGGGAGGATTGATGGAGCCGACTTCCCACAACATGTGGCCAAGGAGCGTCCTCCCTCTGACGATGATGGTGACCCGGTAGATTTGAATGGAGACGTCGGCCCGTAACACTTTGATGACGGCGACAGCATGCTTACGGATGACCCTTGGAAGCGTCGCCACAATAGCCGTCCGGAGCGCAAGCCCAATTATTGGCGTCGCCACAATAGCCGTTCGGAGCGCAAGCCCAATTATTATTTATTAATAATATATATTAATAAATAATAATTGTGTAATAATATATTTTATTAGTTGTTTTATTTCAAAATTATCATTTTTATTTCATGTTTAATTTCATGTATTATTTGTAACATGGTTATGTTATAAAACCATGGTGTATGGTTGTGTTTTATTTTATTTTCATGTTGGGCTGCATGTAGCTTTTTTCCCTTGTTTGTAAAGCCTATATAAAGGCATGTACTCCTTTGTTTTTGAGTAGTGAATGAATGAAAAGAAAACCAATTTCAAGATTGAAATCCTCCTCCTTCTCCAAGGCAAATTTCGGCCCCCTCTATTCCTCTTCTCCCTTGGCCGCCGGCCACCCTTCCCCTCTCCTCTCTCTCGGCCTCCCTTCCTCTCCTTCCTCATCTCTACCTTGCCTCCTTGCTACACGAGCCATCTCTTTTCCCCAACCTCCAAGCCGTCACCTCCACTCTCACAAGTCCGGCTACCACCAAAACTCCTTAACCTGAGTCCCATCACCACCACCCTTCACAAATCCGGCCACCCCACCTCTCACCCGAGGCCTCCTCCTCCTCACCAAATTCGACCCCCACCCTATTCCCCTTCCTAAAAACCTTATAGATCCTCTACCATATTCCTCCCTTATTTACCATAATCAAAATATATCCCCGTCCTTAAATTCTCTACCTACCATATTTGAAATTATATCATTCCTTAATTATTTCCGATATCCTGCCACCTTTCTCTCTCCTGCCTTATTGGGAAATATTATTTCCATATTCAGAAGATTTCGCCGGGACTTTACAAATATAGCGTGATACGAAGAAGGCGACGAATTTCTCTCCCTCCGGCGTATCTCTGGCGGAGCCGTTGAAGAGCAATTCTAGTAGAGTGAACCGGATTCATCAAATCTGGTTGGGTAACGAACATTTCCACCTTTATGTGTTTCTCTTCTTTAGATAGATCTTGTGGCATTGGCAAATTGCGTGGCTTGTGTAACGCTTGAATTTTCGTGGCTAATTTATTTTAGTTATTGTCGTGTTTATTTCTTTCGTTTAAGTTCGTGAGGCGTGGCGGCCATCGTTTTATTTTGTTGGGAGAGAACCACCCTTGTCCGAATATTTTGTTTTCGGTGGATTCTCTTTTGGTACAACTACGCTCGATCGAACCGTGTGGGTTCTTTTCGCTTGAGAGGACCTCGGCATATCACCTTGGTATTATCTTAAGGGGCCTTGCGAACCCCCCTGTAATCTTTAATTAGTAATAATATTAATTGTGTCGTTGCTGCGTTAAGTGCTTGAGTGTGACGTGAGAGTTATCGGAGAACGTCGTGTTAGTTCCGTCGGACACCCATAACGCTTGAAAGAGTGAGCCTACATCAGCTCATCCTCATCTGTTCCCTTGATTTGATTGGTATGTTTTCTTTCTTGTAGCTCTTGTTTTGTTACTTTCCTTCTATAGTAGAAGTTGTGTATGTAAAGTTTCAGGACGAAACTTTCTTTTAGGGGGAGTGACTGTAACGCCCCCGATTTTTCTGCCATTATTTAATTCTCGTTTGGCGTTACGTTGACGTGTTTCCGGCATGTGCCATTTGTTAGAGCGTGGTCTTAGCTCTTTAGGTTCCTTGTGTGGTTGTTGGTAGCCTTTTTGGCAAGATTCCCTAGCAAGCCGGGTCTGTTTTGGTGACCGGTGAGGCCTCTTGGAGGATGCTTGTGTTTTGACTTCGGGTAGTGATAACCCGAGTTTTGTTCGTCGAAAGTTGATTTCGACTTAGTTGTTGCGTTCGTAGCGTGGGTATTTCGCTACGGTGCAAATTTCGTCGAATTCCGAGGATGTTCGGGTTTCGCGTCGTTTTGTATTTTATTTATATTAATGCGATATTATATTATATATGGATATTTTGTTTAGATAGTAGCAGTTACGGTGAATAGGGGGCTGGCAGCGTTTGGTTTGGATAAGAATAGAAAATATTTGGGATCTAGCCGCTATCTATATATAGCCTTAGAATTGAATTAAGTGGGCTATTTACTGTCATATTTCGGGTAACCGCCGTCCCTATGCAAGAGAGAAAAAAAAACGGCGTGCTGCTCTTGCCTTCCACCACCGATTTCTGAAGTTCTAACTGTCGAATTTTCGTTCCGAGGTTAAATTTGGACTGCTCTCGCCTAGACCTTCATTCCTACGGTAAGAGATTCAAGTTTCGTGGTGTTTCTAGGGGTCTCGAAATTTTTGGTTTGATCCTTTTCCGCCATTAAAACTTTAGAATCCTGGTTTAGATGCTGTTGCGGCTGGAGCCGAGAGAGAGAGGAAGGGCTGTGCAAGATAAATCGCTGGAAATTGAGGCAAGTGGTGCTCTTCGCCATTGCCAAGTAGTGGCTTCTTCATTTGGTTCCTTGTTGTCAAGTATTAATTCCAGATCCTTCAATTGTCTAGTTTTTTCCCTTAATCATGACAAGAAATTGTTAAGCCTACTGAATTTACTTCCTGTCCAGTTATTTGATTTATCATCCAGTTGAGATATTGTCTAAATTTCTACTCTTAGAACCTAGGAATGCTTCTTAGCCTTGTCAGATCACACTATTACTGCAATGTTTTGGCCTACTGTCAGTTTGCTGTAGCGTTATAATGCTGAGTTCTTCATGGTAGGCTGGGTTTTGGCGTAAATTGGCTTGGCAGTTGTGGTAGCAGAAGCAGCAATTTCCTTTTTCCTTTCCATAGTCTTGAGGATTAGAGTGTTTTTGGGCTAGTAGAAGTGGTCTGGTATGATAGGTGGAACATAGAAGTGTTTGCTGTAGGATTAAAACATTGTCCAGCGTTTTGTGCACTCAATGCTGATAGGTCGTCGATCTGAGTTTGACGAACATCGTCGAACTGAGATCGACGATCTCCGGTTGCCTGTGAACGACGAAGGTCGTCGATCTGGGTTGGACGATAATCGTCGAACTGAGCTCGACGATTTTTCCTGTGGCCTGCGTTCGACGAAAAAATCGTCGAACTTAGTTCAGCGAGTTCTGGTGACCTGCGTTCGACGATTTCCCGTGACCTGTGTTCGACAAAAGAAAATGGTCGAACGGAGTTCGACGATTTCCCGTGACCTGTGTTCGACAAAAGAAAATCGTCGAACGGAGTTCGATGATTTCCCGTGACCTGTGTTCGACGAAAATCGTCGAACGGAGTTCGATGATTTCCCATGACCTGTGTTCGAAGAAAATCATCGAACGGGGTTCGACGATTTACTGTGGCTGGAGATCGACGATTTCCAATAAGCTGTGATCGACGTTTATTTCTTTTGCCTTAACCGAATTTTTCGTGCAATTTCTTTCCTTCCCGAGTGATTACCTCCTAGGTGGGGATGTCTTATCGGCCATTCGTTTCTTCCTTTATTTTGTTTGAAGGCCGAATCGTGGGTTATGGCAGGTAGTGGTGTTTTGACACTCTAAAGGAGTGGGATGTTTTGTGTGCAAGCCGTGGCCACCACCTTTTAGTCCCAGGTACGGGCTGGGCATAGCCATGGCCGCCACCTTTTAATCCCAGGTACGGGCTGGGTATGTGGTGGCCTTGTGCTGATATAGTGAATGTTTAGTTGGAACTGTTTTGTTTGGGGGACTGTTTTTGGTCACCAACTCAGGTCCATTTTGTTTACTACTGTCATTAACTCACAAATTAGGATTGTTATGTGTTTCTTCTTTGTAGAATGAAGCATATTGTGGCAAGTTCTCTCTTCTTTTGCCTTGTAGCCTCTACAGGATTGAGCAGGGCTTGTTGTTGTTCCCTATACTTGGTGTACTTTGGCTTACTTTGGACAACATTTGCTTTTACTCTCATGTTTACTTACTCTCTTTCATTCCATCTTGATATTATGATCTAATTCAGATTTTTTCTCGTTTTACTTGCTGAGATATTGTTTTCTTCTCTGAATGCCTCAGGTTTTGATTAGTAGCCGAGTAGGCGGCTAGTTTTGCTGTAGTGTTGCTGGGGATCTCTTATACTGTAGAGATCAGTTTCTTGGTCTTGTGAGGTATTTTTTTGTTTTTCTTACAGACATAAATGCTCGCCAGTGGGTTCGTGTCAGGTTGTTGACGCCCGCTGGTTGTTTTTGCTTATGATACTGGATATGTTTCTTTTACTGCTACCTTTCTGGAGATAGTCTATTTGCTCTTGGGAAGATTTATGCTAGATTTTGAGTTACTTTTAAACCTAAAAACACTATTATAAGTATATCTCATGATCAGCATGTTTATAAAACCCATACACTACTTTCCAAGCAACGTAAAAAGGATCATTTTCTTACTTATAATATAAAATAAATCTAGAGTCTTGCATAGTATAAGTTGACCTCGGGGGTCACTTATGCACTCTCATAGGGTGTCAAATATGAATAAAGTATTTTTTTCGCTGCGTATAAGTATAGTTTTTAATTGTGGACTAGGTGATCCATTGAGCCGAGGGATACGGCCTCTAAAATATAACTGATTTTTCTAATCATTAAACTTATGAAATTTCATAGTCTAGTTAGATGGTGTTCGCCTGAGCGTCGACAGTTATCCCCTGCTCGATGTGGCATCACGAGGCGTGTTTTCTCATACTCTAATACTTCTCAAATTCGGAGAAAATGTGGGTTGCGACATGTGTGCAAACCAAGGAGAAGGGGGTGTGTTAATTAAAAGCAACTTCTCATCGGGGAAGAAATCATTAAAAGATTTTTCATCTACTTTTTCTATATAAGGATTATCTAATCGCGAGAGATGGTTGGCGGCCTATTTCTCAGCACCTCGCTTATCACGGATTTCTAAGTCAAACTCCTGGAGGAGTAAGACCCAGCGAATCAGGCGCGGCTTAGCATCTGTCTTAGCAAGAAGATAATTGAGGGCCGAGTGGTCCGTAAAAATGATAATTTTGGAAAGAGTGATATATAAACAGAATTTATCAAAAGCGAAAACAACAGCTAGGAGCTCCTTTTCGGTTGTGGTATAATTCTCTTGTGCATATGTATGTGTTTTACTTGCATAATAGATGGGGTGGAAGTTTTTAATATTCGTTGTCCTAGTACGGCTCCCACCGCGAAACTACTCACATCGCAGATAATTTCAAAGGACAGGCCCTACACCGGAGCTATCATAATAAGGGATATTAATTAACTTTTCTTTTATTAATTCAAATACAGATAGACAAAGGTCATCAAAAATAAATGGGGCGTCATTTTCCAGAAGATGAGTAAGGGGTTTGCTGATTTTGGAGAAGTCTTTTATGAAGCGGCGGTAGAAGCCAGCGTGTCCTAGGAAACTTCTTATGGCTTTGACGTTCGTAGGCGGCGATAGCTTCTCGATAACTTCTATCTTAGCTATGTCTACTTCAATTCCTCTCGCAGAAATCTTATGATCCAAAACTAACCCTTCCCCCACCATAAAATTGCATTTTTCCCAATTTAGGGCTGTAAGACCCTATTTTTTTAAAAAACACCGGGGTCTTAGGCCTAGAACCGCCGCATTGCGGTGACACCTTCACGCCCAGGAAGGTCATCACTATAAAACGTCCACATAAATCACATATTTAAAAATACTAATACTTGGGCTCAAGCCCAGTATTACTAATAATAAAAGGCAAGTCCACAGAAATCACGTATATAGTAAATAATCTCCACAAAGTGAGTGTCTACAGATATAATAAAAATACTAATACTTGGGCTCAAGCCCAGTACACCAATGTCCTCACTACATATCTCTCATCGCGGAAGCAAAACCAAAATAACTACTAGAGACCAGGACTCACAGTCCCTACTGTCTGTACTCTGGTACTAGACTGTCCCATCTCCAAGCGTGCCGACCTCCGGGGCTGCTCCTCCATGTCCACGGTCCCCTAAAATGATGTGGTTCAAAAACCGTTAGTCTAAAAGACTAAGTCCTATCATCCCCCACCACTTCTCCCATGGCTCCTAGGCACCGAGTGGGGAGGAGGCAAGGAGAGGACATGAAAAGGAGAATGACAAATATAAGCAGGTGGCGGCGGAACTAATCTAGCAGTTCTATAGTGTATAAGACAGAATGAAGATAAGAAAGACTGAACAAGCAAAAGTAACCTTAACTTATATGAAAACACATAAGACAAGGGATCTTTTGCAGGGCTTCTATCATATAAAAAGTCTCATACCAATTTATACGATAGGGTGTCGGTTTTCTAGCAAGCATACATATATATCTACTGAATAAAAACCTTAACTTATAAGCACGCTCATGCGAACTTATAAACCAAGGGGTAGTTTTGCAAGGCCTATTATATAAAGCATCCCATACCACTTATACAATAGGTGTCAGGGTTATATACAATGGTTATGCTACAAAATACAGTAATGCCATGTTGAAAACACGCAAGTACAACTCACCCACTCGACTCTATGTACACAGACCTTTAGTTCCCCCTTTCTGGAGCCGAACGTCCCAGGATACCTCCGTAGTGGCAAACGAAAGCGGTGGGTTGAGCCTCGCACACCTCTAAACCGGTAATTACACTACCAATCAGACCTATCGTAAGCCTCAATGCTGGTGCACTAATCGGAGCTCCTGCGTACTCTTGCCGGCTGGCGCACCAAACTTTATTTGGCCAAGTGCTAAACCACACTTGCCGAGTCAACGTATTGGCGCCGGTGCATAGACCCTCCAATACCGAAGACCCACCACCTTATTCTTTATGCATATGCAACTTATGTATCAGGTATCGAGCCAAAGCTCCCTAGACCAGCCCGTCCGTCACAAATAACAACCGAGCCAAAGCTCGTCGGGCTAACCTGCCCATCACTAAATCCACCAAGCATACTGCCCGAGTGACCCAACCTAACATGCCGAGACATCGAGGTGAGTGAAAGTGAATGCCTAGTTATACAAGTTACTCTTGCAGTTTATTTTGCCTACAGTTTAGGTTAACCCAGGACTTGCCCCCGGTATTACCCGTGAAGTGCTCTCAAAGGGCACTAGGAACTATGATGGTAGCTGAAGCTCATCGTTCCCTTTTCGCAAGACACATATTATTATTGGTTAATACCCTATTCCCGATCACTTTAGTATTACACTGGTTCTAACCCTAATGTGTTTTGACCATCTCTCTCCTACGGGGAAGACGATGTTTCGTCGACCCCGAGCACCTCTTAACACTAGTCAACCACCCAATCCTCATCATAACTCCCGATGATGAACTCATTTCACTTATCAGATCAACACAGCAACATCCCAACTCCCTTGGTTCATTTGCACCCTATTATGAATTCTGCATTTTTACTAAACGCAGACCATCCTAAGCTATATGATGTATAAAATGGGAGGTACTCAAAATAATCATTCAGTATCCCTATAATAATTATTTGAGGTCTATCATGATATGTTTAGCCCAAATACAAAAATTCATAATTTTCCTAATTTAGCTGATAATTTGATCAATTTTTTCTAGTAATCCAAAAACCCAATTTTGAACATGAAGTACCCATTTCAAACATGCAAATGATCCAGAAAATTTATGATAAATACAAGATGACCATTTAACATAAAGTACAAAATCTCCCAATTTTACAGCAAAGTTTAGGCCTCTAACCCTAATTTTAAATATAACCTACATTAATCATTTTTAAGAGACAAGTACAACAAGTATACTTTCAAAAATTCTGAGAAAATCCAAACGTGTACATAATGAAAAATAAACACTCTAGGCCAATTTTTATAATTTTGCAACAAGAAATGAGCTCTAAAAAATTTATTTAACAAGTTCCCAAATTTATGAGCTTGTGAAGTAGGTACTGTAATTATGTATTTAAAAATTCCAACAAAATTCATACATGAGCATAATGGTCTAAAACTCCCTCTGCCTAACTTTTCATGACTTTCCAGTGGACAGTGAGATCATAATATCCAAATAATAAAGTAGGGCTAACTCAATCATTACAAAGGAAGTACTAAGATTATTGCTCCAAAATTCCCAATTAAATTTCCATAGGTTCATATTTCCCCTATGACTACACTACCCAAGTTTCATCATTGTTCAATGAGTTTTAATACCCTATTCTATCACTATAAAGTTTGTGTCCTAAACTAGGGTTAGGGTTTTGAGGGGCCTACCTATCTCCACATCTTCTAAGATATTTACCAGAGGGCTTTAGATACACTAGTACCCTCCCTACCAAATTTCAAGTCCATACAAGGGCATTTGACCACATGCCCTTCACAAGACACCAAAGACCATCCTTATGGTTTGGTATTGGGTCCTAGGGCAAATCTACCCCAATCCACCCCATCTCCCATGGAAGGGTGTTACAAGTCATGCCAAGTCAGTTACCTAAATTTTAACCACTGTTGAGGTGGTTTGGCCACTCAAAACTCAAAGTGCACTTCTGACCTAAATACCCTCATTATGGTAAGGGTAAGGTATGCAAGACTTCAATCCAAAACATCTCCAAATGAGATGAAATTTTATACAGAGTCTTATGATGACCCCAAGGACCACTAACCAAAATTTGGGAGATTTTGGAGGTTATTTGGCCTCTTAATTAATTAACCCTAGAGTAAATAAATAATTTCAAAAACTATAGAAAAATTATCCCCAAAAATTCTCATTTTTGGGAAGGTCCTCGTATAGACTAGGGTGACTCCATGTCAAAATTTCAAGTCATTTGGACAAGAGATGTAGTGTGGGAACTCATTTTAATCTCTGCCTAGCTCTAGGTATAGATCCCACCAAAATGAGTGCCCTGGTCAAACCAGGCACCCAAATTGGTTTAAACAAATTTTAAACTAAAGTAGACCCCATAGGGCTACAAATTATATGTTCACCATTTTCTCTTACTTAGCATCTACATATTTTTGATAATTAAAAACATTAAATACTAAAGGTGTGACGGAAATTAAATAAAAAGAAAATATATAACCTAGAGTTTAATTCATCGCCTGCACGAATCTTGGCGCAGATCGGCCGACTGTCGGTCGTCTTCAACCTCCAGCCAACAGTCCCGATCGCTTCTTCCTGGACCAACTTCCACGCGCTGCCGCCGGCCATCCGGCCACCTCCCTGGCCGGCCACCGCCACCACAACCTCCGTCGAGGTGGTGGCTATCGACTGGCGGCGGTATGACCGTGGCTATCGACTGGCGGAGGCACGGCCGCCGGAGGGGCCTATTCCAGCGAACCCGAAAGGTTAAATTTTGCGGAAAAACCTAGAGAAAACTTCTCCCGATCGGGCTCAATTGAGCCCTATTCTTATTCCTAATGAGTCCTAAGATCTACCCGTGGATGAAGGAGAAGGGGAGGACCTGAATTGCAGCATGAGAGTGGGTGTTGTGCCTCCTTGCCATTTTCGGCCACCAAGCTTTGGATCCTCTACAAATTCTATACCAACAGCAAGGGAATTGAGATGTAATCAGGGGAAACGCTTGCTCTGATCCTGGTGAAGGTTCTTAAAGAAGGAATTGGGGAGAGGAGGCTTGTAACTCCCCAATTCATCAAAACACCATTAAAGTCCATTAAACCTAGTTTTCGTTTTCACCAAAATTGAGGGGACTGAGCCACCCCATTGGTCGGCCACCTTCTGGAAACTCTTCCCCTGCCTCCAAGGAGTTAAAGCCCAATCAAAAGGAGGGGTAATGGAGCCTCCATGGCCATGATGTTCATTAAGCCCTTACTTTCTATCTCCTCCAAATTTGGGTAACTCCCTCTCTCTCTCTCTCCTAGTCACCAAACTCTGAATTTGGTGGGCCCAAAATATGTCTCTCCACCCCTTAGACCAATGGGCCACACTTGTCTTGGCCTATCCCACTTGGATTGGGCTTGAGTTATCCATTTAGGCTAGTTTGACCACTTTGACCCAAGAGTTGACTTTGATCGAATTAGCCACTCGGGTTGACCCCAATGGGTCCTTGGTGACCCATGGGCCTCCGCTAAGGTCTAGAAGTACTTGGGTAGGGTTAACTTGCACTCTGAAGGTCACTTGCCCCTTAGTTAGGGCACTTTGATCACTTTAGGGCTAGGGTTGACTTGGGTAAACCCAGGCTCTAGAGTTGACACTAATGGGACCTAGGTGACCCATTGACCTCACTCTAGGGTTAGGAGGACATGAGTGGGTTCCACTTGGCTAAGGGAAGGTCAGTTGACCCTATGTAGGTCAGTTTGACCCTATGTAGGTCAGTTTGACCCATTTAGGGTTAAAGTTGACTTTGGTCAACTTAACCACTTTGACTGCCCTCTGAAAGTAAGGGTTAGATCTGAAATACTATAGAGGGGGGGGGGGGTGAATATAGTATCTTGAAAACTTAAAACTTTTTGCTATAAATAAAAACAGACCTAAGATAAAGTATTCTAGCACAGCATATCACAAACACAGCAACCTAGCTAGCACAGCCATAGCAAGAACAAAAGAAAAAGTGCAACCAGACAACACAAGAATTTAATAGTGGTTCCCCTAAACTTGGGTACATCCACTCTTCTACCACCCTGGTAGGAATCCACTCAGATTTTTGATCAGGTGACTGCCACCAATGAGCTTTTGATCAGGTGCTCAAAAACCAATCCTCAAGTCTTTTAATCAGGTGACTTGCAATCAGAAATAACCTTTGAAGGGAGTTAAGAACCCTTTATACAGTGGGTGATAAGAGAGTGATTATGTCTTTTCTTTCTCAAATATAACTGAGAAGACTTTAGTGGATCTTGATTTTGACAATGCTCCCCTGAAAACTAGATTTGTTCAGGAAGGATGGAGCTTTGCTTCAGGGTGAGTAGGCCTTCAATGTTTCAGCCTTGACCAGCAGATATCTAGGAGCTTCTTGACTGATATAGTAATTTTTGTCCTTTGAAGAATCCTGGGATGAAGACAGAAGAAGACTCTTGATTTTTGATTGATGTTCTTCTTCTTATTCAGCTTGCTGTTCTTTCTCTGGTCTAGGGCTTCTGATTTTGCTGTGTTATTGCCTTGTGTATTTTATTCTGTGTTCAGACGAGAAGGAAGAAGAAAAGCCTATTCACTGTGTTGTTGTCTGTTCTACTGAAGGAAGAAAAAGAAAAAATCCTTTTATATTTCTGTGTAATCTTCCTTCTGAATTTGAATTTCTTCCTTCATTCAATGTTGACGGCCTGGAGAATATTTGCATTGATTGATTTCCCCAATTGTCCTATTGAAAAGTGGCAAGTAATAATCCTGATGAAGACCGTAATCAATGCTTGCTTCTAACGGTAATATTCGAAGAATATTTAAGCATTGATTACTCAGAAATTATTGCAATAGAAAATGTATAGAGGGAGGGAAATTTCCAAGTCTGGAACTTTACAGAATTCATTGAGCAGAGAACAGAATTTGTCGATGTGTTTCCAGAGTTCATCGAGCAGAGAAGTCAAGTTTGTCAACCAAATATTAGTTGTTCGTCGAGCTGAGATCCAAGATCGTCGACCTAAGAACAGATAACTACTTTCTCTAGACCCTTGCCAATTCTGTGCATTAAGATCGTCGAGCTGAGAGTATAACTTCATCGACTGGAGTTTAGAATTCCATGTTTCTTGGACTTAAGAATGTTGAAGTAACGTGTCCAGAAATCGTCGCCCTGAGAACTGGGTTCGTCGACCTGAGAAATTCTCACTGCTACTTGATAAATCTTGCCAGGAATGTGGTCTAATTTCGTCGAGCTGAGAATGTGAATTCGTCGACCCGAGAACTAAGTTCGTCGACTGGATTTAAGTGTGAAGAATTCTCGACTTGGAATGTTGAAGTATACTCTGGAAATCATCGACCTGAGATTCAAGTTCGTCGAGCTCAGCTCAGAGAATTTTCTCTAAGTTCGTCGAGCTGAGCAAGACTTTCATCGACCTGAGTTCGACGAACGTCGAACTCATTTTTTGAGTCTTTGAAATTTCTCTATGTCTTGAGTCTTTTGCAGTCTGTTGATGGCTGGTCCATAAAATGTTGACTCTAAGGACATGGCCTAGACTCTAGCACACATACATGACCCTAGCTATACATGTTGGGTCAAACATCCTAATTTAGTGAACCTAGACCAAGTCCAACTAGGGATCCAACAATCTCCCCCTATTTGGGTAAGGTCACTAATTACAGACTCACATTAATAACAAAGCAAGAAAAATATATCTGGCAGGAATTTTAACATATGCAGTAAATATATATATATATATAAAGAGCTTTGTATCAGAATATAAACAGACAGTTTTAAAATAATCAAAAGGCTTAAACAGTTTAAAGTTCATTTCTTCTTCTTGGGCTCCTTTGGCTTATCCTCCTTAGCTTTGTGACCTGGCTGAGTAAACTTAATTTCCCTATTTGGATCAACTGCTTGAGATTTTGTCATTGTCATGTCAGCAGCTCCAATGATGTTAAGGGAGGTGGCTCTTGGCACTATAGCTTCAGGATGTAACTTCATATAATCATCAACATTGAAAAATTTGTTAGCCTTAGCAAACCTGTTAAGTTCTTCCTTTTTGTACTTGGACATTGTAGTATATTCAGATGGATCCTTGCCTTCAGGTCTTACTTTGTTGATCATGGATAGGCCAACCAATTCCTGGAATCTGGCCATCCTAGCAGTTGTAGCTGTCTCAGGATCTTCAAAGGGTAATGGAGGCGAAGCAGGTCTCTTGGGGCTTTCAGCCTTTTGATGTTCAGTTAATTGTTATTGTTGATGTTGTTGATGTTGTTGATGCTGCTTCTTAACAGATGAATAATGCCTTTGCTGTCTGCTTCCTGAAGAGGAGGACCTACCCTGATGTCTTTCATAGGTTTGAAACTGGGTAGTCCTCTGAGTTGAAGACTGGAAGCACCAGCAGCAGGTGGAGGAGGAGGAGGATCCTTTATATATCTTTGAGGAGGTGGGGAATATCTCATGCTTTTCTTACTTTCTTTCTATTGATTTTTGGACAGCCACATCCATGCTGGAATTCCATCTAAGGTTGAGGTGGGATGGCTGGAGGTGATGGAGGTGGAGGAGGGATATCTTCAGCAGGTTGGACAGTGGCTGGAGCAGCCATAGTGCTCTCAGAAGGCCTGATGGAGGAGGAAGAAGCCTTGGAGGGCTTGGTGATGCACCTCTCCCACTTGCCAAATACGGCACAAGTGAGCCTCTTACAGGCATTGATGAATATGGTCGGGAAGACCAGTGATTCAGCAGCCTTCTCCTTCAGGTAGATTCCCAGAATTCTTCCAAAACAGACCTCCTTTTTATTATTTTTCTTCTTAATCAGCTCAAACAAAATCTGAGCCCAGTTCACTTTCTTCTTGTTTACCACAGCGTACATTACGAGGAATTGGTGCCTGGTTATGTATTCATGTGCATTGTGTTTGCCCAGCAACACTTTCCCCACAATGTCTGCTAAAAATTTGAACTCCACAGACATGTGTTTCTTCAGTAATTTATTTGCAGTTTCTCCAGTATACCCATCATACTCAGCATCACATTAAATTCCTCAGTATCAATTTCTAACTCTTCTTCACCATTAATTAATCCAAAAATTTCTGTGAGAACGGCAGGAGTAAGTGGAACAACATTACCAGAGATTGTACCAGTCATAGAGTTCTCATCTGTGGTGGAAGAAGTATAGACCCACTCTCTAATCTCAGCACCAGATATCTTGATCCTGGTGGACAGCAGATTCTTCAACTGCTGTTCTTCAAGAAGTTGCAGGATGTCCAGAAAGATAGGGTCTGAATGTTAAAAAGATTCAAAGTCGACATATAATCCTGTGTCGAATTTCTTCGCTGCTAGACTGCTTGCTGGAATCGCCATTAGTTCACCTGCAATAGAAAAACGAAGATCAAGTGCACGGAAACTGAAAGCGCGGGACGGAGGTCGAAGAAAACCTAGATATAAGATTTTCCGGAATATGAATTGACAAACTCCGTTCCATGAAAAATAAATAATTCTTCGATCTGAGATCAACAAAATAATTTGTAGTTAAATAATTTGTCGAGCTCAGTCTGAAGATTTGAAGGCATTTCGTCGAGCTCTGTTCGACGAAAGTTTTCTGAAGTAGATTCGTCGATCTCCATTCGACGAAAACAACTTCACTCACAGAGAGTTCGTCGATCTCCATTAGACGAATATATCAAAAACTTTTCCCTGTTCGTCGAGCTCCGTTCAACGAACATTGAAGAATTTGTCGAGTGCAGACAGAAGTTAAATCAAAGCTTCTCCATTGATCATGCCTAGCTGATTTATAAAGAACAAGAGATTTCTTTCATCCAAGGGTTTGGTGAAAATATCAGCTCTTTGTAAATCAGTGTAGATATAGACAAGTTTGATTTTTTTTTATCTACACACTCTCTAATGAAATGATGCCTAATGTCTATATGCTTAGTCCTACTGTGATGGACTAGATTCTGTGCTATGGATATAGGACTTGTGTTGTCGCATAGTAGAGTAGAATTATTTAAGTTGAAACCATAGTCTAGGAGTTGGTTTTGAATCGACAACATCTGGGAACAATAACTGCCAGCTGCTATGTATTCTACTTCAGCAGTTGATGTAAACACAAATGATTGTTTCTTACAGAACCAAGACACTAACCTCATACCAAGGAACTGACAAGTTCCTGAGGTACTTTTCCTGTCTACCCTGCATCCAGTAAAGTCAGCATCTGAATATCTAGTTAAATTAAATTCTAACTCAGTAGGATACAAAAGGCCTAGACTATGACAACTCTTTATATATCTTAAAATTCTTTTTAGAAAAACTAGGTGAGATTCTTTAGGATTCACTTGGAACCTAGCACAAAGACATGTGGCAAATATTATATCAAGTCGGCTAGCTATAAGATATAATAGGGACCCAACAATGCCCCTATATAACTTCTGGTCAACAGGTTTCCCATGTGGATCAGAATCTATTACATCATTAGTAGCCATAGGTGTTTTCTTTGCTGAGGCATCAGCCATCCCAAACTTCTTAAGAAGCTCTTTAGCATACTTAGCCCGGGAGATGAAGATGCCATCAGGTAACTGCTTCACTTGGACACTAAGGAAGTAGGAGAGCTCACCCATGCTACTCATCTCAAACATAGAATGCATGAGGTCAGAAAACCTCTTGCATAGTTTAGAGTCAGTAGACCCAAATATGATGTCATCCACATAGATTTGTACTAACAAGATTTTATCCTTATGGTGCGTAGTGAATAATGTTTTATCTACTATGCCTCTAGTGAATTCATGCTCTATCATAAAGCTAGCTAAGGTCTCATACCAAGATCTTAGAGCTTGCTTTAGACCATAGAGGGCTTTATGCAATCTAAATACATAAGAAGGATGGGTTGGAGAGACAAAACCTAGAGGTTGTTCTACATAAACCTCTTCTTTTAGTACTCCATTTAGGATGGCACTTTTCATATCCATCTGGTAGACTTTAAACTTCTTGTCGGCAACATAGGCAAGGAAGATTCTGATTGCTTCTAACCTTATAGCTGGTGTAAAGGTTTGATCATAGTCTATGCCTTCTTCTTGCTTATATCCTTGAGCAACAAGCCTAGCCTTGTTCCTCACAATTACACCATGGGCATCAAGCTTGTTTCTATATACCCATTTGGTTCCAATGACTCGGTAGTCTTTGGGTCATGGAACCAAATTCCAAACTCTAAATCTCTCAAACTGGTTGAGTTCCTATTGCATTTCAATGATCCAGTGGGGATCTTGCTCAGCATCGTTTATGGATTGAGGTTCAACTTGAGAGAGAAAACAGGCATGCATCACATCTTGGTTGAGTTGATGCCTTATCTGTACACCTACTATTATGTCTCCAATCACTTGGGATCTAGGGTGATCCTTTAGTGTGACAAGATCAGTGGGTGGAGTTGGTTCAGCAATAAAATTTGGATTTAATTCCTCTTGTGGAATTATGTTAGCTGTTGAATGAGGTTCAGCCTCTTCCAAAGATTCATCTTCATTGTCTTCAACAACTTGTGGAGGAGAGGGTGTTATAGCTTCTTGTGGAAGGTTTAATTCACACATTTTCTCACACAAGTGAGGTACCTGCAAAGTGTTAATGGTAGAAATTTCTTTCTCCTTATAAGAAATGTTAATTTCATCAAAGGTTACATGTATAGATTCTTCAATTTCCAAAGAGGATTTGTTAAATATCATATAAGCTTGCTTACTTGGGAATATCCTACAAAAATTCCCTCTTCAGCCTTAGCTTCAAACTTTCTAATGTATTTCTTATTATTATTATGTATATAGCATACACATCCAAATACTTTAAAATAAGTGATTTTAGGTTTCTTCCCTTTAAGTAATTTATATGGGCTGTTGGAACACCCTATTACTGATTTGGGTCAGGATCACTATGTCTCTTAGGAAACCTGTTTTGATCTCACTGTATAGATCTAAAGGTCAAGTAGAATTGAGTCTAAGGGTTAGTAGTTAGGTTTGGAAACTGCCCTCAAGACCAGGTTTTTCAGTTTTTGGAGACTAAGTCATTTCGTCGAGCTCACTTCGATGAGTCGTCGAACTCCATTCGACGATCTCTGAGCTCAACTTCATCAAGTCGTCGAACTCCATTCGATGATCTTCGAGCTCAGTTCGACGATCTTGACTCCAGTTTGTTCCGCTATCTCTGAGCTCAGTTCGATGATAGTTGAGCTCAGATCGACGATCTCTGTTTCCGTCTAAGTCCAAATCTCTGAGCTCAGTTCAACGATAGTGGAGCTCAGTTCGACGTTTTCTGAAGAGTTCAACGATTTTCAAGATTCAAATTCAGACAGTCAAGGAATTATTCTCAGCAATTAATTTAAAGACCTTGTAGCCGTTTTCATTTAATCTGGAGCAAGTTTCAAGGAATTATCAAGGAATGTTTTATTGGACCTTCCTCCAGAAGACAATTGTAGTTAAGGAAGTCATTTATGACAGGCCAACGGCTATCTTGGACAGTAGATCATTTCTATTCAGACAAAAGGGAATAAAAGATTAGATTTTTCATTATTCCTGAAAAAGAAGAACAAGAAGTCAGAAACATATTCTCTGCAACAACAGCTCTCACAACAACAATTACACAAGAGAAAGAAAAAGAGTTGCAGACATTCTCAGTCTCAAAGATTCATATAAGAACACCATCACCAAAGGAGATCAAGAAACTGAAATTTTCATATCTCTTTTGATTCAAGTGCTCAAGGCCATCATCATTAAAGACTCCAGACACCCCACATTTCAGCTGTTGCTGAAATCATCATTTGCTGGAGATCAATTTTCTGAAGGCCTATCACCCTACTACAAAGCTTCACTTCCTGAACAACTACAGATCTCAGGGGGAGCTTTGACAACATCCACTATCTTCTCTCTGACTGTTGACAGAGAAGATCTTCTCATCCCTCTCTCACTCTCTGCTGTAAAGGGTTTTTCAAACTCCCTTCAAAAGTTTGTGTTTGGTTTTTGAGCACCTTATCAAAAGCTCATTGGTGGCAAGACACCTGATCAACTCATCCTGCAGTGCATTCCTAACTAGGGTGGTAGAAGAGTGGATGTACCCAGATTGATTGGGGAACCACTATAGCTCCTTGTGTCTTCTGGTTGCTTGTGTTTCCTTTTGTTTCTGGTTGTGGCTTGTGATTAGATTCCTTTGTATATTGTGATTATTCTGTGTTTAGATTACTTTTTATTATTTGCTTCCCTGTTCACATAAGAATACAACAACTGTTGTAAAATTTTTTAGCAAGCACCATACTCTATTCACCCCCCCCCCTCTAGAGTATATCAGATGTAACTTGCACTTTCAATTGGTATCAGAGGGAGGTTGGTTAAAAATACCACATCTCAGTGGTTGCACAGGCTAACACCTGAACCCAAAGATTCTTATAGTTAGATCTGCTTATCTTGATTTGGTTATTAGAATTATTTCTTCACAAAACATGGCCTAAAACAAAGATTATGCTAGCACCAGACCTCCATTGTGCAATCTATCCAAGTTTGCACTTTGGAAGGCAAGGATTAGACTCTACATGAATTCTATTGATGAGGACATCTTCAGTTCTGTTTTGATAGTGTGTCCAAGACCTCCAGAGAACACAAGTAAAAATGATGTTCCACCTCCCTCAGGAACAGATGCAGAGAACACGAAGTGGAAAGTAACAGATGCAAAGGCTATGAATATCTTAGCCCAAACTATGTCTGATAACATTTTACAAAAGGTGGCTGAATGCAACTCAGCAAAGGAAATCTGGGATAAGCTATCTGAGATAGTCTCAGGATCTGCTGATGAAAGAAAAGACAGAAGATCTCACCTCATAACCCAATATGAGAACTTCAAGAAAGGAAAAGCTGAGTCAGTATCAGAAATGTATAATAGACTCATTCTGATAGTCAATGAACTGAAAACTTTGGATAAAGAGATCTCATTGACCGAGCTAAATGATAAAATCCTAATGTGCTTCCCAAGCACTTGGGACTCAAGGATCTGGCCAATCAAGGATGCCAAAGTCTCAATGAAATCACAACAGAAGCTCTCTTGGGCAAGCTCAAGTCTTATGAGCTGCTCATCAAAAATAGAGAAGAAGAGCAGAAGGCTGCCTCACCAGCCACAAGAAAGGAAAAGTCAATAGCTTTCAAAGCCACTGAAGATCAGCCTGAAGACAAGGTCACAGGCAATGATGAGCTGGTTAGTCTACTGGCCAAAAGATTTTACAAGATGGCCAGAAAGGACTTCAGGAAGAGATCATACAAAGAGCATGAAAAGCCAAGGTATGATAAATCAAATAATAAAGAAATAATTTTCTTTGGTTGCAGGAAACCAGGCCACATTGTGCCTGACTGTCCAGAGAACAAAAACAAGGACAGAAAGGACAAGAGAGAAAGAAGAAAAGACAAGGACTTCAAGAAGAACAGCAATGGCAAACCCTCCTCAAGCAAGAACAAACACACAAGGAAGGGATTTGTTACTGAATCTTGGAGTGAGACTGAAGAGGAATCAGAAGCTTCATCCAGCTCAAGTGATGATGAGGATGATGCTGAAGAAAAGGAATTCTGCATGATGGCTATCAATGCCTCACAACATAATTCTGATGCAGAAGATTCAGAGTCAGACTCAGAGACTCAACTTGAAGAGGACCAGGTGATAAGTTCTTTTGATTTCAATTCTGAGGACTTTAAGTATGAATTTAAAGAACTATGTTTAGACCTATTAAAATCTGAGAAGGAAATCATTTCTCTCAGAAATCAATTGTCTGAACACAGTACCTTAAAATCAGAAAACCTCAAACTCTCTGAGAAGTTGGAGTTCTATAGGGAGCAGATAACTTCACTGAAAAGTGAGCTATCAGAGGCCAAAAAGCTTGAAGAATCCCTTAATGGGAGAAGCATCAAGCTAATGGACATCACAAGCACAGTGAACTCTAGATTCAACAGTACACTGGGCTTGGGTGCTTCATCCAGCCAACCTATAGTACTAATAACCCCAATTAAGTTTATTTCTGATAAAGCGAAGGGAGTTGTAGAGGTAGCTAGGAAAAATTCTGACTTACCTAAGAAACCAAGAATTCAACAGAAATCGTCGAACGGAGATAGATGATCGTCGAATGCAGATCGACAATCTCAGGCAAAATCGTCGAACTCAGGTCGACGATCTCTAAACACTGAACTCTGCCACAGTCGATCGTCGAACGGAGCTCGACGATCTGACCCAAGATCGTCGAATGCTGCTCAACTATCGTCGAGCAGAGATCAGAGATTTGAAAACTTCAAGGGTAAATCAAATTCCAATCCTAGGGGTCCTTCATCCAGATTTATCCCTTATACTGAATGGATAATACCTCCAAGGAGATATCATCCTGAAGTTTATAAGAGTCAACCAGGGATGTCATTTATTTCTGAATTTAAAGGTTATCAACCTAGGCCCTAGGTAAACTGGGTCAAAAACAAGTAAATTATTTTATGTGCAGGTGAAGACCTATCCAACATCAAACCAACAATGGTATCTGGATAGTGGGTGCTCAAAGCACATGACAGGAAGCAAGGACAATCTCACATCCTTTAAAGCCAAGCTTGGACCCAAAGTCATATTTGGTGATTCAAACTTTGGACAAACAAAAGGATATGGTGCAGTCCAAATTGGGACAGTCACATTCAAGAAGTTAGCCTATGTGGAAGGACTAAAGCACAACCTGATCAGCATCAGTCAGCTATGTGATGAAGGCTACCAGGTGACTTTCAGCAAATCCTTATGCAGGATCAAGTCAGAGGACAACATAACTGTGTTGATAGGTAAAAGGAAAGGTAACATTTATTTAGTAGATTTTCTTTCAACTGAAGTAGATATTTGCCTGTTTAACTCTATTAGTAGACCTAATGTATTATGGCATAAGAGATTAGGGCATATAAACCTTAGAACCATTGCTAGGCTATCCAAGACAACCTTGTTAGAGGACTACCTTCTGGACCCTACAAGAAGGAAGGACTCTGCAGGGCTTGTGAATTAGGCAAGCAAACTAAAAATAGTTTCAAGTCACTTAATAAGAGTGATTCACCTAGGATTTTGTATCTGTTACACATGGATCTTTTTGGACCCATTACAGTACAAAGCATAGGAGGGAAATCTTACACTTTAGTGGTTGTAGATGACTTCTCTAGATTCACATGGGTGTTCTTTCTGAGAAATAAGTCTGATAACTTTAAGTGTTTGACAAAGTTTCTCAAATGCATACAGACTAAGTTAAATACTCACATTGCCCTGATCAGAAGTGATCATGGGACAAAGTTTGATTCTCTTCTTATGCAAGAGTTCTGTCAGAGTGAAGGGATCAGGCACACTTTCTCAGCTCCTAGAACTCCTCAACAAAATGGGATAGCTGAAAGGAAAAATAGAACCCTTATTGAATCTGCCACTACATTGTTGTCAGATGCTCACCTTCCTCTATCCTTTTGGGCAGAGGCAGTGAACACCTCCAACTATGTGCTGAATAGAAGTTTAATACATAAACTGAAGGGCAAGACTCCCTATGAATTACTCAAAGGGAAGAAACCTAAAGTAGATTATTTTAGAATTTTTGGTTGTATCTGTTACATGCACAATAATGACAAGAAGTACTTAGCAAAATTTCAAGCTAAAGCTGATGAAGGAGTGTTTCTGGGATACTCCATGATCAGTAAGGCTTATAGGGTATATAATAAATCAACTCTTAAAATTTAAGAATCTGTTCACATATCTTTTGATGAATCTAACATGTCTTTCAAGGAGAAGAACACTTCTACCATAGAAACTTTGCAGGTACATTCCCTTGCTGAAGACTTGGACAGATTACAAATCATTCAAAAAGAGGAAAGCAGTGAAGATGAAGAAGACATTCAACATCCTGAAGAGAAACCACTTGAAGAGCCAGTTGTTGTACTACAAGAGGAAACAACAACACAGGTTGGTGAACAATCAACACACCCTGTTGATTTAGTAACATCAAGAGACCATCCAATTTCCCAAGTAATTGGAGACATCTCAGCTGGTGTGCAAACCAGAAATCAGGTCAACCAAAACCTGTTGCACACTTTCTTCCTATCTTAAATTGAACCTCAATCCATTCAAGATGCAGAGCAAGATCCACACTGGATCATTGCAATGCAAGAAGAGTTGCATAAATTTGAAAGGAACAAAGTTTGGGAACTAGTACCAAGGCCTAAGGATCACTCTATTATTGGAACAAAGTGGGTGTTCAGAAACAAATTGGATGATCAAGGAGTAATTGTAAGGAACAAGGCAAGGCTAGTTGCTCAAGTGTACTCTCAAGAAGAAGGCATAGATTATGACCAGACTTTTGCACCAGTTGCAAGGTTGGAGGCCATAAGAATCTTCTTAGCATATGCAACACACAAAGGTTTCAAAGTATACCAGATGGATGTAAAGAGTGTTTTTCTCAATGGGGATATCAAAGAGGAAGTCTATGTCAGACAACCTCCAGGTTTTATCTCTTCAACTCATCCTGATTATGTTTTCAAGTTGCACAAAGCATTATATGGTCTCAAGCAAGCTCCTAGAGCATGGTATGAGACCCTAGCATGCTTCCTTCTGAAAAATGAGTTTATAAGGGGTAGAGTAGACCAAACTCTTTTTATTAGAACGCATAAGTCCCATACCCTACTAGTACAAATCTATGTAGATGATATTATCTTTGGTTCTACTGATTCAAATTTGTGTAGAAGGTTCTCCAATCTAATGCATTCTAAATTTGAAATGAATAGCATTGGTGAGTTATCCTTCTTTCTAGGATTGCAAATCAAACAACATGCTGAAGGCATATTTATTTCTCAAACCAAGTATGCAAAAGAATTGGTCAAGAAATTTGGTATGTCTGAAGCATCTTGTATGAAAACACCTATGCCTACTAATGCTGTATTAGATGCTGATGAACATGGGAAACCTGTTGATCAGACAACATATAGAGCAATGATTGGCTCCTTATTGTACCTTACAGCTAGTAGACCTGACATAATGTTTGCTACATGCATATGTGCTAGATTCCAAGTGAGCCCTAGAGTCACACCTAACATTAGTAAAAAGGATTCTCAGGTATGTAAAAAGTTATCCAAATCTAGTTCTCTGGTATCCAAAAGATTTAGCAGTTGACTTAACTGGATTTTCTGATGCTGATTATGCTGGATGCAGAATTGACAGGAAAAACACCAGTGGAACTTGTCAGTTTCTTGGTGACAGACTTGTCTCAAGGTTTTGCAAGAAACAAACATATGTGTCAACTTCAACTGCTGAAGCTGAATATATGGCTGCAGGTAGTTGTTGTTCACAAATCTTGTGGATTCAAAACTAACTCCTAGACTATGGCTACAACTTAGAGAAGTCTAAAATCTTTTGTGATAATACCAGTGCTATTTCTATAGCTCAAAATCCAGTCCTCCATAGTAGGACAAAACATATAGAAATTAGGCATCACTTCTTAAGGGATAATGTTGAGAAAAATAAAATTGAACTTCAATATATCCCAACTGATTTACAAAGGGGAGATATTTTCACCAAACCCTTGGATGAAAAGAAACATACCTTCTTCCTAAATCAGTTAGAAATGTTAGATGGAGGAAGTCTAAAATAATATCCAAGATTTTAAACTCTAAAAATTGAACAAGACTAGGCAAACATCTTGATTTTTCTAGTGTATAGAGTGTTTCTGGTCTCTGAACTGCGCTCGACGATTTTCCCCCATATCGTCGAACGGAGATCGACGCTTTCCGAAATCGTCGACCAGAGTTCAGCGCTTCTCAGATAGTGCTCAACTATCTCTACAGGTTAGCGATCGTCGAACGGCGCTCGGCGATTTTGTTTTCTGAAACTATCGTCGAACGGAGCTCGACGCTCTCCAATATCGTCGAACGGAGATCGACGATGTTGATGACCTTTCAGTTTTATTTATAAGCCCCGATCGTCGAACTGAGTTCAACGATCTTTCCTTTTCTGCGTCGAACCCTAATATAAAACTCTTTTTTCGGTCGTCGTTCTCCCTTGTGCTTTCATACTTTCGGCAAAAATTCTCTTTCCCTCCAAACTTCTCTACACTTGGTCATTTGGTTTTTTATTTTTTTTGCAGGCATCAATGGCCGTCTTAGTTGTAGTCCTGGCCACAATGAAATTTGATGCAGGACTGGATATTGATATGGATTCCTTCAATAACTGTGATCAGATTTTCAAAGATATTTTAGAAATTTTCAAGGAACAACAGCTCGTCACTATAATGTCCACCAGAATCAAATTGGCTGCTGATGAAATCAAGGAGTGGGTCTATACTGCCCACAACCAGGACCAGAATACAGTGATTGGCACAATATCTGGAACTCAGGTACCTCTGACACCTACTATCTTGACAGAGGTTTTTCAATTACATTCTGGAGAGGATTCTGCTGAGATGTCTGGAGAAGAATTTTCTACCATGCTTGCTAGAATGGGTCACTCAAATGCAAACCCTAGCAAACTCCTGAAGAAAAATTTATCTGTGGAGTACAGGTTTTTGGCTGATGTTGTTGGGAAAGTATTGTTGGCCAAACACTCAGCCCATGATACCATCTCCAGGTATCAACTATGTTTGATGGGTGCTATTGTAGATAAGAAACAGTTAAACTGGGGAGAAGTTTTCTTTGATCTGATTAAGAAAAAGATCAACAAGAATTTTGTCAACTTTGGAAGGATACTAGGGCTATTTCTTCAAAACAGATGCCCTGCACTGCTAGTCTCAAATGGGATGCACATCAATGCCTCTAAGAGGCTCTCCTGTGCCCTGTTTGAAAAGTGGGACAGGCAAATTGTGAAGCCCAGCAGACCCTCTGCAAGTGCAACTTCAGGCACAAGGACTGTTGCAGTCTCTTCCCCTCAAGTCTCTGCCCCTGCAGAAGACTTGCCTGCTGCTTCTCCTCCTCCTCCACCTCTTATTTCATCTCCTCAAGTCACCTCCACCATTCAAATTCCCTCCACAATCATTATTTCAACCCCATCTCCAACTTCAATTTCTCCACCTCCACCTCTCACAGAAGAACTTTTCCATCCTCTACATCAATACCCTCACCTAGAAATAGAATCATCATCTCATCTTCCATCTTTCAATCTGATAGATGATTCCTTTATGGATGATTCTCCTTCATCCCCTCCTGATCTACCCTCTTCATCCACATCTTACCAACAGTTACTTCAAGATATCATTGCACAACCCTCCTTCACACCCTCTGTTTCCATTCCATTATCTTCAATTTCCACAATCCCCATATCTCAACCCTCCTTTACCCCATACACCAGCTCTCCACCACCATCTCCAGCTATTCCACCTTCATTCTCTACCTCTGCTCAAGTCCCTATTGAGCATGTAGATCTTCCAGCCTTAGCAGACAGACTTTATGAGCTGATAGCTCCCAGGCTATACCTCTTGTTGGAGACCTCCTTGGCTCCACTTTTAAAGTCAGTTGCAGACCTGTCTGCCAGGCTCTCCTCCCTCATTCCTCCTCAGGTAATCCCTTCATCCGGGTGCCTTGATCCAGTCCTGACTGAATCTAGGCAGGGGGAGATGCCTCATGAAGTGGTTAGATTGTCTGCTGCTGCTGTTACCTCAGTTCAAGCTCAAGCCTCAACACCACAAGTTACACCACAAGTTGCAGTTTTCTCAATGGACCTCAGGTTATTATTATCAGATTTTGATTCAGTTTATTTCAACTTTCTTCCAGAGCGCACTGCAGTCCAGCCATCTGAAGATCTATCTAAGGCCATTGTGCCCATTTCAAGCTATGACACCAGCTTAATTTATTCTTTTGTAAAGTACTATTCTTAAGTTTATATATCAAACTTCTGTTCAGTACATAATTTGTTGTGCTTACAGTCTCTGCCCAAAAGGATAGTGGCATATAAGCATCTGCAGTAATGTGCCTGCAGCTTCAATCAGGGTTTTATTCTTCCTTTCAGCTACCCCATTTTGTTAGGGAGTTCTAGGTGCTGAGAAGCATTGCTTGATAACTTCCTTCTCATAGAACTCATGCATAAGAGGAGACTCAAACTCTGTATCATGATCACTTCTGATCAATGCAACATGAGTAGAGTACTCAATCTGTATGGTCCTGAGAAAATCTGTAAGAACCTTAAAGGTATCTTACTTAGATCTCAGAAAAAACACCTAAGTGAATCTTGAGAAGTCATCTAAAATGACTAGAGCATAGGATTTTCCTCCTAGGCTTTGTACAACAATGGGTCCAAAGAGATCCATGTGTAGCAAGTACAAGATCCTAGGTGAATCACTTTTATTAATTGATTTAAAGTTAGATTTAGTTTACTTGCCTTGTTGACAAGCCATACAAAGGCCTTCCTTCTTGTAGGGACCAGAAGGTAAGCCACTTACAAAGCTGTCTTTAGATAGCCTAGCAATATTTTTCATATTTACATATCCTAGTCTTTTATGCCATAATTCATTTTGATTGCTAACTAAATTAAGCAGACAAATATCTGAATTGGTAGAAAGAAAATCAACTTAGTATATGTTTCCTTGTTTATTTCCAATTAAATCTTTTTGTTTTTCTTTATTAGAAATAATACAAGATGTAGAGTTAAAGTGTACCTGATAACCTTCATCACATAATTGGCTGATAGAGATGAGGTTATGCTTGAGTCCTTTTAGATAGGTCACCTACTTGAATGTGACTTCTCCAATCCTTGCTTCTCCATAGCCTTCATACTGGCCACACTTTGAATCACCAAAGATTACCTTTGGTCCCAGCTTGGACTTGTAATTGTATAAGTTGTCCTTGCTTCCAGTCATCTTCTTGGAGCATCCACTGTCCATATACCATAATTGATTAACAACTGGATAGCTCTTCACCTGCAGAAAAAATAATTAATTATTCTTGACCAAGGTTACCTTGGGTCCTTTGTTTTACTGATAGCAAAAACTTGAAATCACAGAAAATTCAGGTTGTGATTTATATCCCAATGGGTGATATCTTTTAGGTGGAATTACCCAATCAGCAAGTGGGTTAAATGGTTTCCTAGTTTGATTAAGGTTGTTTTCATAATTATCATTTTTACTAAGTCTGACTGGGTTCAACGAAATGTTGCGAGTTCGTCGACCAGAGTTCGACGAAATGGTATGGGATCGTCGATCTCTGCTTAGAGAATGAACATAGTCATTTTCTGTGCCCCAAGTTCGTCGACCTCTGCTCGACAAACCATACACAGTTCGTCGATCGTAGTAAGAGGAATGATTATCATATAGCTTTGCTTTCAGCGTTCGTCGACTTGAGTTCGACAAACTTGCCACATTTCGTCGATCTGAGTTCGACGAAATTTGCAGAACTTTGTTTTTGTCTAAGGTTTTCTGATTTTGATTTTTCTTATTTTCATGTGTGATTTCAGTTTGATTGTTGTTCATTACTTCTTTATTCTTGGCTGACACAAATTTAATGGTGGTTGATAATATGTTCTTCTTGAGAATGGCGGGTAAACCTGATGATGCACCCAAGCCCAGTTTGTCATTTAGTCTGGCATTGACTGTGCTTGTGATGTCCATCAGCCTAAATCTTCTCCCATTGAGAGATTCCTCAAGTTTGTCCTAACATAGCTCTGTTTTAAAGCAATGATTTGTTAATTAGCTAGTGTAAGTTCATCTTTTAGCTTAGTGTTTTCAGAAATTATATTTTCTTGATTAGCTAGTCTTTCCCAGTGTTTTGATTTCCTTTTCACAGTTTATTTAATCAATACACATGGTTTTAAATTCAAAGTTGAAAGCATCAGAATTGTAGTCAAAAGATAAAAGTACCTGATCAACTTCTGTTTCTGAAGCTTCTTCCTTTTTAGATGCATCTTCTTCATCTGATTGACTTCTGGAGGCATCAATGCCATGATGTTGAAACCGAAATTCGGTCTCCTGTGGAGTTCGACCCTTGGGTAAGGGGTGTTCTCGCCCCTACTTCACTCCTGCAAGCAAAACAACAGAGAAAACAAGGAGAAACCGTCACAAGGGCTCGGCGGGGAGGACCCACCACACACCCGGAAGACTAGAGAATACTTCCCCTCCTTAGCATAGGTCGAGCTAAGGCTACCTCAGGAAGCACTAATAAATCGGGGAGCAAGAGAATATGAGAGCGTGCCCCTTGAGGTGACCCCTTGAGTTCTATTTATAATTTTTAGAATCTGAACTGCCAATAACCAAAAGAACTGACCTGAAAATTACCAGAAAGCCCTTGGTTGGGTCTGCCAACAGCCAAACTTCGCTGTTTTGAACAGCTATGTGCAGTCCAACTTGGTCTGCCAACAGCGTAGCTCCGCTGTTCTGAGAAGCTATTCGCACCCATGGGGAGGGCATCCATGTAATTTCTCCTCGGGGCTTCTATTGGCTCCCTCCATGGATTGGGAGGTCAGCTCCCCACTTATCCCCCTCTGCGAGGGGCGGGCGCGACCTAGCTCTAGCAGCTCGCCTACTCTTCTTGGGCAATCGCGAGTCGGGCCATCACGACCCGCCAATCCTCTGCTGAGGTGGACAGGCGGCCAGGTCGCGGATAGGGAACGAGATGATGGCCATTGCGACCATTAGAATGGTTCGTAGGTCGCGGGTCGTCTAACCCATCCGCGAACATCGGTTCGACGAATAGCGCCTCCCACTCCGGTTGACGATTCTCTGAGCGAGTGGGAGGGGTGAAGGAGTCGTCTCGCCTAGCTCACTCGCTTGAACTGAGCGGGAGCGGACCAGGCTCTTGCCGCATGCCCGCTTGTTGCTTGGGTGCGGGCCGTGGAATTTGGTTCGCTCGATTTTCTTGGCGGGGCCCGCTCGACAAACACGGGGTTGTACACAATCCCCGCTCTTTTTGAGCTTGATAAAGCTCGGAAAGAACCATCCAACCCGCGTGTTCGGCGAGTACTGTGCTGAGCTGGCATGGAATCTTCTAGTGGGGCCCCACTATTCGGCTATAAATATACCACTGAGCCTAGGGGGTCTCCCTAGGCCATCTCGTCTTTTCAAGCAGACTACAGCTTCTTGATGCCGGTCAGCGAAGAGGTGCGAGCCCGCCTAGCGGCCGCGGTCCAGAAGACTCGGGAGGAGGCCCTCGAGGCCGCCCCATGGTTAGCGTGTGGGTCTCCCGACACTCTCTTTAGAACGGTAAAGGGATAGATTGTGAGGCGGTCCCCGACGAATAACTTCCCGGGTTCCAGCTCGGTGGCCGGTATCGAGGTCGCTTCTGAGGTACGTGATCTCCCTTCCCAGCTTGTTGCTAAATTTCTAACCCTTTGTCCTGTAGGTACTGCCTCGTGAAGACGAGGTTGACGGGGGGGGGGGGGGGGGAGAATCGCTCCCCTCCCTTGTCGTCTGAGAGGGTTGCTAGCCCCTTGGGTCTGGACCGTCCACCCGCGAATACCCCTCGTTCGCCGGTTCCCCCCGGACTAGGGAAATCTCTTGAGGCCTTCGAGGGAGAACCCTTTCAGGGTCTGCCGGGCTCTTCTCGTCCTTCCATCGGTATGGACGACGTGCCAATCCCTGGTAAGCTCGTACTTGGCGCTTGCCTTGTTCTCGCCCGTCCCTTCTAAATCTCCTTTTTGCAGGCTACAACGCGATCTCCTCTAAAACTGAGATGAGCGAAGGGTACTCGCCTCCACCTGACGTGGAGGGCATTTCAGATTACCTGGGCGATCCGACTGATGCGATGGGGATGAAGAGGCAGGTGACACGGCTGTTCCAGAAACATACTCTGCTGCTTCAGGAGCTCGTCAAGAGGGTCGACCGAGACAAGGCCGAGACCGAGGCTCGGCTCGCAGCTTTGGAGGGGGCTCCGCGTGCAGCAGAAGGTGGCGAGGTCACTTCACCCGGCGTGCACATTACGCGGGCCGAGGAGCGTCTAAAGAGTGTCTCGGAATAGGTTGGCCTGGCCCAGCAGGAGTTGGTGGCAGTGCACGATTATCATTATCCTCGCGTGCCGCCGCGAACCGGAACGCAACGGCGAGGCAGATGGAAGTGGATCCAGTACTGATCCACCCTTTCTTCTCCCTGTTCCCGGAATATCGCTTGGTCGGGCCGTGTCTGTGCTTCGAGTCGACTCGCTCGGGTGTGGTGGGGTGGGGGTACTATTATTTAAAAGACTTATTCTGTATCTGTAACTATTTGCGACTCTCCTCGCCCGCCTATGGGTCTGGTTTTTGATTTCTAATGCATGTCGTTCTCACCATGTTGCTGCTTTTTTCTCCGCGGGGCGGGCTCGAGTGTACCCGCGTCCTCCGCTCGCCACCCTCCTCAGGCGAGTGCGGGTCAGAGGATGGACTCGCTCAACCTGCCATCCTGATTTTAGCGGGAGCGGGCCGAGGAGCTTGCGGCTAAGAGTCTCCCCGACTCGCTCAGAATCCTGGATGGGCACGGGCCGTGACTCGCCCGCTTGTTCCTCGTGCGGATGCGGACGGGCGAGACCCTCTCCTGAATGGTCTTGGCGGTGCGATTGTGGGTCGGGAAGTCGAACCATCAGGCCCAATTTTTGCTACACACACTTTTCTTGTCGGCGGAAAATTTTCCTGCTCTTTCTTTCTTCCTATAAATAGGCCTTGCCGGTTCTTGTCCTCCCACCGCTTCAAAGCACCTTCCCCTCTCCTGCTCTTTGCGAAACACGGCTCACGTTCTCCTTTTGGGTCTATCTCGCTCGATCTGCGGTAGTTTTGTGAAATGGGTGGCAGCGGCGGTGATGCGGACGGGCGAAGTAAATGCGCCTGGACCTTCTCGGAGCATGACTTCCCCCATGCCGTTATCTCAGAGCGCGAGTACTTAGATGCCCTTGGCGATCATATCCCGCCTGTATTTTCGGCGAGACGGCCCGGGGAAGGGGAGAAGATCAATGATCTGTCCAGGGACGAGCTCGCCATTCCTCTGGCTCACTTTGAGGTGGGTCTTCGGCTTCCCCTGTGGCCGGAAGTGCGTCAAGTGCTGAAGTACTTCGGGGTCGTCATAGGCAAGATGACTCCGAACTCTGTGGCTATTGTGGTAGGGTTCGCCTGCTTTTTGTGGGAGGAGCGGTTCGATTTCAGTCTCGCGGTTTTCCACAAATTATTCTCCTTCCGCGTAAACCGGGATGGGACCGCCTATTTCTCCAGTGCCCACCTCAAGGTGCGGGAGACCGTTAATAAGAGTCACAACTGGCTCAAGAAGTTCTTGTTCGTCAAGGGGGATTTTGGCAACGTCCCCATCTCGCCGGTGTAGCTCAGTGAGGCGAGTTACAGCCCGCCCAAGCCTGGGGGGCCATGAGGCCGACCTGTGGGGGTTCTTTGCTGGGAAGAACTTCGAGGTCGCGTACTTGCGCCTCAACCTCGATGGCCTAGCTGTCGTCCCGCCTGGGGGAGGTTAGCCACTCGCCATTGCTCTGTCTCACAGTTTTCTTCTTTAGTTTCACCCTCTATCTTCCTGGCAGGCGAGCGAGATGTTCCCCTTCACACCCCTACGAGAGTGTTAGGGTCGCCTCCGGGGTCCTCGCCCGAGCTCAGGCCGCTGACGCCGCCCAGCGCGACGTCCCGTCGGTCCCTGCTAAGAAGCGGCCGGGCCGCGAACAGCCTGCTCCCCCGCCCAATATGGCGAAGACTGCTGGGCAGCAACTTGCCGTGGGCCAGAGAAAAGGCAAGGCCCCGACGGAGCAATCGGCCGAGGGTCCCCCCTCTTGGTCGCTTCGACCAGCGACACTCCCGGCGGGGCGGCGGGCACTTCTGGGCCGCCGGACGGGGCGCATACTGTTGTGAAGCCGGTGCCGAGAGGGCACCGCAATTTCGGCTACGGCGAGAAATACCTGGACGAGCTCGGCATCCCGCTTTTGCTATGGGACAAGGAATCAAATCGCGCGGTGGTCTCGACTCTGTTTCCGAGTTGGTTGGAGCAGGACACCATCGGCGGTGAGGCCTATAACTTCTCGTTCGGTCCTTTACTCGCGAGAGGACGCCGCTATCTACGACAAGGAGGCGACGCGAGTACTGGTGCATGAAAGCGCGCGGGACCAACTACGCGGCCTGGAGTTGGCCCATATGGTTGGGCGGCGCTGCACCCAGCTGGAGAGGAATGCAACTTCTCTCAAGAAGTTGGCGGACGAAAAGGAGGAGGCCCGAAAACTTGCTCAGGAGGATGCAGATCTCCAGAGGAAGCGGGCCAACGCGGCCGAGGAGACCCTCGCGTAGTACTTGGGAGGGGTGGTACGTTCTTAATTCCAATTACCGCTTCCCCTCGCGAATCCACCTTACAACCTTTTTTCTTTTCTCAGGATGCGGTACGGCCAGCCGGATGGTTGCTGAGATCGCAGCCCTCGGTCAGGACAAGTCGGCACTGGAGGTGCGGGTGCGCGAGCTGGAAGCTTCCGTCGCTGCCCCTCCGCCAGCCAATAAAGGTTGCCCGCTCGAACATCATTCTGACTACGAGTTGGAGGTGTTGATGCAAAAGAATGCCGCCAGTGCCGCGAAGTACACAATAAATGCTGCGACATGCGGATCTCCTCAAGAGCGAGGCCGCGGAACTCTCGGCGGGCGAGGTGGTGCCGGCGCTGTTCCTTCCCGTGCCGGACCCTGGGGATAAGTCCTACCAGCCCATCTAGGACTTCTCGCCCAGGATCTCGCATCGCCCTCTCGCACTTGCAATTCGCTTGTTATATGTATACCTTATGCATTTTTTGGTTGTTTGAGACGTATTCGCGAACAATGTCACGACATTGTGATTTCTGTCTACTCTTGACTTACAAATGTTTCTGCAATCGTGTTATATGGATGTTTGTCGTTATTGTTTGCTGTGAAACTCCCCTTTTCGCACTCGCAGTCGTTCGCTTCGCGTTATATTGACGAGGTCGTACGCCTATAGATACGGATCAGGAATCATCAGGGGCCCGGTCAGTTACCTCGCTGGTGGCGACCTGTCCCTGCCGTCCGGACTCGCTAAGGAGACTGCTTGCTCATCAGGAGAGGCGAGCCGATTTCGTCGCTCGTCTGAGCCACCAGAATTCTGGCGAGCCGATCCGCTCGCATGCGGCTTGGGTCCTTTCCTTCCGCTTTTTTGGTTAGCTTCGCGGTTCTAACTCCTCACTCTCTGGACACCCGGTTCCCCGACCTCTGACCTGGCTTTGCACGTCAGGGCCTCCTCGTTGGTTGACGAGGAGTCGACATCTTTCCCCGACGAGTGTCTTCCATCCATGCCAACTTGGTGAGAGCCTGGCAGCAGGATCCGCTCGGCGTCCACTATCGATACCATCGAGTGACTTCCTGCCCTGCCAGCTAGGTGAGAGCATGACAACGTGATCTGCTCGAGGCCAAGGATGACACCGAGTGACTTCCTGCCCTGCCAGCTAGGTGAGAGCCTGGCAGCGGGATCTGCTCAGGGTCCACTATCAATACCATCGAGTGACTTCCTGCCCTGCCAGCTAGGTGAGAGCCTGACAACGGGATCTGATCGAGGACAAGGATGACACCAAGTGACTTCCTGCCCTGCCAGCTAGGTGAGAGCCTGACTGCGGGATCTGCTCGGGGTCCACTATCAATACCATCGAGTGACTTCTTGCCCTGCCAGCTAGGTGAGAGCCGTGGGATCTTCTCGAGGCCAAGGATGACACCGAGTGACTTCCTGCCCTGCCAGCTAGGTGAGAGCCTGACAGCGGGATCTTCTTGGGGTCCACTATCAATACCATCGAGTGACTTCCTGCCCTGCCATCTAGGTGAGATCCTGACAGCGGGATCTGCTTGATGCCAAGGATGACACCGAGTGACGTCCTGCCCTGCCAGATAGGTGAGAGCCTGGCAGCGGGATCTGCTCAGGGTCCACTATCAATACCATCGAGTGACTTCCTACCCTGCTGCTAGGTGAGAGCCTGACAGCGGGATCTGCTCGAGGCCAAGGATGACACCGAGTGACTTCCTGCCCTGCCAGCTAGGTGAGAGCCTGGCAGCGGGATCTGCTCGGGGTCCACTATCAATACCATCGATTGACTTCCTGCCATGCCAGCTAGGTGAGAGCCTGACAGGGGATCTGGTCGAGGCCATGGATGACACCGAGTGACTTCCTGCCCTGCCAGCTAGGTGAGAGCCCGGCAGCGGGATCTGCTCGGGGTCCAAACACATTCCATTTCTCCATGCAAGCTAGCTGTGATAGTACTTGAAGTGTTGAAGAATTTTATTATCATCAAGATATCACTTACATGTTTCACGGGAAAAAATGTTTTAAGTCGTCACCACTCCAGGTGAGACTCAGGGTCTCGCCCTCTACATTTTGGAGTCGATAACCTCCCAATTTTAAAGCCTCTCTCACAACGAACGGTCCCTCCCAGCTGGGGTTGAGCTTCCCTACGGATGCTGACCTCCCTGCTGCATCTACCTTATTCAGCACCAAATCCCCTTCCACGAACTATTTGACACTGACATGCTTGTCAAAGTACTTGGCCATTCTTCTTATCACCTCCTCCTGTCGGATAGCGGAAAGGTCCCTAAGCTCTTACACCATGTCAAGGGAGAGACTCACCTCCTCCTCGTTCTCTGCCCGCCATTCCTCTCTGCCTTCCTTGGCCGCAATGACTCGTGGTGTTCGGACTTCAAATTCCACGGGGAGCACAGCCTCGCACCCATGAGAGAGCTTGAAGGGGGTCTCTCCAGTAGCCGTATTAGGGGTGGTTCTTAGAGCACAGAGAACCGCGGGAAGATGCTCCACCCAGCTCCCCTTCAAATTCTCCACTTTCTTCTTGAGGAGGTTGACGATGATCTTGTTTGCGGCCTCCACCTGCCCGTTGCTCCTGGGGTGATGAACCGAGGAGAACCTGAGGTCGATTCCATGCTGCTCGCAGAAGCTAGTGAACTCGGCGCTGACGAATTGGGGCCCGTTGTCCGTGATAATGGCTTGGGGAAACCCATGGCGACAGATGATCTCCCCCCAAACAAAGTTCCTGATTACTGGGGAGGTCACCTTGTCCAGTACCTTCACTTCCAACCACTTGGAGAAGTAATCGATCATAACTATGAGGAACCTCCTCTGCCCACTTGCCTGGGGGAACGGCCCAACCAAATCCATTCCCCAAATGGCGAAGGGCCAGGGGGCCGTGATACTTTTGAGTCGCTGGGCCGGATGTAGCTGGAGGGGGGCAAACAACTG
Source organism: Platanthera guangdongensis (assembly GCA_039583875.1). NCBI lineage: Eukaryota > Viridiplantae > Streptophyta > Magnoliopsida > Asparagales > Orchidaceae > Platanthera > Platanthera guangdongensis. Next base: position 137,608,226 of record CM077158.1, on the reverse strand, counting down.
TCACTTATGGCATCTTCTTGCGAACTCTGTGGCATCTTGGCCTTGGGCTGGCCAGAAATACCCTTGCCTGACTATTCTTCCCTCCAGGGTCCGACTCCCGGAGTGACTCCCACACTCTCCGGAGTGGACTTCCTCAAAGATTCTTTGTACCTCTCCCTCAGCCACGCAACGAGCCAGCATCCCTGAGAGTGTCTTCTTGTACAGCTGCCCGTCCTGGAGGAGGTAGTACGCCGACTTATGCCTTAGCTTTTTCTTATCTGCCCCCTCCGGATATTCTCCCATGGAAAGGAAAGCTACAACTGGGTTCATCCATGAAGCCTGTTGATCAATCTGCATGAGCTCCCCCTCTTCGATGGAGGGGCGGAATAGGTCGGTGATGGTACCCCCCACCTGGGGACCATGTTTTGCTAGTTGGTCGACCTGTTCTTTTTCTTCCCTAGGCATGTGTCGGATGGAGAAGGTTTGGAAAGTGCCTATGACACCCTTCACTTTGGCTAAGTATAATCGCAGGGTGGTCTCCCTTGCCTCAAACTCCCCCATTGATCTGGGAATCTACCACAATGGAATCAGTGAGAACCTCCACGTCCATCACCCCCAGCTCCATGGCCAGGCGCAGCCCCGCTATCACCACTTCATACTCAGCTTGATTGTTGGTGATAAGAAAGTGTACCACCATCGTCTGCTCAATTCTAGTTCCTTGAGGATTCTCCAAGATTACCCCTACTCCTAGGGAATGCCTCCCCGAGGCGCCATCCACCTTCACCTTCCAAGGAATCGGATGGGTGAGTTCTTCCTCTGCCACTTCAACCACGTAATCAGCTAGGAAGTCGGCCATCGCTTGAGCTTTGATCGAGAGGCGCTGAATGAACGAAACATCAAACTCACTCAACTCCACCGACCACTTGGCCAGCCAGCCTGAATGCTCCACCCCCTCAAAGATGTTGCGGAGGGGATGGTCAGTCACCACTCGGATTGAGTGTGCCTGGAAGTAAGGTCGCAGCCTCCGAGCTGAGATGATCAGGGCGAAAGCCAGTTTTTCCAAAATCGGGTATCGGAGCACGGCCTTTCTCAGGACCCGGCTCACATAATAAAAAGGGAGCTGCTTCTTCCCTTCTTCACGAACTAGGACGGAACTCAGGGCCTCCGCCCCGACCCTGAGATACAAAAATAGGTTCTCCCCCTCCTTCGGCCCTTGGAGCAGCGGAGCCTGCGTCAACTGTATCTTGAGGGCCCAGAATGCCTCCTCGCACTCCTTGGTCCATTCAAACTTTCGACCCCCCCCCCCTCAATGTTCTGAAGACGGGGGAGCACTTCTCCCCTGCCCGGGAGAGGAACCTACTCAACCCTGCCAGCTTCCCCGTCAGTCGTTGGACCTCCTTAGCATTTCGCGGTGACCCCAGCTCTAAGATAGCCTTAACCTTATCGGGATTCGGTTCGACCCCTGCGGGGGTGAGGAGGTGGCCCAAGAACTTTCCCTTGCTGGCGCCGAAGACACATTTTAGGGGATTCAACCGCATCTTGTACCTTCCTAGGGTGGCAAAGGTCTCCTCTAGGATCCGGAGGTGGGAGTCTACATCCCAGCTTTTGATCAAGAGGTCATCTACGTACACCTCCAAGTTCCTCCCCTTTTGTTCCTTGAAGACCCTATCCATCATCTTCTGGTAGGTCGCCCCCGCATTCTTCAGCCCTAAGGGCATCATCCTGTAATAGTAGCATCCATCCCCTGTAATGAATGAGACATCCTTGATGTCTGGGGGGTGCATCCTAATCTGATGATAACCTGAAAAAGCATCTATAAAACTCATTACAGAAAAACCGACGGCTGAGTCAACCAGCGCGTCGATCCGAGGCAAAGGATAACAGTCCTTAGGACAAGCTTTATTAAGTAAAGAAAAATCGATACACATCCTCCACCGGCCGTCTCCCTTTTTGACCATGACCACATTGGAGACCCAGCCGGGGTATTGGATCTCGGACACGAAGCCGGTCTTCAGGAGCTTTGCCACCTTCTCTCTGATGGGCTCTGACAGCTTGTCTGCGGTGGAACTCTTCTTCTATTGAACGGGGCGTGTTCTCGGGTCCAGGTTGAGGCGTTGGCAGGACACATCCGCGTCAACCCCCGGCATCTCCGCGGCATTCCAGGCGAAGATGTCCACGTTCTTCTGGATGCATTCCAGCATCCTGCCACGGTCCTCCGGGGTCAGCCCTCCGCTGACGGGAATCTTCTCCATCCTGCCCCCACGGTTGAGCACCTCTAGCTCCACCACTTCATCTGCAGCCTCCAGCCTAGACTTCTCCCCCATTCTTCAGCATCCCCTTCCTCTGGTATGGGGACCTCCACTTCCATCTCCTCCTCCACGGCCATCACTTCGGCCAACTCCTCCTGGTCTCCTCCGGCCGCCTCCTCTGCGCCATTCTCCATCTCCAGCTCCTCCCTTCCTACTCCTTGCTCAGCCTCCTCCATCCTTAGCCCCATCTCATCGGCTCCCGCTTGCCAAGAGATGGTGTTCACCGCAGTGACATAGTGTAACACCCCCTATCCGTCGGATAGCATATAGCAGTAGGTCTGGCCGGGGCCCAACGCCATATACTACAGACAGACCGGGTGGTTACTTATGGAAACCATCCAACCAATCAACGTCCTACACAGAGCATTCCAGCGCAAGCAGTTTATAAAAGTTGTAACAAAGAACCCAGCATTAAAGCACGAATGTCCACTAGTACAAAATAGGAATGTTATACAAAATACCCAAAAGAAGCCTTAAGGCCTTACAAAATGTTTCACTTCAAATTACATGTTTTACAAACCACGGCACGCAGGCCGGTCACACATGAATAAAGCAGTAAACACTTCCAATTAGGCCTTCGAGGGCCGGCTTCGCATTCGGGCTTTAGCCCGCTATTGACCGCTTGGTCCAGCTGCACCTGCAAGCAACAAACCACCGCACGGTGGCAAAACAAGGCAACGGTCAGCAATGCTGACCAATTTATAACGACCCCGCCCCCAACTCGGGGCGGCGATGCTCCTTCCCTGCATTTCATTAGCATAAGCGAGCAATAAGGCAATAATCATTTCATCACAGGCGTAGGCTCAACGGCCACACACCCCGTGCACTCAGGGTACATTCTCGGTGAACGCAGTCTAAGTCTGCCGACTCACCGCCATCCCCTTTGGACGGCCAAACAATGAGCAGTTTGTCTTCCCGGCATGGGTCACGGTAATTAAAACCATAGACCGCCGAAGACTCTCATCTATGCCAATGGCTCTAATCCGAACGACATAGAACGGGTATGGTTCCATCTAACCCGTACTCACAACACAACGGTAATTTAAACCATATGTGCCCGCAACGGTAATTTAAACCATATGCGCAGGTCAAACTTCTCCCGAGTCCCATTTCCATCACATTTCACATAACCTGATTATGTTCAAGCTGGCTCTCAGGCCACCAAGTTGGCAAGATCTCGCATCCGCCCAGTTTTTCGGGTGCACCTTTGGGTTAGTCCCCAAGGCTCCCTGCTGCAATCTACCGCGTAGAAAACCCGAAAAACAATCCATAGCACGGAGTCTTCTCCGGCATTTATGCAATGCAACATCACCGATCCAGACCAACATGTTCGGGTAGGCTTCACACATCATGCATATGTCCGTTCTTGCTTACAGACTCTAAACAACGGGGACTTCACATATCTACCCGAAGGAACGCCTCCAAATCTCCGCAAACTCGCGAGAGCGGGCTTCCTATGCAAAGAAAGAGAGCTACTCATGCTCAAGATGAGGATCGTTACCCTAGCGTTCCTCATTGGCACCATTGAAAAGTAAATGGATGAAAAGCACCGCACTAGCTTTGCCTCCGTAGATCCGGAGTCGGCTCGCGATTCGGAGCTCCGAAGCTCCTCCAATGGCCGGATATAGCTCCTTCTTCCTTCCTTGGCTCTCTACTTTCTCTAAGGTTTTAGAAAGCTAACCACTCATGAAAAGTGAGGGTTTCTAAGTCCAATCTCGGGTATATCCCTTCAGGAACAACCCCCAGCCGTTGGATCTCAAAATAAGGAAACGAACGGCTTTGATTCGGGACTGAAATGCCCAATCTGGACCGAACACGGCCTAGCACACGCCCGTGTCCCGGGCCGTGTGCCTCATTCGCCGTCAAAATCGAATCACCTGGAACAACACACGGGTATGGAACACGCCCGTGTTCGAGCTGACACGCCCGTGTTCCACCTGACACGGCCATGCGGCCGGCCGTGTACCCCCATCATTTTTCCCCGAAATCAACCCGAGCACTGCACGGGTTCTAGGACACACCCGTGTCCTTACCCGTGTCACCCCAACACGCCTGGACCCCAGGCCGTGTTCACGGTCTCGACACTCGACACTTCGTCGAGCAAAGATCGTCGACCTGATGACACGGCCTTGGACACGCCCGTGTCCTAGGCCGTGTGCCTTGTCTCGACACAATGTCGAGACCAAAGTGTCGACTCCCCGGGACGAGTGTCGACACGGGTTGACACGCCCTGCGACACGCCCGTGTCGCAGGACGTGTGCCATGTCTCGACACTTCGTCGAAGCAGAGTGTCGACTTCGCGGCTAAGTGTCGACACGGGTCTACACGCCCTGCAACACGCCCGTGTCACAGGCCGTGTGCCCAGTCTCGACACAATGTCGAGACCAAAGTGTCGACTTCCCGTCTCAGTGTCGACACAGGCTTGACACGCCATGGGACACGCCCGTGTCCCAGGCCGTGTGCCTGCAGCCAGAACCCAAACTGGCCCAAAACGTCCCCCTTCGCTCCTTTGAGTTTCGGGGCATTACAACTCTCCCCCTCTTAAAAGAATTTCGTCCACGAAATTACATAAAGGAAAGACATGTACAAAACCAAAATTTGTACCTGAGCGGAACAACTCTGGATATTCGTCAAGCTTAGTCTGCTCTCGCTCCCAAGAGAGCTCCTCACGACCACAATTGTCCCACCGGACCTTGACCATCCTGATCTATTTATTGCGTAGCCGCTTGACCTCCGAGTCCTCGATCCGTACGGGCTTGACCTTTGTCGTTAGCCCACTATCCACCAGCACTTGATTGACCGCGATCACTTGCGTAGGATCTTGCACCTCCTTCCGAAGTACCGAAATATGGAATACATCATGTAATCCACTGAGCTCCACTGAAAGCTTCAACCGATAGGCCACTTCACCAACTCGCTCCAGAACCTCAAACGGTCCAAGGTACCTCGGGCTTAGCTTTTTCAATCGCCGCACCCGCGAGACACCCTTGAACGATGTGATCTTTAAGTATACATAATCACCCACAGCGAACTCCATGTTCCTGTGCTTGGCATTATAGTACTTTGCTTGCCGGTCCTGAGCGATAAGCAACCTCTCCCGAATGGTTCTCACCAAAGAAGTAGCATCCTCCACTTCCGATCGCTTATACAACTTTGACTCACCCATTTCTAACCAAGACAACGGCGTGCGACATTTTCTACCATATAGGGCCTCGAAAGGTGCCGTCTGAATACTCGCTTGGTAGCTATTGTTGTAGGCGAACTCCACCAAATAAAGGTGGTCTTCCCATTGCTTTCCAAAATCCAATACACACATGCAGATCATGTCTTCCAAGGTTCTATTGACCCTCTCGGTCTGCCCATCCGTTTGCGGATGGAAGGCTGTGCTGAATTTCAGCTTTGTTCCCAACATTTGCTGCACTAGCCTCCAATCATTGGACGTGAACCGCCCATCTCGGTCACTCACGATGCTGCGGGGCACACCATGAAGCCGTACTATGTTATCCACATAAAGCTTTGCCAACTTCTCCACCGGATCATCCTTCCTATGCGGAATAAAATGCGACACCTTCGTTAACCGATCCATGATCACCCAAATGGCGTCGTTCCCCATTTGCGACCTTGGCAAACCGTGGACAAAGTCCATAGACATGTCGTAAAATTTCCACTCCGGAATAGGCAAGGACTTAAGAAATCCTCCCGGCTTTTGGCACTCCGCCTTTACCAAGGCGCAAGTTTGGCACTTTGCTACGTATAGCGCCACATCCTTCTTCAAACCCGGCCACCAAAACAGTTTCTTCACATCACGGTACATCTTCGTGCTCCCCGGGTGAATCGAGTACTTGGTATGGTGTGCCTCGTACAACAACTCCACCCGCAAATTGCCCACACTTGGGACGCACAGACGACCGTCCTTCCAAAGTAATCCATCCTCCACGACGAATTGGGAATTTGACCCATCCAGAGCCTCTACCATGAACTGCTTCATATGAGCATCCATATCAAAAGCCTGCCGAATACGATCAGCTAGGTCATATTGGACTTCAGTCCAATTCAGAACTGCTTCAGTTCTTGATTGTCCATCCACATAAACAATCTCCAACGCCTCCAACTCTCGCACCAACCGCTCATCGTGCACCGATAGCCAATTGGCTTGAGCTGGGGCTCGGCGACTCAACGCGTCCACAACCGCATTACCCTTACCAGGCACGTAGTGGATCTTGAATGTATAGTCCTCCAAGAACTCCATCCATCTACGCTGCCGCATATTCAGATGCTTCTGATCAATAAGATACTTCAGGCTCTTGTGATCGGTGTAGATATCAATCTTCACACCGTACAAATAGTGTCTCCACAGCTTCAAGACAAAAATCATGGCCGCTAACTCTAAGTCATGGACCGGATAATTCCTCTCATGCACTTTTAGCTGTCTCGAGTCATAAGCTATTACACTTCCGTGTTGCAGTAGCACGTAAACCAAACCGCTGCCCCAAGCATCACTATAAATCTCATAGCCTTCTGTCCCACATGGTGAACTCAGCACAGGCGCCGTGGTCAACCGACAATTCAACTCCTCAAAAGCTCGCGCGCACTCCGGCGTCCAAACGAACTTATGCTCCTTCCTCGTCAAAGTAGTGAGAGGCAAAGCTATCCGCGAGAAGTTCTCTACGAAGCGCCTATAATAGCCGGCAAGCCCCAGAAAACTCCGGACTTCCGCTACCGTAACAAGCTCAGGCCACTATCGTATCGCAACAATCTTCGCCGGATCCACAGCAATACCCTCTCCACTCACTATATGCCCGAGGAACGCCACTGAGGATAGCCAAAACTCGCACTTCGAGAACTTGGCATACAACTGATTTCTCCTTAGTGTCTCCAATACCAAATGAAGATGCTTGAAGTGATCTTCCTCACTTTGCGAGTACACCAAAATATCATCGATGAAGACGATCACGAAATGGTCCAAGTACTCCCTGAAAGTCCTGTTCATCAAATCCATGAACACTGACGGCGCATTAGTCAGCCCAAACGGCATGACCGTAAACTCATAATGCCCATATCTCGTACTAAACGCCGTCTTCGGGATATCACTCTCCCTTATTCGCAGCTGATAGTACCCAGCCTTGAGATCCAACTTCGAGTACACCGTCGACCCGACTAAATGATCAAATAGATCATCAATCCGGGGGATCGGGTACTTGTTCTTCTCCGTCAGCTTGTTTAGCTCCCGATAATCAATACATAGCCTCAAGCTTCCATCCTTCTTCTTAACAAAGAGGACCGGTGCGCTCCAAGGCGAAGAACTCGGGCGCACATACCCTTGCTCCAACAACTCTTGCAGTTGAACTTTCAGCTCCGCCATTTCCTTAGGCACTAGCCGATAAGGAGATCGTGACACAGGCTTTGCACCTGGCAGTAGCTCGATCCTAAAATCTATCTCCCGTTGAGGCGGGGCTACAGGGAGATCTGCGGGGAACACATCAGGGTATTCCGATACCACTGAAATACAATCCAATGCGGGCTTCGGCTTTGCAACCTCCACTAGTGTAAAGAACAGTTCTGCTCCGGCACGAACCGCCTTCACCACCTGAAGAGCACACATCAACGTCTTGCTCGACCCCTTTAAGCCCGTAAAAGTCGTCTCACGACTTGCTCCTAGCTTGACTTCCTTGCTACCGCAATCTATATGGGCCTGCTGCTCCGAGAGCTAGTCCATGCCAAATATGACGTCAAACTCCACCAACGGAAGTAAAGACGCCTGCAGATCGAACTCCTGATTCCCTATACGAAGCTTAACATCGCAGATCCTATCCGCTCGCATCGAACACCCATTGGGCAACAACACATCCAACTTATCCTTCGCCATCGAAGAAGGGACTCCTATGCATGATATAAATCCTTCGGACAAGAAGGAGTGTGAGGCTCTCGTACCGAAGAGTGCTCGTGCTGGATTTTCACAAATCAATACAAATCCTAAACAAGCAATGGTAAGGTAACACGTGCATAACAAGTATTTAAAGAAATTGACTTGCTATAAATTAAACCGTACCTGTCACCACATCAGCTTGTTTGATGGCCTCCTGTTGGCCAAAATTGTAGACCCTTGGTGGGGCCGGAGCATAATGGGATGCGGTCGACTCCACCGCCTTTCCCTTCTCTTCATAAGTAGCTCCCGGCCTTCTCTCGGACTTAGTACGTCCGCTCCAACAATCATGGGCAAAGTGCCCCGTCTTTCCACAAGTAAAACACGCGCCCGGGGTCCGACTCGTAGTCGCCCCAGAAGCACCAGAAGGAGCTGGACCCGAAGTCCTATGCTTCTTAAAGAATCTTTGATAGCCAGATTTTGAAGTAGTCGGCACTTTGATCCCAGATTTCTTCTCGCCCAAGCTTTTCTTTGCATGCACATTCTTCATGTCCTCCAAGGACCGGGCCGTGTTGACCAAGGTTAAGAAACCCTGCGTCATTGGCCCCGAGAGTAGTAATCTCAACTCATCTCTCAAGCCTTCGTAGAATCGATTAGTCTTGCGTTCCTCATCCACGATGGTGGAGCTAGCATATCGACTTAAACGAGTAAACTCGTGGAGATATTCATCCACGCTCTTCTCACCCTGAACCAACTTCAGAAATTCATTCTCCAACGCTATCCTATGCGTCGAAGGAAGGTATCTGGCCAAGAATAATCTCGAGAACTCTTCCATCGAGACATCACCAAGTTGCCTACCTCTCAGTAAGTGCAGCTCCAATCCTTCCCACCACATTCTCGCTTCACCGTCCAGAAGGAACACAGCGATGGTGGTCATTTGCCACTCCTCCGTCTTCATCGCTGTCATGACTCTCTTCACCCTGGAGAGCCAGTATTCAGCCTGAGATGGGGTTCCCAAACCCGAGAATAACGGAGGGTGAAAGCTCATTACATGCTTAAGCTGCCTCTCAGTTGCCCTCCTTGGCACCACCGGTTCCACAACCACTTGCTCCACTCTCCTCGGCTCAGTCTCTTGAAGAGGTTCTTGCTCCATCGCTGGAGTGGGATGCTGTGTTTGCCTTGCGGGCCTTCGCATTTATCACGGCCAAGACCGCTTCAGCCACCAATCGTATGTTCTCAGCCGATAGAGGTGTTGCGGGAGCAACATCCGGTGCACTACTAGCCTCAGAAACTCGGCGTTCTGACGGCCCAACACCACTTCTGGTCACCTATAGTGGTACAAAACACCGTTAAGCGACCAAATAAAATTGCAAACAGCAATTATAGGAACACGCAGGTTCCTCAAACACGAGTATTTTCATTCCTAAGTGGACATTCATGGGTTCTTTTACCGTTATAACGATGACGCACACGATGTGCTCACCACCCCTTAAAAAAAGAATTCGTCCATGAATTCATCTTAAGCACGACCAAAACCAGTAGTCTGATACCAAATTGTAACACCCCCTATCCGTCGGATAGCATATAGTAGTAGGTCCGGCCGGGGCCCGACGTCATATACTATAGACAGACCGGGTGGTTACTTATGGAAACCATCCAACCAATCAACGTCCTACACAGAGCATTCTAGCGGAAGCAGTTTATAAAAGTTGTAACAAAGAACCCAGCATTAAAGCACGAATGTCCACTAGTACAAAATAGGAATGTTATACAAAATACCCAAAATAAGCATTAAGGCCTTACAAAATGTTTCACTTCAAATTACATGTTTTACAAACCACGGCACGCAGGCCGGTCACACATAAATAAAGCAGTAAACACTTCCAATTAGGCCTTCGAGGGCCGGCTTCGCATTCGGGCTTTAGCCCGCTATTGACCGCTTCGTCCAGCTGCACCTGCAAGCAACAAACCACCGTACGGTGGCAAAACAAGGCAACGGTCAGCAATGCTGACCAAATTATAACGACCCCGCCCCCAACTCGGGGCGGCGATGCTCCTTCCCTGCATTTCATTAGCATAAGCGAGCAATAAGGAAATAATCATTTCATCACAGGTGTAGGCTCAACGGCCACATACCCCGTGCACTCAGGGCACATTCTCGGTGAACGCAGTCTAAGTCTGCCGACTCACCGCCATCCCCTTTGGACGGCCAAACAATGAGCAGTTTGTCTTCCTGGCATGGGTCACGGTAATTAAAACCATAGACCGCCGAAGACTCTCATCTATGCCAACGGCTCTAATCCGAACGACATAGAACGGGTACGGTTCCATCTAACCCGTGCTCACAACGCAACGTTAATTTAAACCATATGTTCCCGCAACGGTAATTTAAACCATATGCGCAGGTCAAACTTCTCTCGAGTCCCATTTCCATCACATTTCACATAACCTGATTATGTTCAAGCTGGCTCTCAGGCCACCAAGTTGGCAAGATCTTGCATCCGCCCAGTTTTCCGGGTGCACCTTTGGGTTAGTCCCCAAGGTTCCCTGCTGCAATCTACCGCGTAGAAAACCCGAAAAACAATCCATAGCATGGAGTCTTCTCCGGCATTTATGCAATGAAACATCACCGATCCAGACCAACATGTCCGGGTAGGCTTCACACATCATGCTTATGTCCGTTCTCGCTTACGGACTCTAAACAACGGGGACTTCACATATATACCCGAAGGAACGACTCCAACTCTCCGCAAACTCGCGAGAGCGGGCTTCCTATGCAAAGAAAGAGAGTTACTCATGCTCAAGATGAGGATCGTTACCCTAGCGTTCCTCTTTGGCGCCATTGAAAAGTAAACGGATGAAAAGCACCGCACTAGCATTGCCTCCGTGGATCCGGAGTCGGCTCGCGATTCGGAGCTCCGAAGCTCCTCTAATGGTCGGATATAGCTCCTTCTTCCTTCCTTGGCTCTCTACTTTCTCTAAGGTTTTAGAAAGCTAACCACTCATGAAAAGTGAGGGTTTCTAAGTCCAATCCCGGGTATATCCCTTCAGGAACAACCCCCAGCCGTTGGATCTCAAAATAAGGAAACGAACGGCTTTGATTCGGGACTGAAATGCCCAATCTAGACCGAACACGGCTGGAACACGCCCGTGTCCAGGGCCGTGTGCCTCATTCGCCGTCAAAATCGAATCACCTGGAACAACACACGGGTATTGAACACGCCCGTGTTCGAGCTGACACGCCCGTGTTCCACCTGACACAGCCGTGTGGCCGGCCGTGTACCCCCATCATTTTTCCCCGAAATCAACCCGAGCACTGCACGGGTTCTAGGACACGCCCGTGTCCTTACCCGTGTCACCCCAACACGCCTGGACCCCAGGCCGTGTTCACGGTCTCGACACTCGACACTTCGTCGAGCGAAGATCGTCGACCTGATGACACGCCCTTGGACATGCCCGTGTCCTAGGTCGTGTGCCTTGTCTCGACACAATGTCGAGACCAAAGTGTCGACTCCCCGGGACGAGTGTCGACACGGGTTGACACGCCCTGCGACACGCCCGTCTCGCAGGCCGTTTGCCATGTCTCGACACTTCGTCGAAGTAGAGTGTCGACTTCGCGGCTAAGTGTCGACACGGGTCGACACGCCTTGCGAAACGCCCGTGTCGCAGGCCGTGTGCCCAGTCTCGACACAATGTTGAGACCAAAGTGTCGACTTCCCGTCTCAGTGTCGACACAGGCTTGACACGCCATGGGACACGCCCGTGTTCCAGGCCGTGTGCCTGCAGCCAGAACCCAAACAGGCCCAAAACGTCCCCCTTCGCTCCTTTGAGTTTCGGGGCGTTACACATAGCACTCCCGCGCCACCTTTGGGTCCCTCCTGACCCTGACCTGGATCCCCTCAGTGTTGAACTTCAAGCACTTATGGAATGATGAGGGGACGCAGTGGAAGGTGCTGATAAGGGGCCTCCCGAAGATGGCGCTGTAATTACTGGGGGCGTCCATGATGACAAACCTGCAGTTTCTGGACTGACCCCCCAGGGTAACATGGAGGCCTACTCCTCTCACCACTTCCTTCCTCTCTCCTGAAAACCCGAACAAGGGTCCATCCGAGGCCAGCACCCTATTTGCCTCCACCTTCATCGCATCAAATGCCTTTTTGAAGACGACATTGCGGAACTCCCGTTGTCCACGAGGATCTGAGAGACGGTAAAATTCTCGATGGCTGCCTTGATGACCAGCGCATCACAAAACGGATCCTCGTGATCTGGCATATCACTTCTGGAGAAGGTGATCCTCTCCTCTACGGGTGGGGTCTGGGATGTGGAGGCGACGCTCCGGCGATATATGGTGTGGAGGCTCGCCTTGCGGGAAGCCTCGACCCCTACACCCCCGTGGATCACTCTGATCCCTCCTCGGGTTCCAACATCAACCCGGTCTTCGCAACGGTCCTCCTCTGCCCGAGGCAGGACCTCCTCAATCCTCACTTCTTGCCGACCCTGCTGCTGCTGCTACTGCCTATTCCCTCTCATCTCAAGGAACTCTGGGCAGGTGGCTGTGGCGTGCCCCTCTTCCTGATGGAAGTCGCAATAGGGAAACTCCACCCTAACCTCTCTTCTCCTCCTTCTTACTATTCTCCTCCTCGGCCCCAAGGCTATGGCCATAGCCTCCTCTTGGTTGGGGAGTCGGGTCCTCTGGGCATGCCTCCAGCCCGGGGGGTGGAATTGATCCTTCCCCCCTTGATAGTGATCCCTTCCGTAGTATCCTCTCTGTGGCCCTTGCCCTTGCTACTCAGGTCTCCAACCTAGCCGACGGTAGGGCTCCTGGCGCCCCCACCTCGGCTGTTGCTGCCCCTAGAGCTGCCTCTGCTACCTCTGCCGGGGCTCTCCTCTCCTCTCCTCCTGTCCTCTTCCTCCTCTCGACTCCTTCTCCTCCTCCGTGGCCCACCTGGCCAGCTTCCTCGCAAATTCCGGGTTTGATGCCTCCCCATCAACTTCTCTCGCCGCCCTCTCCATCAGCTCCTCGTAGGAGAGGGGGGAACTCTCTTCAGCTCCATCCTAAAGAACCCCTACTACAGGCCCAGGGTGAAGGCCATCATCAAGCTGTGGCCCGGCATCTCCTGGACCTGAGTAACCTCCTCTTGGAACCGATCCCCATAGCTTCCCAACGTCTCATTCACCCCCTGCTTGATGTGGAATAGGGATTCTGACTCCTTCCTCTCCTTCGAGGTAGTGAACCTCAGTATGAACCCCCGGCACAGGTCCTCAAAGCAGTAGCTGGAACTGGCTGGTAGCTAATGGAACCACTCCCTTGCCTTCTCCATGAGGGTGATAGTGAAAAGCCGGCACTTGAACCCATCCCACATATGTCGGATGGAGACTACATCCTCAAACCATTGAACATGCTGGACTGGGTCTCCCTTCCCGGTGTAGTAGGACATCTCGGGATCCTTGAACCCATCTAGAACTAGAGATGAAGAGACCAGCTCGCTGAAAGGACTGCGTCCCCAATTGGGCGAGCCGGCGAGTCTCGCGAGCCCAGCTCGCCGAACTGGCTTCGGCCTGCCGGGCCAGGGAGGAGCTCGCGCAACCGTGGAGCTCTCTCCCCTGGCCTTTCTCGGCCACTTCCTTCCCAGCTCGCCTGCCGGGAGCGTCCTCACCCAAGGAGGGGGCGGCCGCGATCTGAACTGTCGGAGTCAAGCACTCGGCACGCCTGCCGAGCGCGAACTTAACGAGAGTCAGCACCTCATTCCTAAAATCTTCAAACATCCCCACCGTGGCGAGAGCTGGGGGGCGGCGAGTCCGGCCTATTAGATCCCTGTCCTCCTGTCATCGAGCTCGCTGAAGCTTTTCTGTACTGACCACGATCCACGCTCACCGCACCAAAATGTTGAAACTGAAATTCGGTCTCCTATGGAGTTCGACCCTTGGGGAAGGGGTGGTCTCGCACCTACTTCACTCCTGAATGCAAAACAATAGAGAAAACAAGGAGAAACCGACCCAAGGGATTGGCGGGGTGGACCCACCACACACCTGGAAGACTAGAGAATACTTCCCCTCCTTAGCCACAGGCCGAGGTAAGGCTACCTCAGGAAGCACTACTAAATTGGGGAGCAAGAGAATATGAGAGCGTGCTCCTTGAGGTGCCCCCTTGGGTTGTATTTATAATTTTTAGAATCTGAACTGCCAATAACCAAAAGAACTGACCTGAAATTAACAGAAAGCCCTTGTTTGGGTCTGCCAACAACCAAACTCTGCTGTTTTGAACAGCTATGTGCAGTCCAACTTGGTGTGCCAACAGCGTAGCTCCGCTGTTCTGAGAAGCTATTCACACCCATGGGGAGGGCATCCATGTAATTTCTCCTTGGGGATTCTACTGGCTCCCTCCATGGATTGGGAGGTCAGCTCGCCACTTATCCCCCTCCTCGAGGGGCGGGCGCGACCTGGCTCTAGCAGCTTGCCTACTCTTCTTGGGCAAGCTCGAGACGGCCCATCACGGCCCGCCAATCCTCTGCTGAGGCGGTCAGGCGGCCAGGTCGCGGATAGGGAACAGGCTCATGGCCATTGCGACCATTAGAATGTTTCGCAGGTCGCGGGTCGTCGAACCCATCCGCGAACATCGGTTCAATGAATAGCGCCTCCCACTCCGGTCGACGATTCTCTGAGCGAGCGGGAGGGGTGAAGGAGTCGTCTCGCCTGGCTCGCTCGCTTGAACTGAGTGGGAGCGGACCATCCTCTTGCCGCATGCCCGCTTGTTGCTAGGGTGTGGGCCGTGGAACTTGGTTCGCTCGATTTTCCTGGCGGGGCCCGCTCGACGAACACGGGGTTGTACACATGAGGCATACTTCCTTGGCCCTTGTCTCTTCTTCATCTTCACTGGAGCTGGAAGATGTGGATTCATCCTCAGTTTCACTGCAGGATTCAGCTACAAAGCCTTTCTCCTTCTTCTTGTATTTGCTGGAGGAAGGTCTTGAACTTTGTTTTCTTCTTGTATCCTTCTCTCTTCTTTTCTCTTTCTTCTGATTATTTGGACACTCTGAGATGAAGTGTCCAGGTTTTCTGCAGCCAAAACAAACTACCTCTTTTGTAGGGGTTTTGTCATACCTTGGCTTGTCATCCTGCCTGGATGACTTTCTTCTAAAGTCCTTCCTTGCCATCTTGTAAAATCTTTTTGCTAGGAGACTCATTAACTCTTCATTCATTGTTGAGGCTTCAGATTCTTCAACAGCCTTGAATGTCAGGTTGTGTTCCTTCCTGGCTGGTGGAGGTATCCTTTGCTCTGCTACTTCTCTGGATTTAATGAGCTGCTCATAGGACTTGAGATTTCCCAAAAGAGATTCAGTGGAAATCTCATTTAAACTTCTGGCCTCCTTGATTTGTCAGATCCTTGAATCCCATGAGCTTGGGAAGCATATAAGGATTTTGTCATTCACCTCAGTGAGGTTGATGTCCTTGTCCAGGGTCTTCAGCTCATTAATGATTGAGCTCAGCCTATTGTACATATCTGCAACAGATTCAGCTTCATCTTTCTTGAAGTTCTCATATTGGGATATGAGATTGGATCTTCTATCTTTCCTCTCATCAGCTGATCCAACCACCATTTGGTTGAGAGAGTCCCAAATGTCCTTAGTTGATGTTCATTCTACCACTTTTTGGAAAATGTCATCAGACATTGTTTGGGCCAGAATATTCAAGGCTTTGACATCAGCAACCTTTGCTTTCTTCTGGGCTTCAGTCCACTCAGGTGGTGGAACTGCATTAGTGCTTGAACCTGTTGTAGATGTAGAGGCAGTAGCTTGAGGAGAACCTGTCAAGATGGAATTGTAGATATCCTCATCAATAGAATTCATATATAACTTTATTCTTGCCTTCCAAATGGAAAACTTGTTTAAGTTGGATACTAGAGGTCTGGTGCTTGCATAATCTTTGTTCTGTGTCATGCTGTGAATATATATCTAATAGAAATAAAACTCAGATCTAACTCAGGATATTTTGGTACAAGGGTTAGCTTGTACAACGAAAGGAAACTTGCTCTGATACCAATTGAAAGTAAGGGTTAGATCTGAAATACTATAGAGGGGGTGAATAGAGTATCTTGAAAACTTAAAACTTTTTGCTGTAAATAAAAATAGAGCTAAGATAAAGTAATCTAGCATAGCATATCACAAACACAGCAACATAGCTAGCACAACCACAACAAGAACAAAAGAAAAAGTGCAACCAGACAACACAAGAATTTTATAGTGGTTCCCCTAAACATATGTACATCCACTCTTCTACCACCCTGATAGGAATCCACTCAGGTTTTTGATCAGGTGACTGCCACCAATGAGCTTTTGATCAGGTGCTCAAAAACCAATCCTCAAGTCTTTTGATTAGGTGACTTGCAACCAGCAATAACTTTTGAAGGGAGTTAAGAACCCTTTATACAGTGGGGGATGAGAGAGTGATTATATCTTCTCTTTCTCAAATACAACTGAGAAGACTTTAGTGGATCTTGATTTTGACAAAGCTCCCCCTGAGATCTAGATTTGTTCAGGAAGGATGGAGCTTCGCTTCATTGTGAGTAGGCCTTCAATATTTCAGCCTTGACCAGCAGATATCCAGGTGCACTTAGGAATGAAAATACATATGTTTGAGGAACTTGTGCGTTCTTATTATTGCTTTTGCAATAGTATGAGTTGCTTAATTGTGTGTTTCACGATTGTAGGCGGCTAGAAGTAATGAGGAGCAATAAGAAACCAAGCATTCAATGGGGTATAATGCACCAACTGAGGTACCAACACCTCCTCCTTAAGTAGAGACTGTTCAGATGATCAATGATGTGGTCTTCGCACTGATCAAGGCCCAACATGAGAGGCATGCACATCCCTCTGTTTTGGTTGTGAATGCAATTCCATTTGGTGTACTTGAGCAGATTGCAATGGGAAGAGCTTCGGCTCCGCCATTTAATATGTGTTTGATGCAAGGACCGTACACTGTTGAGGAGTACTTTCATGCGTTTGCTGTGCTGAAATAACATGCAGAGTTTGTGTTTGAGACCGAGGAGACTAAGACCAATAGGTTTATGATGGTCTGCGCGATGCACTACGCCGTCTATTGGTGGGTCCAAAGTTAATTGGTTTCTATTGGATCCCTATTTTGATTTGGGCTAGGTTCACTAATTAGGATGTCTGACCCATAATGTATAGCAAGGGTCATGTATTTGAGTCCTAGAGTTTAGGCTAAGTCATTAGGTTCAACTTTGATGACCAGCCACCAGAAGCCCTCAGTGGACTCAAGACTTAGAAGAAATCAAACTTTAGTATATAAGTTTGACGTTGGTCGAACTCAGCTCGATGATAGTCGTGCTCTACTCGACGAACTCAGAGTTAATTCTCTAAGTTGAGCTCGACAATATTCAAGCTCAGGACGATGAAGTCTGGTGTTCAGCTTCAACATATTCTTTCCAATTTATTTTCGGTGAACTCAGCTCGACGAAGACAGATTCTCTGCTCGACGAACTTGGACTGCAAAATTGGCAAGTTATTAGCAGAATGTAGTTCGCTGAGTGCAGGTCGACGAACAGGATTTCTCAGCTCGACAAACTAGGATCTCCGGTCCACAAAATCTGTTCAGAGCTCGACGATTTCTCTCCAGTGCCAGACTTAGAGTTTTTCCTTATTTTCTGTCCTTATTTCCTATATTATTTAGCAGTAATTCTATGAGTAATTAATGCATATATTCCCCTGAATATATCCGTTATTGGCAGCATTAATTATGGTCTTCATCTGGGTTAATTACTTGCTTAATTTATTTGGATAGTTGGGAAACTCATTAAAACAATATTCTCTAACCGTATTTCATTCTCCAGGCAATCATCAATCATTGCATAGAATTCAAAATTCAAAGGAAAATTCGACAGAGAATATAAAAAGAGATTTTTCTCATTTCAGCACATAAGAATAAGAAGAAGCAAAGAAGATAACAGAACCAGAGAACTAACAGAATACACAAACACAAGAAATTCTCTGGGCAGAAAACGTTTTGTTTTCCCCTTGATCTTTCTAAAGACTGAAGAAGAACAACAATCACATATCAAGAGTCTTCTTCAACTTCAACTCCAGGAAACTTCAAGGACAGCAAACTCTTAATCAGTTAGAAGTCCCTGGATCATTTCAAGACAAGGCTGAAGACCCACACCCTCATCAAGGAACCAAGTGATTTCAAGAAGGAGCCCTTGACAACAACAATCCACAAGTCTTCTCTGTTGATTAGAGAAAGAGAAGACACCATCAAATCTCTAACCTCCTCTTGTACAAAGGGTTTATTAACTCTCTTCAAAAGTTAATTCTTGGTTTTTGGGCACCTGATCAAAATCCTACAGGGTTGTGAGATCTCCCTGGAAATAGATCTTGTTGTGGCAGTCACCTGATCAAAAACCTACTAGTGGATTCCTAGCAGTGTGGTAGAAGAGTGGATGTACCCAGTTTGGAGAACCACTATAAAATTCTTGTGTCGTCTGGTTGATCATTTTCTGTATTGTTCTTGCTTTGCTGTGTTGGATTAGTTTACTGTGTTAGATTGTTGTGCTATGATAGAGTAGATTAGCTTACTGTTTTTTTATTTATATTACTACTATATTATCATCTACTTTACTCTGATATAATTAAAAACAGCGAAAATATTTAATTACTCTTTTCACCACCCCCCTAGAGTAAATTAGATCTACCCTCTTTCTTTCAATTTGTATCAGAGCAGCTTCCTTTGGTTGTACAAGCCAATACTTGAAACAAAAGATCCTTGATAGATCTGATTTCTGTTTCCTTAGTTTTTCGGTTTAGTTCAAAACATGCACAAAATAAAGATTATGCAAGCACCAGACCTCCAGTCTACAATCTGAACAGGTTTGCAATCCGAAAGGCAAGAATCATGCTTTATATGAATTCTATTGATGAAGACATATACAATTGTATTTTGACAGGTCCCCCTCAACCTACAACTGCTACCACATCTACCTCTAGTTCAAGCACATATGTTATTCCACCACCTGAGTGGACAAATACTTAAGAGAAGGCCAAAATAGCAGATGCAAAGGACATGAATATCTTAGCACAGACTATGTCAGATGACATATTTCAAAGAGTGGCTAAGTTCACATCTGCCAAGTCTATCTGGGACTCTTTCAACCAGATGGTTTCTAGATCAGCAGATGAGAGAAAAGACAGAAGATCTAACCTCATCTCCCAGTATGAGAATTTTAAGAAAGATGAATCTGAGTCTGTCAGTGATATGTACAACAGACTAAGCTCAATCATCAATGAGCTGAAGACTTTGGACATAGACATCACTCTTACAGAAATCAATGACAAGATCCTCATGTGCTTCCCTATCTCATGGTATTCCAGAATATGGCTAAACAAGGAGGCCAGAAGCTTAAATGAGATTTCCACTGAATCTCTTATGGTAAAACTCAAGTCATATGAGCAACTGATAAAGTCAAGAGAAGCTGTAGAACAGAAGACTCCTCCAACAACAAGAAAGGAGCAAAACATAGCCTTCAAAGCTTCAGAAGAATTAGAAGATCCAACAACAAGTGAAGAACTTCTGAGTCTCTTAGCCAAGAGATTTTATAAAATAACAAAGAAGGACTTCATAAGAAAGTCATCTAGGCAAGATGACAAACCCAGGTATGACAATACACCCACTAAAGAAGTTGTCTGTTTTTATTGTAGAATGCCAGGACACTTTATCTCAAAATGTCCTAAGAACCAAAAGAAGGAGAGAAGAAGAAAAAAAGAAACCAGGAAGCATCACTACAACAAGACTTCGTCCAGCAAGCATAAGAGAAAAGAGAAAAGCTTTGTGGATGAGACCTGGAGTGACACTGAAGAAGAATCTTCATCTTCTAGCTCCAGTGAAGATGAAGAAGAAGCAAAGGCAAAGGAGATTTGCTTGATGGCCATTGATGCTTCAAGCAGTAAATTTGAGGCTGAGCAGTCAGATAATGAAAAATCAGAATCAGAGGCAGATCAGGTACTATCTTATTTTTATTATAATTCAAATAATTTTAAAACTGAATTCAAATCATTATGTATTTATTTAATCAATTTTGAAAAAGAAATTAAGACACTTAGAGAAAATTTAACTGATAAAGAAAACTTGATTTCTGAAAACATTAAACTGAAAGATGAACTAACTTTAGCCAATGAACAAATCATATCATTAAAAACTGAATTAGTTGAGGCAAGTCAACTTGAAGAATCCCTAAATGGGAGAAGTATCAATTTGATGGACATCACAAGCACAGTGAATGCCGGGCTAAATGACAAGATGTGCTTAGGTGCTTCATCAAGCCATCCCCCGACTGATCTAGAAAAATATATTATCAACACCAATAAAATTTGTTTCAGAAGAAGGAAAAGAAAAGATAGATAATAATAATAATGTTAAAAAACTGAGTTAAAACAAAAGAATAAAGAAAAGAAAAAGAATAAGAAAAATCCTAATTATAACAATGTTCAACAGATTTCGTCGAACTCAGTTCGACGAAATATGTGTAGTTCGTCGAACTCAAGTCGACGAACTCCGA
The DNA here is from genome assembly GCA_039583875.1 of Platanthera guangdongensis. Taxonomy (NCBI): domain Eukaryota; kingdom Viridiplantae; phylum Streptophyta; class Magnoliopsida; order Asparagales; family Orchidaceae; genus Platanthera; species Platanthera guangdongensis. The sequence goes on along the minus strand of CM077158.1, from coordinate 137,587,507 downwards.
ACGCAAACTTTCACTATAATTATACGTTGAACTACAATCGATGAAACCAGTATGGTTCGTCAAACCGAGATCGATGATTTTGGTGCCCAGAGAATGAATACTTCCATTCTCTGAGTGGAGTTCGACGAACTCATCCCCATTCATCGAACTCAGATCGACAAACTTACTTGAATTCGTCGAACCCAGTTCACTTTAACAGAAACTTTAATTTTGCTAAAACTCATAATCAACCAAGATCTTCCATCAATCAATTTAATCAATGAATTATTCCACCTAGAAGATATCATCCTTTAGGTTATAAATGTTAACTTGAATATTCTTATATCTTCAGTTTTAATTACGTGAAGAAAGAAGAACCCAAGGTAACCTGAGTCAAGAATAGCAAATCTGTTTTATTGAAGGTGAAAGACTATCCCACCACAGAGCAATAGTGGTATCGGGATAGTAGCTGTTCAAAACACATGACTGGAAACAAGGATAACCTAATCAACTACAAGTCAAAGCTAGGACCCAAAGTAATTTTTGGTGATTCTAATTATTGTCAAACTGAAGGATATGGAAAGGTCAAAATTGGAGTAGTCACCTTCAAGAAGGTAGCATGTGTAAGTGGACTGAAGCACAACCTGATATCCATAAGTCAGTTATGTGATGAAAGGTTTTAGGTGTTCGTTAATAAAACTTCATGTATTATTACTTCTATAGAAAACCAAGTAGTGTTAACAAGAACTAGAGTATGAAATATTTATGTAGTTAATTTTAAGTCCGCTAAATCAGAAATATGCCTTTTCAATCAAACTAGCAATAATAATGACCTTTGGCATAGGAGATTAGGACATGTTAACTTGAAAAACATTGCTAAACTCTCTTGGGACAACCTTGTTAGAGGATTGCCTTCTTGCCCCTACAGAAGGAAAGCCTTTGCAAGGCTTGTCAGTTAGGAAAGCAAACTAAAAGTAGATTTAATTCTATAAATAAAAGTGACTCACCTAAAATATTGTACTTGCTACATATGGACCTTTTTGGCCCTATTTATGTACAAAGCCTAGGATGGAAATCTTATACTTTAGTGATTGTAGATGACTTCTCAAGATTCACTTGGGTATTATTTCTGAGATCCAAGTCAGATAACTTCAAGGTTCTTACAAATTTTCTCAATAACATACAGATTGAGTACTCTACTCCTGTTGCATTGATCAAAAGTGATCATGGTACTAAGTTTGAGTCTCTTCTTATGCAACAGTTCTGTGAGAAGGAAGGTATCAAGAACAGCTTCTCAGCTCCTAGAACTCCTCAATAAAATGGGGTTGCTGAAAGGAAAAATAGAACCCTAATTGAATCTGCAGGCACATTACTTGCAGATGCTCATTTGCCCCTATCCTTTTGGGTAGAGGCTGTGAGCACAGCAAATTATGTACTGAACAGAAGCATGATACACAAGCTCAAGAATAAGACTCCTTATGAGCTACTTAAAGGGAAGAAACATAAATTATATTATTTAAAAATTTTTGGTTGCATGTGATATATTCACAACAATAAAAAGAAACACATTAGAAAGTTTTAAGCCAAGGCTGAAATGGGAATTTTTCTTGGATATTCCCAAGTAAGCAAGGCGTATAAGGTTTATAATAAATCAATCATGAAAATAGAATAATCTATTCATATTTCATTTGATGAAACTAACATGTTTTATAAGGAGAAAGAAGTTTCTACTAATGACATATTACAGGTACCTCACTTGTGTGAGAGATTGGATGATCTAAACCTCACCCATGAGGCTCCATCACATCCTTCTCCACATGTTGAAGAAGACAGTGAAGATGAAAATAATGAACACAGTGTATAGCCTCCAACAGCTATTTTAATTCCACAAGAGGAATTAACTCCACAAGATGTTGCTCAACCAACTCCTCCTACTTAATTTGTCACACTTAGAGATCACCCTGTATCTCAAGTGATTAGAGACATTTCAATTGGTGTGCAGACAAGGTGTCAACTCCACCAGGACATGATACATGCATGTTTTATATCTCAAATTGAGCCTCAATCCATTAATGATACTGAGCAAGATCCACACTAGATTATTGCAATGCAACAGGAGCTTAACCAATTTGAGAGATATACAGTTTGGGATTTAGTTCCAAGACCAAAAGACTACTCAATCATTGGAACAAAATGGGTATTTAGAAAAAAGTTTGATGCTCAAGGTCTTATCATAAGAAATAAGGCCAAACTAGTTGCTCAAGGATACAGACAAGAGGAAGGCATAGAATATGACCAAACTTTTGCACCTGCTGGAAGGATTGAAGCAATCAAAATTTTTCTAGCCTATGCAGCCTACAAGAAGTTCAAGGTTTACCAAATGGATGTCAAGAGTGCATTCGTTAATGGTGAGCTTAAATAAGAGGTGTATGTAGAACAACCACCAGGTTTTATTTCCCCAACTCATCCCTCTTATGTTTTAAAACTACATAAGGCTCTCTATGGTCTAAAGCAAGCTCCAAGAGCATGATATGAAACCTTAGCTAGCTTTCTCTTAGAGCATAAATTTTCTAGAGGCATAGTAAATAGGACTTTATTTATAAAGCATCATCATGATAAAATATTATTAGTACAAATATATGTAGATGAAATCATATTTGATTGTACAGATTCCAAACAATGCAAAAAGTTCTCCAACCTTATGCATTCCAAGTTTGAAATGAGTAGCATGGGTATGCTCTCCTACTTCCTTGGTCTCCAAGTGAAGCAAACACCTGATGGCATCTTCTCATTCCAATCTAAATATGCTAATTAGCTGATTAAAAGGTTTGGGTTGGTTGATGCTTTAGCAAAGAAAATACCTATGTCTACTAATGCTGTAATTGATTCTGATGAATATGGGAAACCTGTAGATCAGAAATTATATAGGGCCATTGTTGGGTCCCTGTTATATCTTACAGCAAGTAGACTAGATATTATGTTTGCTACATGCCTTTGTGCTAGGTTCTAGGTAAACCCTAAAGAATCTCATCTTATTTTCCTAAAAAGAATTTTAAGATATATAAAGAGTTGCCCTAATTTAGGACTCTGGTATCCAACTGAGTCAGAATTTGAGTTAACTAGATGCTCTGATGCTGACTTTGCTGGATGTAGAGTGCACAGGAAGAGCACATCAGGGACATGTCAGTTCCTTGGTGATAGGGTAGTGTCATGGTTTTGCAAGAACTAAACATCTGTGTCAACTTCAACAGTAGAAGCTGAGTACATTGTAGCTGGCAGTTGTTGCTCACAGATGTTATGGATTCAAAACTAACTCGTAGATTATGGTGTCAACTTAAATAATTCAACTCTACTTTGTGACAACATAAGTGTAATTTCTATTGCACAAAATCCAGTGCATCATAGTAGGACAAATCATATATATGTAAGGAATCATTACATTAGGGATTGTGCAGACAAAAAGAAAATTAATCTCACCTTTATCTCTACTGATTTGCAAAAGGCGGATATCTTCACCAAACACTTGGATGAGAAGAAACATTTGTTCTTTATGAATCAGCTAGGTATGATCAATTGAGATGCATTAATTTAATTTTCTGTCTGTGGTCGAAGAATTTGTCACAGTTCGTCGAACGGAGATCGACAAACTGAGGAAAGTTCTTGAGAAATTCGTCGACCTGAGATCGACGAACTCTCTGTGTATGAAGTTTTATTCATCGAACAGAGATCGGCGATATTGCTTCAGAAAATTTTCATCGTACTGAACTCGTCGAAATGTTTTCCCTTCTTCTGACTGAGATCGACGAACTCTTTTGTCAATAAAATATTTCGTCGAACGCAGATCGAAGAATTTTTATTTTTCGTCGGACGGAGTCTGCTGCTTCATATTTTGAAAACCATATATCTAGGATTTCTTCGAGCTCCGTCCCGCGCTTTCTGTTCCTTTTGCACTAGATCTCTTTGTTTTCCTTTACAGGAGAACAAATGGCGATTCCGGCGAACTCCCTTACAACGATGAAATTTGACATGGGTTTTGACATTGATTTTGAATTATTCCAACATTCAGACCTGATCTTTTTGGATATACTGAAACTCTTTGAGGAACAATATCTGAAGAAATTCATGACGCACCGAATCAAGATAGCAACGACAGATATTAGAGAATGGGTGTTCACTTTCACCACTCTAGATGCAGATACAATGACCGGGACTATATCCGATAATCAGATTTCTTTAACCCCCGCCGTATTATCTGAGATTTTCGGTTTAATGAACGGTAATGAAGATATTGAGATGGATAATACTGAATATGATAACATGCTGATAAAAATGGATCATACTGGAGAAAACCCAAATAAATTACTTAAGAAAAATTTATCTTTTGAGTACAAATTCTTAGCCGATGTAGTGGGCAACGTGTTGCTTGGCAAGCACACAGCTCATGACTACATTGTCAGGCACCAGTTCTTGGTGATGTGTGACTTGGTAAAGAAGAAAGCAGATAATTGGGGAAAACTACTGTTTGATTTGATAAAGAATAAAAACAATAAGAAAGAAGTATGTTTTGGAAGAGTTCTGGGAATATTCCTATAGGAAATGCAACTGAATCACTGGTCTCCCAAACCATATTCATCAATGCTTCCAAAAGGCTGACATATGACTTGTTTGGAAGGTTTGAGAGGACCATCTCTAAGCCCTCAAGGGCTTCCTCCTCTTCCACACATTTTGAGAGCACAAGGGCTGTACCAGCCACTCCCCACCATATTGTTGAAGAAGTCTCCATTCCTCCTCCTCCTTCAACAACACCTCTTCCTACAACACCTCTTCCTTCAACAACTCCTTCATCTCCTAAGTCACCACCTCCTCCTCAACAACCACCTACCTCACCTCTACATCAACAAATTCATACTAAATCTCTAGAACACATCACACCACCTCCATCTCCACCACCATCTCATCTTAATGACATACATCCTGAAACATTCATGTCATCCCTCACTTCTTATTTACTTATTTCCTCACCATCTACACCTACCTCACCTCAACATGACACTTCCACTCCAATTCCATCTCCTGCTGCATCACCTTTCCAGGATGACATCATGCAAGATGTTATTCCATCTGTTACTATTCCTTACTTTCATCCATCTGTATCTACTCAAACTCCACCAGAGTTTATGGATATGGATGCTCCCTCCCTTTCCACCATCCTGGAGCACATCACTCCAGTGATCAGGCAACTTATAGCAGACGCAATCACACCTCTTGTTGCCTCCATATCTTCCCTTGCTGCTCTCCTTGCTACCTCCTCTGTCCCTTCTTCTTCTAGGGGCCTGTTTCCAGTATCCACTGAAATCAGGCAGGGGGAGATGCTCAAAGAAGAAGCAGTTCCAACTCCAGTAGCAGCAGCAGTAGAAATTTTACAGATAGATGAGCTTGCAGATGCAGAGAAATTTGTATATATGCTTATAGAGGCGGAGACAGTGGCAGTTGATATGTTTTGTATAGTTGAGCAAGTAAACTTGCAAGAAGTTTTGACTGTTGGTGATTATCTTATCAATCCCACAATAGATATTTACAATTTGTTAAATTATTTTAACATAGCTTATTTAAATTATCTTCTCGAAGTTTGCTCACAGCAATCCAATGCTATTATAGCTTATACTTCTCCAATTAGCCCTAAAGTTGCTAAGCAACTAAAGGCCAGTTTTGCAAGTGCACATCCACCAACTATATTATCCCCTTCGAAGGATTTCTCTCCTCCTACATATAAGATGGATGATAGTCTCCTACAAGATCTAGATGAAATTATTATGGCTGATATAGTAGAAGAAAGTTTAACTGTTCTTGAAAGTGTTGCTGAAATAGAAGTTGTAGAAACAGAACTTCCAGTACAGCCTCAGGGTGAGAAACAGATTCCCAAAGATATTTTGAAAGAAATTGATGATTTATATGCAAATCCTCAAGGATCATCTGATGAAGATAATGATGATGATGTTGATTCTGATGAATCTGATAGTTCAAAGACTAAGAAGAAAGTTGTTAAGAAGAGAAAAGCTGTTCCTAAAGATGGCCCCAAGATAAATCCCACCCATGATATTCCCTACTATATACTGCAGAATATCACTCCTTACACAGGGATGCCCTCAAGAATGTGGCTATCCAAAAATGAGAAAAAACCCAGGAAGAAGAGCAGAAGGTACTCTCCTCCTCCTCCTCCTTCTCAGAGGAACTGGAGAGGTCCTCCTCCTCCTCCTCCAGCTGCTGGTGCTTCATGTAATATCTTTCAAAGATCTACATCATATACTCAAACTTATCGAAGACAACAAGATAGATCTTCAAGATTTCATGGAAGCAGTCGGCATAAACATACAAGCAGCAGCAGACAACAACAGCATCAACAGAAAGTATCAGAAATTTGTAAAGTTGAAAAAGTTGACAGTGCAAAAAGTCCAGAATCAGCACCAATTCCTTTTATAGATCCTGAACAAGAAACCACTACAAGAATGGCCAGATTTCAAGAACTTGTTGGACTCTCCCACATTAATAAAGCTAAAAAGGAAGGCAAGGATCCATCACAGTACACTACCATGTGTTCCTACAGGAGAGAAGTGTTGAAATTTATGATGTGAAAGTGGGTGATGGAGCAGGCCGGGTGATCTAAGCGGTCTAAGTCTGCGGCATGGGCGGACTGATGTTGCGGCCTGAACGTCTTGCCTGTTGGACTTGGTGGCTTGGTTGTTCTTGTGTAGCGGCCTGTGCGGCCTGTCCTTGGCGGTCTGGTGGCGGTGCTCTGCTCGACCTGTGCTTCTGCAGTTAAGCCAGTTCTTGTGGTAACCGGGCGGATTGGTGGTTATCCGCGGGAGTTATAGTGGACTTTGTTGAGTCCACGGTGTCCACCTTAACGGATTGATTTTGGAGATCGTCTCTGGTCCTTGACGAGCGCTCTATTGTTGCAGTGGGTGGTGGACACATTTTTGTGCCGGACTGTCCTTATGTTGGCGGTCTGGGTCTTTTGTGTCTGCCAAGCTCGTGCTAGTTGCTTGATGGGCTGTTGGACTTGGTCATTTTCTTGGACAAGTCCATTGTGTTCGCAGTGTCCACAGAGTCTGCTGTTGACCGGGCGGACTGCTTGTTGGTCGTGGACTCATGGAGGACAGTGGAGTTGTTCTCGAGCTGTGTGGACTGCCGCTTCGTCCGCGTATAGTGTGCGCACTGATGCAGCATGGGTTGTGGTTGTGTCCGCGTGCTTTGTTGAGTGGCGGATTGGCGCTGTGCTTGCATACTATGCGGACTGCCATAGTGTCTGTATGGCAGGTTGTTTGAAGTTTGGCCAAGTCCTTGCAGACTCAGCGGACTGGGATGTGTTTGCCGCGAACTGGGGCGGGGACTCTATTCACTAGGGCGGTGACCACACTCCTCACCCTGCCTATAAATAGACCCCCCCGGCACGTCTACAGTAACTGAGTGAACATTAAGTTGAGTCTTGGTTAATTGTTACGGTATGGGTTTTCCTGTCCGCGCGGGTTGAGAAGAGAACTGATTGTTGTTTGAAGGTTGCGCGACTAGCACTGTGGTGCCAGGAGTTTGGCTTTTACTTTGGTCAGATCAGTGAAGTTTGTGGTTACAATCGACTGTCTCAGTAGGTCGCTTCTGTGTCTTGTCAGCTTTCTCTGCTTCAGTTTTTGCAAGTTTAATAACCTATCTGCCGGACTCGGGCGGGTAGGCGGTCTGTTCTTCAATTCGGCAGTATTTAGTGAATAACGGCATGTCCGCTCTACCTCGCGGTCTCGGCGGACTCCGTGATCTATTCGTCTTCTAGCAGCAGCAATTCGGGCGGGCTCGACGACCTTGGCGGACTGGGCGGTCTCGGCGGTCACCAGTTCTGTCTGCTCGAATTATTTTGATTCTTTCTGTGTTTCCTTGTGTGCTGGTGAAATCATGTCTCGCCACGTATACCTCGCCTTGTAAAGAAGTAAATAAATATTTGATCTGCTTGTTCATTCTACTTGCATTTGGTGTTTGAGCTTGCTTTCATGATTTCCGCTTGATTAAGGTGTGATTTTGATAACTCTGAGAATATTAATTTGGCATCACACTATCTCGTTGACCACTTTGAGAAAATTCAACATGGTATCAAAGGAAGGTTCAGTTGCTTGAGTAGTGATCAACTTGTGTTGTGTTTTGTGCTTCTAAAAGCTTAACCAAGGTTGCAGCAATGGAAGGGAGCTATGTAAGAGGTCTGGGTATTGAACTCTTAACCATGACTAACTTTAAAAAGTGGAAGTCGTGCATGAAGAGTTTTCTTCTGGGCGAGGAGCTATGGGAGGTCATCGGTGGCGACGACAGACAGGAAGATACAGCTGTGTTTGGGACTGCTGAGCAGGTGAGAGTCTGGAGGAAAACTAACGCAAAGGCTGAGTTTACCCTCAAGAGAGCTGTTTTACCGGAGCTATTTGATCACATCATTGGATGTGATACGGCTGCTGATATTTGGACAACTATTGATTCGTTGTTCAACATGAAGAATGTGGTGAGACTGTAGTTCCTGGAGAATGAGTTGGCTAGGACGACTCAAGGAGACCTGACTATCTGTAAGTTCTTTCTGAAGATGAAGAGTCTGTGTGCTAAGATATCAGCGCTTGATCCTGATGAGCCCATCTTTGAGGCCAAGTTGAAAAGGCACATTATCCGCGACATGCGGAAGTACTATGTTGCCTTTGTAACCTTTGTTCAAGGCTGGGCCACTCAGCCATCTCTGCTGGAACTTGAGAACCTGCTTGCTTCGCAGGAAAGTTTGGCAAGACAGATGGCTGGAATCACTATCTCTGAAGAAGGTAGTGAAGCGCTGTTCACAGGAAAGAAGAAGAAGAGATGGGAAGGGAAGAAGTAGAACACCGCTGCTAAAAATGAGACTTCAACCTCTTATCATCCAGAGAGGAGCACTGTTCCTAAGAAGGATTGGAAAAAGAACTTGAAGTGCTATAGGTGTCATCAGCGGGGAGACTTCAAGCATGACTGCTTGGTCAAACTACAACCTGGGCATGCTGCAGGCAAGGAGGAATCTTGCTTTAATACTGATAAAGATGGATGGGATGGATCTTTCATGACAGGCACCTGTGTCCGTGCCTTGTCCGCTGTCAACTTCAACGACGAGTGGATCGTGGAGTCCGGCTATGGTCATCACCTCACCGGAGACAAGTCAAAGTTCTCCTCGCTGCAAACTTACTCAGGTAACGTAGCTAGCATTACTGTTGATAATACTGTCTATGTAGTAGAGAAGGAGGGGGTTGTGTCCTTGGGTAATGATATGGGGCCACTCACATTAAGGAGTGTGTATCATGTACCGGGCCTGAAGAAGAACCCCTTCTCTGTGACCAATGTCGTAGACGCAGGTTATCCTGTTCTGTTTGGGCCAACAGAAGTGAAGTTCCTTCGCAATGTATCAGCGGTAAAGTATGATGTTGCTCACGTCGGTAGGAGAGTTAAGAACTTGTTTGTTTTTGCAACAAACTCTTACGTTGATCGGATGAGGGCTAATGATAACACTGCTATATGGCATGAGAGGCTGGGGCATGTAGGAATGGATAAGTTGAAATCTATGATAAACAGGAGCCTTGTGAGAGGCTTGCCTAAGCTATCTTATTTTGGCAATGGTCACGTTTGTGCGGGGTGTCAGTACGATATGGCTCATCGCCTTCCGTTTGATAAGTCACAAACGAGGAGCAAGATAACATTGGAGTGTATCCATGGTGACTTGATGGGATTAACCGTCACTGCTAGCCTTGGTGGGAGCAGATACATGCTCGTTTTGATTGATGACTAGTCAACATACACTTGGGTATATTTATTGAAGGAGAAGTCAGAAGCTTTTCGGTTGTTTGTGGAGTTCAAGGAGCTAGTGGAGGGCCAGCTTGGCTTGCGGATCAAGAAGTTTAGATCAGACAACGGTGGTGAGTTTGTCTCCTATAAGTTTTCTAACTTCTGCAGGAAGCACGGGATCCACATAGAGCTTACTTGTGCTCATACTCCATAACAAAATAGAGTAGCGGAGTGGAAGATCCGTCATCTGACGGAAACCTACAAGTGTTGGCTTCATGCGAAAGACATTCCTAGGTACTTCTGGGTAGAGGGGATGTCTTGTGCTTCTTATATCATCAATCAGATGCTGCTCTGTCCGATCAACATGAAGTCTCCTTTTGAGATGTTGCTAAAGGATAAGCCAAGCGCGGAACACCTTCGGGTGTTTGGATCAACTTGTTATATGCATGTCCCGTATGCTTCAAGGACAAATCTTGATGCAAAGGCAAGGAAACTTGTCTTTGTAGGCTATGATGAGCGGAAGAAGGGATGGAAGTGCATGGATCCTGTGATGAAGAAGTTTGTTGTATCAAGAGTCGTGGTCTTTGATGAACTGACATCGTATGGAGGAGGCTCGATTGAGCTACCAGAGAGAAAGGTTGATTGAAGAGCAAAAGGTGGCTGCAGAAATTCTAGAAGAGGAGCTTATTGTATCACCAACAGCTCCTATTGCTTCAAGCTCTAGGGCAGAGGCTTCTGGTTCAGGAATTTGGGGGAGCATTGCTCAAAGTGTGCCCGGGAATGAAGCTAAGCCTGAAGAAGCAACAGAGGTGGTGAGCAAGGAGCAGACCCTTCGGAGATCAAAGAGTATTATCAAGCCACCAGCTTGATAATGTGATGGGAATGCAGTGAGTTTTGTCTATTGCTTCTTTGCAGAACCTCTGGAGGAGTGAGAGCCTGCAAACTTCAATGAGGCCACTGGAGTCAATGAGTGGGAAGATGTCATGAAAGAGGAGATTGCTGCTCTCAAGAAGAATGAAACCTGGGACCTTGTGCCCAATGTTGATGGCATTACTCCAGTGAATTGTAAGTGGGTGTACAAGTTGAAGAAGAAGGCTGATGGGAGCATTGATAGATACAAGGCTTCCCTTGTTGCTCGAGGATTCTCACAACATTATGGAGAGGACTATGAGGAGATACAAGGCTTGTCTTCTCTTTATCATAGACTTCTCATACAAGTCCCAGTCTTGGGAGCTTTAATGATCATGTCTATTCTCATTGAAGTCCAAGACTAGCTTGAGAGTGTCAAGAATGAGTGACTTTGATGTAGGACTCCAGATCTCTACAAATTTAGGAGCTTTCCTTTTTTCTGCATCTGGAACTAGAATGGATCTGCTGGCAGAAGCTCCATCACCATACTCCCTTTTCTTTGGTATATGAATTTCAGGAGGAGCTTAAAGAAATATATCTGCTGGATTTGATTCCCAAACCTGAGTATAAGATTCTGGAGGAGGGGCTTCAGAGCCTTCAGGTCTTAGAGAGAAAGTAGGCTGAGGAACTGGAGCTGGAGCAAGAGGAGCTAGGGGATTCAGATGATGAGGAATAATGTTTGGATCTGCTTGAAAATCAGGGAATATCTAGTTGTGCATCCACACAGCTGTATCATAAGTATGAAAGTTTACACTGTGGATCTGATTCTGCGCATCATCATGAATTTCCTTTAGCTTTGCTTCCAAGAGGGTTTGCTTGGTAGCATCTAAAGTTTCTAAATATCGTTTGACCAAAGTCTCCCCCTTTTTGACTTCTACAGAGAGTTCATTTATGGCATCTTCTTTGAAGGTACCCAATTCATCATAGATTTTGAACGTGTGCTCTTGGGCTATCTTTTCTAACTGAATCTGATTATTAGCAAGTATAGTAGATTGCTCCATCACTTTGACAACACTAGTAATGGTGTGATCCAAAGCTTTGCCACCTATCTTCAATAATTGTCTGAGCTCATCTGTATTGTGCTGAATTTTAGCAAAACCTCTGCTCATCTCTTTTTCAAGAGCAAAAACTTTCTCTTGAACTACCTTCAAGGACTCATGAAAATATTTTCTTTATTCTAGCAGCATTTGTTCAATCTTACCTATTAGATCATTTGTAGCAGGAGGAGGAGTTGCAGTCTGAGGAGCTGGAGGAGGAGGAGGAACAGTCCATGGAATAACTTCTTCAATAATGATTGAGCTCTTAGCTCTGCTTGTGTGAATCAAAACATCTCCTTCTTCATCAATGAAGGTGGCAATAGGGAAATCCAAGCACTTCAGAGGAGCTTCAACTGGTTATGGGGTCTGCTCTTTCTCATCAGAAATCAATATTGTCTCAGCCTATTCTTTCTCAGCAGCAGGGGATTTGGGAATCGGGGATTCTTGGGATCGAACAGGAGATCTTGGAGATGGAGTATGAGTGGGTGATTTTATTGGTGTTGGTTCCTTTAATGGTTCTATAGATTGTTATTTCTGGAGCGGAGGAAGAGGATATTCAGATCTTAATTCTTCAATCATCTGATTGATGGCTTCTTCTATAGAGAGAATGGTTTCTTAGACTTGAGCATTTGAAGGTGTATCTTCTGGAGTGGTTGGAGGGAGAGAAGCAACTGTAGGTGAAGTAGGTATTCTGTCTTCTTGTATAGAAGGAGCAGGTTCCCCCTCAGCAGCTGCACCAGATATGCTGGCAATATGAGGTGGAGAGGGATATGGAGTCCTGTCCTCTACACCTGGATGATCATGAGCTCTAGCAGACTGGGTAGGATTCAGAAACTTTAATTCCCATTCTGAATAGAAGAGATGGATACTTTCTTCATGTGGTGAAGGGTTATGCCTTTGGAGAAATCAAAAACTTCAGGATTGATCTCATGCAGTATCAAAGAGATGATCCTGGCATAGTTAGGAGCCTTGATGCTCTCCCTGATCTTATCATGAATAAACATACCAAACGGAAATCTCTTTCTGCAGATGATGGCTGTCATTATATCAAACATATTAAATGAGATGTCTCTTATAGAACTAGTATTGCACAGGAGAATTTTTCCAATGTTGTCCACCAGGAACTTGGTTTCTAGGTTGATGTCTGATCGACAAATGGTAAGAACATCTTGTGATATTCCACAGAACATGCAAGGTCTGTCAGAGTCTTCATGACTTAGGTGTTCTTCTTCATCTACTACGAGTAGCCGAAGAAGATTGGAGACAGAGGTTTTGGTTAGCTTTATCTTGATTCCCTTGACTGTAGACTTGAGGACCTAGCCATTTCTCCTTAATTTGATGTTTTGAAAGAATTCTTCAACTTCTGGAAATAAGATTTTTCACGGTTGCTGGAGAACGAATGTCAGGCCGGCGTTGTAGAGAAGAATGAGGAGATTTCTGAAATCGTCTGACAGTTCGGCAATACCGGAGGTGACAAGTTCAGAACTAATCCCAATCTTTGAAGGCGATGCCATGATCCAGAGAGTTGTGAGAAATTCGCTGGAGGGAAGAAGATGATGGCGTGCTCTGCGATAGTGGCGGAAGACGAAGAGGCTTTTTCTTTCTCGAGTGAGAGGGTTTTGGAATCGTGTAGAAAAGAAATTCAGATTTTCTATTTATATAACCCTAATTATCGATGATTAAGAAAGAAAATTAAAGGAACATACCTTAGGAATTGGCAGTATAATCTTCGGGTTGCGAATAAAGAAATTTGAATAGAAGTTGAGAAAATATCTCCCTGATACTCGAGTGCGCCGTCAGTACTCGAGTGAGATAATGAAGGTACTAGAGTGATATCTTCATACTGCACGAGTGGGAACTCAGTACTCGAGTAGTATTACTCGAGTGTCTTGTGCAGTACTCGAGTAGTGTTACTTGAGTGACTTGTGGAGTATGTGAGTAGTTTAAAGAAGTACTCGAGTGACTTTTTCATACTCGAGTCATTAAGTCAGAATTTTGAGAAAGATCAACTTTTGATGTATTCCTTAATCTCTGAGCTATGTTGTGAGTCCTCCTTCTCTAATCTTCTTTGTTGAGCATTCCATATTCTGATTTAAAGAATGAGAACTTGGCCTCGTCTAGCGGCTTTGTGAATATGTCTGCAATCTGCCTGTCAGTCGAGACATATTGTACATCTATGTCCCCATGCTCCATATGCTCCCGGATGAAGTGATAACACAGCTCTATGTGCTTTGTCCGGCTGTGAGAGTCTGGGTTGTTGGCTATTGCAATTGCGCTGGAGGAGTCGCAAAACAAAGGGATGTTTTGGACTCGAGATTGTAATCTTCCAACTGATTCTTTATCCATGGCAACTGTGCACAACAACTGCCTGCAGGGATATACTCTGACTTGGCTGTTGAGATTGCAACACAGTTCTGCTTCTTACTACTCCAGGAAATGAGTTTTCTTCCAAGGAATTGGCAAGTCCAGGAAGTGCTCTTCCTGTCATCTTTGATACCTGCAAAATCTGCATTTGAGAAACCAATTAGTTCTCTATAATTACTTCTTGGGTACCATAAGCCAAGATTTGGTGTACCTTTAAGGTATCTCAAAATCCGCTTTGCAGCAGCATAGTGAGATTCCTTAGAGTTCACGTGAAATCTAGCACATACACATGTTGAGAACATTATGTTTAGTCTACTGGCAGTAAGGTAGAGCAAGGATCCAATTATGCTTTTGTACTTAGTTTCATCAAAAGGTTTCCCTTTCTCATCCTTGTCCAGAGGCATAGCTGAACCCATTGGAGTCCTCATAGAGCTTGCGTTCTCTATTCTGAGTTTGTTAATTAGCACCTTTTTGAACTTAGTCTGCGAGATGAAAATTCCATCTTCAGATTGTTTCACCTAAAGCCCTAAGAAATACTTCAGCTCACCCATACTACTCATTTCAAACTTCCCTTGTATAAGTTTAGAAAACTTATTGCAGAGGTTGTCGTTAGTAGAACCAAAAATAATGTCGTTGACATAGATTTGCACTAGCAAAATCTTGTTTTATATGACCCTAAGAAATAATGTTTTATCTATGTTTCCACTTGTGAATTTGTTCTCAAGAAGAAAGGTAGACAACATCTTATACTAAGCTCGAGGAGCATGTTTCAAACCATAAAATGCTTTAGATAACAGATAAACATAATCAGAAAAGTTAGAGTCAACGAAACCTGGAGGTTGTTTCACATACACATCTTCCTTAATGTCACCATTAACGAAGGCAGACTTCACGTCCATCTAATAGACAGTGAAGCCCTTAAGAGCAGCATATTCTAGTAATAACCTGATTGCCTACAGCCTTGCCACTGGAGCGTATGTCTGCTCAAAGTTTATTCCTTCTTCTTTGCGATATCCTTTGGCGACGAGTCTGGCCTTGTTCTTTATGATTGTTCCATCCTCGTACATCTTGTTCTTGTAGTCCAACCTTTTCCTGATGACATTCTTACCTTTGGGTCTTGGAACAAGTTTCCAGACTTGATAATGCTTGAACTGATTTAGTTCTTCTTTCATTGTCATTATGCATGATGCATCCGAGTTTGCTACCTCAAACTTCTTCGGTTCAACCTGTGAGAGAAAACTTAAATATAAATTTCTCGTTAATTGTACTTTTACGAGTTCTGACACCATCCTGGGGATCTCCTATGATTTGGTCCATTGGATGGTCCTTCAAGTTTCTGAACTCTAAGATCCTTGCACCTGGAGCTTCTACTTTAGTCACTGGAGTGACTTCATCAATTTGCATGATTTCTTCATCTTGATCATCAACCTCTCCAATCGGGGTTGGAGTGTTGATCTTGATGAACTTTTCACCATTTTCTTCAGTGTCTCATCAAGTTTGTTCTTTCAATGAACTCTTCAATGAACCATAGAATTTCTTCAGCTCGTTTCATCAAATACAACATTGATTCTTCTCTCAGTTTTTCTATTAAATATCAAGTTTAGCTACTATACCCTCAAAAATTTCAACTCTTTTTGCTTGGAGTGTGATACATCCCATTGTTAAGAACGAAGCACTTACAGCCAAAGATTCTAAAATATGCAACAGTCGGTTTCCTGCCCTTTAAAAGTTTGTAAGGTGTCTTATTGTGGTTCTCGTTTATGAGTGCTCGATTTTGCACGTGGCATATAGTGTTGACGGCTTCAGCCCAGAAGTATTCCAGTAGTGAGGCATCACTCAACATGGTCCTGTATGCCTCTATGAGTGTTTTATTCCTTCTCTCAGCTACTCCGTTCTATTGAGGAGTACGAGGAGAGGAAAACTCATGAAAGGTACCTAAGCTTTCACAGAATTTTATCATGGCCCCAGACTTGAACTATGTTCTATTGCGACTTCTGATTTTGACCACGGAATAGTTGTGTTCATTCTAGACTTGCCTGACAAAATTATTAAAGATGTCAAAGGTATCTGACTTGTGTTTCAGAAAGAACACTCATGCAAAGCGCATGTAATCATCAACAATAACCAATGTATAATCTTTACCTCCCAAACTTCTAACTTGCAGTGGACCGAACAAGTTCATATGAAGTAGATGCAAACATCGATTAGAATCTTTGTCAATAACGCTTTTAAAGGTAGCTCTTTTTTCCTTGCCTTTCACACATGCGTGACAAAGTCTATCTTTAGTGTACTTAACATTTGGGGCATCAAGTACTAAATTAAGAGAAAATAACTTATTAATAGTTTTTAAATTAATATGTGTTATTCTCTTGTGCCATTGGTCACCAAGAGATGCACTATCTTTAGCCATAAAACACACTGTGTAGAAGAGTCTATAAAAATGAAATTCAAACAAAATACATTTCTGCTTCGAGTGTCTAATAGAATTGTTTCCATATTGTCAACTGATTTTATCAAGCACTTATCTGCATGAAATTCAATAATGTATCCTTTATCGTATAGTTGGCTTATGCTTATGAGATTGTGTTCCAATCCATCAACATAAGCCACATATGATAAGGATGCACTACCGTTAGAGATCACACCATAGCATTTAGTAATTCCTCTGTCTGAACCTCCAAAGATAACCTTTGGCCGGTTCAAGACTGGAGAATAGTTCTGAAGAAAGATTCTTATCCCGGTCATGTGCCGAGAGCATCCACTGTCCAAGTACCAGATAGGAGTTTTGTTGGCCTTTGGACATACCTGCAATTACAAGTCAATTTGCCTTAGGAACCCAAACATGGTTGGGTCCTTGGTCTCTTGTTAGAATACTCCCCCAATGAGTATTAGCATTGTGAGTGGTCTTTCTCATATTACTAACTTGAGGAGTCACATAATTTCTGGAATTAAACGAGCAGTCAATGGAAAAGTGACCAATTTTGCCACAACACCAACAGTCAAACCTGTTGTATCTTTGCCTTATATTCTCCTGCTTGACCTTTTGAGATGGTGGTGTAGCAGGGACATATTTATTGGAGGAAGAAGCTTTATGGTGATGGCAATCACATGATTTCTTCTCCTTTAGTGGCTTTTCCACAATAGGCCTTACCTTTGGTGCTTTCTTAATGTTATGACCATGATTATAAGGGTCATAGATCGGAAAAGTAATTTCTTCATAGGGTGCCTTAAAGAAACTTTCACCAAAGTTACGGGGATGAGTCCATCCTTGGTAATGAGACTTTGGCTCAACATAAGTAGGCCTATCAAAGTGATCGTAGGATGAGTCAAGATCAAACTCGCTTGTCGGAAATATGACCTTCTTGAAAGAAGTCTGATCTTGAGGGGCTTTCCCCTTCTCTTTGGCCAAAGCCTTATTGGCCGCCTTATTCTTTCTTTAGGCCTTATTCCTCCTAGAAGATTTACTAGGAGCTTCAACATGGCCTAGCCAGCACCCTTGGCCTTAGCTGAGAATTCAGCAACGAGAGGAAGGACAGTCTTGGGCTTCGAGAAA
The DNA here is from genome assembly GCA_039583875.1 of Platanthera guangdongensis. Lineage (NCBI taxonomy): Eukaryota > Viridiplantae > Streptophyta > Magnoliopsida > Asparagales > Orchidaceae > Platanthera > Platanthera guangdongensis. The sequence continues at coordinate 137,569,843 of CM077158.1, read as the reverse complement.
CTTTCAACAAGTTTCTTTTCAGCTTCAAGTTATGCTTCCTGTTCTTTTATGATCTTCTCCTTAAGGTCTAGGTGCTCGAGAGCCTTGTTATATTCTTCAATGGCAGCATTGAAGTTCTCTCTGAGTGAGTAGGTCTTAACAACTTCCTCTCTCAAGGTACTCTCTTCAGCCTTCGTAGACTTTATCACTTTGACTTGAGTTTTCACGACTTTTCGACATTTATCGTAAGCCTTGATCAACTCCTTATACTGGGCCATGAGTTCAGACTCATCGTTAGAAGAGCTGTCCTCATGATCATGTTCAGAAACATCAGATTCAGAAAGAGAAATGTGAGAATTTACCTTCACAGTGAACTGGGCTTCTTGTTCATCATCAGTCTGAGCCATTAGCCCAAAGTAGGCTTCCTGTTCTTCACTCGACTTAGATGAGTCAGAGTCAATCAGAGTTTTGCCCCTTTTGGCTATTAGGCTCTTTTCTATTCTCTTTTTATTGTAGGAAGATTTCTTTTCCTCCCTCTTTGCACCATCCTTCTTCTTGTGGGGGCAGTCAGCAATTACGTGACCTGGCTTATTGCAGCAATAACAAATGATGTCTGTAGAAATATGTTTGTTCTATTTAGTAGTATACCTGTCATGGATGCTTGTGCCTTTTTTGTGTCGATCCCCATCATGGCGTGATCTTCTATAAGAGGCATCCTTGCCTTTCCATTGCTTCTTTTTGTTCAAGAATTTCTTGAACTGTCTTGAGAGTAGTGATAACTCTCCTTCAGATAGTTTTGAGCCCAAAGTACTTGGCTCCGAGGTTTCTTCTTCACTTACTTCTTGTGCTGGGGCAGGAGAGGCAGCCTTGGACTTCCTTGAGGTGTCTGCCTTAAGAGCTACAGACTTCTCCTTTGATGAAGACATGTTCTTCTCTTCTTCAGCTTTTATTGAATTAAGTTGCAGCTTATATTACATAAGCTTTCTGAAGAGATTTTGCGGGTCTGTCTCAGCTAGCTTTCCAAATTCCCGAATAGTACAAACCTTGTTATCCCATTCCTTAGTCAGGGATCTCAAGAATTTATCATTCGGTTCTACGTTGGAGAAGACTATGTTGTAGACTCTTAGGCCGTTCACTATCTTGAAGAAGTTTTCAAACGTATCTGCAATTGGATCCGTGTGCCCTTGTTAGAAGGCTTCATATTTTTGATTTAAAAGGGATCTTCTATCATACCTAACTTCTTCTGTGCCTTCCATCAAAGTGACGAGGGACTGCCACATTTCCTTAGCAGACTGCCAGTGGATCAGTTTCTGCAGCATCGAGTCATCAACTGCACTTGCTATAATATTTTTGGCCTTCTTGTCTAAAGAGACAAGTGCAATCTCATCTTTATCGGGATCCATCAACTTCTTAGGAACTTTCTTTGTTGGATCTATAGTGGAGACAGTCATAGCAACGTAAGGACCTTCTTCAAAAATCATGAAGATCCTTGGATCCACAGCTTCCATGAAAAACCTAATCCTCTCTTTCCATATGGGAAAATTTTTCTTAGTACATAAGGGAAGCTTAGCAATGTCTCTGGCCTTGTCCATGCTTGAATAACTCAGAAGACAACTTAGGTCAGATCTGATCAAGGTGTTAACCTTTTAATGATCAACCTGGCTCTGAAACCAATTGAAAGTGTTCAGTGGTCTACCTAAATCACCTAGAGGGGGTGAATAGGTAAGTTGTGCGTCTTTTTGCAGAATAAAAATTAGCGATCTATGAACAAAAAATAATCAAGCAATCACAGAGGACACAAAGATTTATAGTGGTTCCCCAACCTTGGTTACATCAACTTTCCACTCACCGATCTAGCAAAGCACTAGACTCGGCTACTCCACTATCTCGGATTGAAACCAATCCTACTCCTCGGAACAAAGTTCCTACAACTCGATCCACAAAATGGATCTACACTCGGAAGATGAAAACTTCCTACAACTCGGAGAACGAAGCTCCTACACTCGGAGAGTAATCTCCTACAAGAATAAATTGAGAATATCAAATACAAACAATAATATTTCTCAGATCTGGAGATGTCAGCCAAGGTCTTATTTCTTTGAACTTTGCGGCACGGTTAGAATAACATGAAGAAGATACTTGGCTAGATCCTGGTCTGAAACTTCTTGACTCACACGATCTAAGAGATGATGTAGAAGTTGAAGAACAATCTCGATCTGTAAGTCGACTGATCTGAATCTACTTGAACGAAAGCCCTAGGCAATTTGCACAATGAGGATTGGCTGCAGCTTCCATTTTGGAAAGAGAAAAATGGATTCAGAGTACTTAGAATATTCCTTTTCAGCGGTTGTTAGGGTTAGTTGAAATGACAAGACCTTATATAAGATCTCCCTAACTGTCATAATTAGCTTTAATGATGTCCACGTGGACCAATCATGTCAAGTCATATGAAAATACCATCAGTTTAGGACTTAGCGAATTTTCTAGGAAATTGACTGTATTACTTGAGTGAAAAGAGAACTACTTGAGTACAATGATAATTACTCAAGAGGGCAATGTTAGACTACTCGAGAAGGAGTCCTTCAGAAAATTCAGAACAGAATCTATAATCACTCAAGTTGAATAAGAAGTACTCCAGTGCTAGAAAGGTCACTCGAGAGGTGCAGAGGAACTACTCGAGAAAAAGACTTAGAGAAAATTTTTGGGCGATAAAAATCGATCATTCGAGTACTGGAACTAGAATACTCGAGAAGTAAGCAGACTACTCAAGTACATAAACTTTACTACTCGAGTAGGTTAAATACAACACGAGATCATTCCTTCTATAACTCGAGACAAAGAGCTCATCTACTCGAGTGGTTAACATGACTACTCGAGTATTATACTTAGAAAAATTCTGAGATAGAAAATCTGTTAACTCAAGATGAAGAAGGGGTCTACTCGAGTAATGAAACTGGCCACTCGAGAACTACGTTCAGACATCTCGTGAACCATTCCTTTACTCGAAAGTCAGACTTAACTTACTTGAGTACTATCAGAAAATCTACTCAAGAACTTAAGTTCTTCTCGAGTAAAATGTATAGAATAAAATTGTTTCCTGAAAATTTTCCTTTCTTCTATGGAATCAACAACATGTCTTTCTCCAACAATCCTAGTGCTTGAAAAATAAAGTGTATCCTAATAGAGAGGCTATACATGGGTCAACACCATGGATCACACAATGAGGGATTACATTATATGTTCCTACGTTTGGTGACCCATTGTAGATTGACATTAGTCTACACTTAGCAATTAAGTCCTGTAGGCACATAACTCAAACAATACATCAAATATAACTTAATTCATCTTAGTTAAAGGGTGACTTCACCAAATCTAGGTTATTGTGGATACAATACCCAACACTCTCCCATCTGCCAAATAAGGCAGAGGTGATCCTCTTTGAGGCATTGATGAATATTGGTTGGGAAACCAAAATATCTGGTGCCTTTTCCTGAAGGAAAATTCCTAGAATCCTCCAAAAGCACACCTCTTTTTTGTGTTTTTCCTCCTTATCAATTCAAACAAAATCTTGCACAAATTTACTGATTTCTTATCAACCAGAGCACACATCATAAAAAACTGGTGCCTTGTGATATATTCATGGGTTTTATGCTTGCCCAACATCACCTTGCTAACAATGTCAGCCAGAAACTTATATTGAACAGATAAGTTCTTTTTCAGAAACTTATTTTGGTTTTCTTCAGAGTGACCCATTCTGCTCAGCATATCCTCATATTCAGCATTATTTAATTCAATATCATCTTCTCCAATAGTCAAATCAAAAATTTTAGTTAAAACTGTAGGAGTTTGAGTGACCTGGTTGCTGCTAATGGTGTCAGTCATAGTATCTGCATCTGGAGATCTTGAAGTAAAAACCCATTCTCTGATTTCATTTCCTGGTATCTTGATTCTTGTTGTCATTAACTTCTTCAGATGCTGGACTTCACACAGCTATAGGATGTCTATGAAGATTTTATCAGTGTGGGAGAAAAAAAATCAAAATCAACGTCAAAGCCAGTGTCGAACTTCAAGCTTGAGAGAGAGAGCGCCAAAATTGCCATAGGTTTTCCTGCAAAAACAAAAGAGAGAGCAAGAGCAAGAAAACAGTTAGCGCGGGAAAGAGCATGACAAAAACCTAGTTATAAGGTTTTTAGAATATGAAGCGTCGGGCTCTGTCCTGCAAAAAATAAACAATCTTCGTTCTCAGGTCGACGAAAAATTCCGTGAAGAAATAATATCGTCGATCTCAGTCTGAAGAGGGAAAACTTTTCGTCATTCTTAGGTCGACGAAAATTTTTCTGAAGCAAAATCGTCGATCTCCGCTCGACGAAATCTGTTTCACTAAGAATTGTTCATCGATCTCCGTTCGACGAACTAGTCACGAAGAGTTCACAGATCGTCGATCTCCGTTCGACGAACTGTGCCAAATCAAGTACCATAGACAAAAATTTAGTTGAATCTGCCCCATTTATCATACCTGGCTGATTTAAGAAGAACAGATGTTTCTTCTCACCCAATGGCTTAGTGAAGATGTATGCTCTTTGTAAATCAGTAGAGATGAAAACAAGATTAATTTTCTTTTTGTGTACACAATCTCTAATGAAATGATGTCTAATTTCTATATGCTTGGTCCTATTATGATGCACTAAATTTTTTGCAATAGATATTGCACTTGTACACTCACAAAATATACTTGAATTATTTAAGTTGATACCATAATCCAACAATTGATTTTGTGTCCACAAAATCTGTGAACAACAGCTACCAGCTGCTATGTATTCAGCTTCAGCAGTTGATGTGGACATAGTGGTTTTCTTCTTACAAAACCAGGACATAAGCCTATAACCAAGAAACTGGCAAGTTCCTGATGTGCTCTTCCTTTCCACTCTACATCCAGCAAAGTCAGCATCAGAAAATCCAGTTAAATCAAATTCTGACTCTGATAGATATAGGAGTCCTAGATTTAGACAACCCTTTATATATCTCAAAATCCTATTTAATAAAATATAGTGAGATTATTTAGGGTTCACTTGGAACCTAGTACAAATACATGCAGCAAACATTATGTCAGGCCTACTTGCTGTGATATATAGTAGAGACCAACAATAGCCCTATAAGGTTTTTGATCAATAGGCTTGCCATGTTCATCAGAATCAATCACAGCTATAACATCCATAGGTGTTTTCATTACTGAGACATCACACATCCCAAACCTTTTAATAAGCTCCTTTGCATACTTGGATTGGGAGATGAATATACCATCAGGTGATTTCTTCACATGGATACCAAGGAATTATGAATGTTCATCCATACTACTCATCTCAAACTTTGAATGCATTAGATCAGAAAATCTTTTGCATAGTTTGGGATCAGTAGAGCCAAAACTAATATCATCTACATATATTTGAACTAACAAAGTTTTATTATTATGATGCCTGATAAAAAGAGTCCTATCTACTATGCCCCTAGAAAACTTATGCTCTACAAGAAAGCTAGCTAAGGTCTCATACCAAGCTCTTGGAGCTTGCTTTAAACCGTAGAGTGCTTAATGCAATCTAAAGATATAAGAAGGATGAGTTGGAGAGATAAAACCTGGTGGTTTCTCCACATACACTTCTTCATTTAAATCTCCATTTAGGAAAGCACTCTTTACATCCATCTGGTAGACTTTGAATCTTTTATAGGCTGCAAAGGCTAAGAAAATCCTTATAGCCTCAAGCCTTGCCACTGAAGCAAAGGTTTGATAATAATCTATTCCTTCCTCCTGTGAATATCCTTGAGCTACTAGCCTTGCTTTGTTCCTTAAAATAGTTGCTTCATCATCAAGTTTGTTTCTGAAGACACATTTAGTTACAATGACTGGATAGTCTTTGGGTCAAGCAACCAATTCCCAAACTCTGCACCTCTCAAACTGATTGAGCTCCTTTTGCATTGTAATGATCCAGTGGGGATCTTGCTCTGCATCTTTGATGGAGTGGGGCTCAAGTTGAGAAATGAAACAAGCATGCATCACATCATTGTTGAGTTGATTCCTTGTTTGCACACCAACTGAAATGTATCCAATCACTTGAGATATAAGGTGATCTCTAAGTGTGACAAGATCAGTGGGAGGAGTTAGTTGATCAATAGTTGTAGAATTAATTCCTCTTGTGGAATTATAATAGCGGTTGGAGGAAGTTCAGCCACTTCCAAACTATCTTCTTCACTTTCTTCTTCAAATTCTGGAGAACGATGTGATTGAAGCTCTTGGGTGAGGTTTAGATCATCCAATCTCTCACAAACATGAGGTACCTGCAAAATGTTATTGGTAGAAACTTCTTTCTCCTTTTAAAACATGTTAGCCTCATCAAAAGTAACATGAACAGATTCCTTAATTTTTAAAGTGGATTTATTAAACACCCTATAGGATTTGCTGACTTGGGAATATCCTAGAAAAATTCCCACTGCAGCTTTTGCTCCAAACTTTCTAGTGTATTTCTTGTCATTATTGTGAATATAACATAACCATCCAAATACTTTAAAATAGGTGATTTTAGGTTTCTTCCCTTTAAGTAGCTCATAAGGAGTCTTATTTTTAAGCTTGTGTATCAGACATCTGGTTAGTACATAGTTTGATGTGGTCACAGCCTCTGCCCAAAAAGATTGGGGCATGTAAGCATCTGTAAGTAATGTGCCTGCAGATTTAATTAGGGTTCTATATTTCCTTTCAGCAACCCCATTTTGTTGAGGAGTTATAGGAGCTGAGAAGCATTGCCTTATACCTTCCTTCTCACAAAATTCTTGCATAAGAAGAGACTCAAACTCAGTACCATGATCACTTCTGATCAATGCAAATGTCGTAGAGTACTGAATCTATATGTTTTTGAGAAAATCTTTACGAACCTTGAAGTTATCTGACTTAGATCTCAGAAAAAATACCCAAGTGAATCTTGAGAAGTCATCTACAATCACTGAAGTATAAGATTTCCATCCTAGACTTTGTACAGCAATAGGGCCAAAAATGTCCATATGTAGCAAGTACAATATTCTAGGTGAGTCACTTTTATTTATAGATTTAAAGTTATTTTTAGTTTGCTTGCCTAACGGACAAGCCCTGTAGAGGCCTTCCTTCTTGTAGGGTCCAGAAGGCAATCCTCTAACAAGGTTGTCCCTAGAAAACGTAGCAATATTTTTAAGATTTATATGTCCTAATCTCTTATGACAAAGTTCATTTTGATTACTAACCTGATTAAATAAACAAAGTTTTCAACTAGTTGATTTAAAATTTACTACATATATGTTGCTTTGTCTAAGTCCAGTTAAAACAGTTTTTTTTCTTTACAAGAAATAATACAAGAAGATGAGTTAAAAGATACCTGATAACCTTCATCATAGAATTGATTTATGTATATTAGGTTATGCTTTAAGCCACTCACATAAGCAACTTTCCAGAAGGGTATAGCTCCAACTTTAACATCTCCATTGCCTTTTGTTTGGCCATAGTTGGAGTCACCAAAGATCACCTTTGGATCTAGCTTGGACTTGTAGTTTGTTAGATTATCCTTACAGCCAGTCATATGCTTTGAGCATCCACTGTCCAGATACCATTGTTGATTAAACACTGGACAGTCCTTCACTTGTATAAAAAGGGATTAGGTGTTCTTGACCCAGGTTACCTTGGGTCCTTGTTTCCTTTGATAAGAGAAACTGGAAATAACAAAATGTTTTGGTTGATTTTTATATCCTAAAGTATGGTATCTTCTAGGTGGTATTTCCCATTTAGTAAAAAGATTAGTAAATTCTCTGAATTTATTGAAGTTTTTAACATAGTTAAAGTTTTTATTAAACCTAACTGGGTTCGACGAATTTTTATAAGTTCGTCGATCTGCATTCGATGAATAGGGATGAATTTGACGAACTCTGCTCATAGAATGAACATAGTCATTTTCTATGCCCCACGTTCGTCGATCGCTGCTCGAAGAACCATATACACTTCGTCGATCGCAATAACATGAATTATTATAGTTATAATTTGCGTTCATAGATCGTCGATCTGGGTTCGACGAACTATACACATTTTGTCGATCTGAGTTCGACGAAATCTATTGAACATAGTTTTTATTTAGATTCTAATCCTTTTTCTTCTTACTTACAGATTTTTGAGATACATTTGGTTGAGTAGTTTCTCCTATTTTCTCTTTTCCTTTTTCAGAGATAAATTTAATTGGTGTTGAAAGAATATTTTTCTTTAATATGGGGGGTAAGCTTGACGAAGCACCTAAGCCCAACTTGCCATTTAATTTGGCATTGACTGTGCTTATGATGTCCATCAGCTTAAGGCTTGTCCCATTTAGAGATTCCTTAAGTTTCATTGCCTCACATAATTCAGGTTTTAGTGAAATAATTTATTCATTAGCTAAGTCTAAATCATTTTTCAGTTTGATATTTTCAATAAATAGGTTATCAAATTCAAACTGTTTATCTCTAAGAATTTTTATTTCCTCTTCTGACTTGATTAAATCATTGCAAAAGGATTTAAATTCAATTTTAAAATCTTCTGAATTGAAATCAAATGAAGAAATTACCTGATCTTCTTCAGATTCTGATTCCTCTTCTGATTCTTCATCTTGTTCCTCAGCATCAGATTTTCTACTGAAGGAATTAATAGTCATAAGGCAAATTTCCCTTGCCTTTGCCTCCTCTTCATCTTCACTAGAGCTGTAAGATGAGGATTCTTCATCTGCGTCACTCCAAGTCTCAGCAATGATACCTTTCTCCTTTATCTTGTGTTTGCTGGAGGAGTGCTTGCTTGAATGCCTTTTATTCTCCTTTTATTTTCTTTTATCTTTCTTCTATGCTTTTGGGCATTCAGGTAGATTGTGCCCAGGTTTTCTGCATCCAAAACAAACAACCTCCTTGGCAGGAATCTTGTCATATCTTGGCTTGTAATCATTCTTGGATGACCTTCTAAAGTCTTTCCTGACCATTTCATAAAATCTTTAGCCAACAAGCTCAATAGTTCTTTGTTAGCTAGAAGAGCTTCTGATTCTTCTGTTGCTTTGAATGCAATATTGTGCTCCTTCCTTGACGATGTGGAAGCCTTCTGTTCAGCAGCCTCCCTTGTCTTGATCAACTGCTCATAAGACTTGATCTTGCTAAGGAGAGATTTTGTGAAAATTTCATTTAAACTCCTGGCCTTCCTAATTGGCCATATCCTAGAATCCCAAGTGCTGGGGAAGCTCATTAGGATTTTGTCATTTATCTCAGTTAATAAGATGTACTTATCCAGGGTTCTCAGTTCATTTATAATGACACTGAGTCTGTTATACATCTCAGCAATAGTCTCTGATTCCTCCTTTTTGAAATTTTCATACTATGATATGAGGACGGATCTCTTTCCTTTTCTTTCATCTAATGAGCCTGCAACTATTTGGTTCAGTGAGTCACAAATATCCTTTGCAGAGGTGCACTCAGCCACCTTCTAAAAGATATTATCTGACATTATCTGTGCCAGAATGTTCATTACTTTAGCATCAGCCATCTTGGCTTTCTTTTATGCATCAGTCCACTCAGGTGGTGGAACTACTGAAGTACTTGTTGAAGTTTATGTAGAGGGAGTATGGGGACCTGTCAAAATAGAGTTGAAAATGTCCTCATTAATAGAATTCATATAAAGTTTGATTCTTGCCTTCCAGAGTGCAAATTTATTCAAATTGCACACAAGAGGTCTGGTGCTAGAATATTCCATATTCTGTGCCATGTTGTAAACAAGAGGCTAGAGAGAAAAAGATCTATCAAAGGATCTTGGTTCAGATGTAAGTCTATGAATCCAAAGCAACCTTAACCCTCTGATACCAATTGAAAGATGGTAAAAGCTTTACCACTTGAGGGGATAGATCTGTTTAACTCTAGAGGGGGGGGGGGGGGTGAATAGAGTATTTAAGAAACTTAATTGGTTTTTATAGCGGAATTAAAATAGTGATAAATATATCTTAAGATAGTGCAGGAAAGAAAAACTAATTAGCATAGCACACAACACACAATAAAAAGAAAACAGAAAGCAATCCAGACGACACAAGAAATTTATAGTGGTTCCCTAAACAAGGGTACATCCACTCTTCTACCACCCTAGTAGGAATCTACTACAGGTTTTTGATCTGGTGCCCTGCCACCAACAAGTTTTTTTTAGGTGCCTAGTCACCACAAGATCTATTTGAAGGGAGATCTCACAACCCTTTAAGCTTTTGATAAGTGCCCAAAAACCAAGATTAGACTTTTGTTAAGGAGACTTAAGAACCAAGTGGTTTACTTTTGAAGGGAGTTAAAACCCTATGTATAGTGGGAATTATAAAATTGATGTTGTCTTCTCTTTCTCAAAAACAACTGAGAAGACTAGTGGATTTAATCTTATCAAAGATCCCCCTGAGATGATTATTGTTCAGGAATTTTGCTGGAAGCTTTGCAGGGTGTACGTCTTCAATCTTTTGAAGATCTTAAGAAGTTTTTGGACTGATATTGAATAGTTGTCCCTTGAAAAGATCTGAAGCTGATGATAAAGGGCTCTGTGAGATTCTCTATGAGACTTGTATCAGCTGTTGTGTCTCTATGTAATCTCTATGTCTATTCTCTTACTTATTCTTGAATGTTCATCTGAAAAACAGTCCTTTTTATCTTCCTGCACAAATTCTATCTTTGAATTTGAATTCTACTCCATGATTATTTGCTAAAATCTTAGAACTTTGACAAACTGCTAGAAGGCAATAAATCAATTCCTTAACTGTCCCAGTTAATAAGCCGAATATTAACTCTGTGAAATCCAGTAATTAATGTTGCTAATGAACGTCTATATTCATAAGAATATATGCAATTAATTACTCAGAGCAATATAGGTAATAATATATTATATAAGCCTTGGTCAATCCAGAAATTAACTGTAGAGAAGTGAAATAAAGAACTGACAGAAATCGTCGAGCTCAGAACAGATTTCGTCGACCTGAACTACAAGTTTGTCGAGCTGCGAAATCATCTTTGTCGAGCTGAAATCAAAGAAAGTTGATCTGGAAGAATAAACTGTCAAATATGGGCTCCAAGTTCGTCGACCAGAGATTGAAGTTCGTTGATTAATATTTTTGCATCGGGTCCGAAAACTTGATGCGGTTCAAACTCCAAAAAATGGTGAGAACTCCCGCGGCCCCCCCGGGCGGTTTATTTGAGAAAAAAGGTGGATGTGGTTTTTATTTAGAAAATGAGGCGCGCGGATTTATTTATTTGGATATAAAATGGTTTAGATCGAGTTTTAACGAAAGGAGGCAAGTGCACCTATCACATGTAGTACAGGATATTCTGGTGTGGAATATCGAGGTCGTATTGTTCTCGGGGTCGGTTCGATTATTTTAGCTCTTCCTTGGAGGGGACTATTATTTTCCCGATAATTACTTGTTGGGTATTTTATATATAATAAAAATGACAGAAAAAATGAAAGTAAAAAAAAGGTGGAGCTGATGACGAGCTTAGCGCGACGACATTGAATAGAATTAGAACTAAAATAAACTTTGAATAAACAGAGATCCTAATTTTCAAATCAATTAAGGTGGAGACTTGGCCATGGAGGTTCCACTAAAATGAGCCCACCTAGCTATAGGGCTATCGCTCATCTGAACGCTAAGACTATTCGACGGGGCTCTCGTCCGACGAAGGATTCCTCTTAATACCCGCATTTCGCTAAGAACCCCGCTATTGGGTGGGGAACCCAATCCGGTAGAGTTGGCGCGCCTCCTCTCTCAAGAGTTAGTGCGGAACTCTCTTTACCAAGGGGTGATCGGTCCATACACACGGCCTCTCGGCCAGCTAATGTATGGACTACGGAAATAGGGCCCACACATCGATATGTGGTCCTACGCGTTGTAAAACCTAAGCAAACCTTAAGTTAATTTAATTAATTAGAAAATAAGGACCTTTAATTATTTAAAGCTATTTTTTCTGTCCCAATGCTCTTCGATACTGAGGGCTAAGAACGATTAGCCACTCATCGGAATGGAGACGGCAGTGGTGAAAGCGATAAAGAAAGCAGTAAATGAAAGCGATAAAATGAAAGCAGGAAAATAAAGCAGTAAATTGCAAGTCCTACTCAAACGAGTACGACTGAAATAAAAGCAATAAAGTGCGAGTCCCAGTGCAAATGCGTGGGTGGGAGAAATGAAAGGGAGTCCTACTCAAATGAGTAGGACAAAATAAATCCAACGCACGCATACACTCGACAGAAATTAAAACTCACGCACACACTCGACATAATTCAAACACACGCACAGGACATAAATGAAAACGCACACACACTTCAGAAAGTAAAACACACTCACTCACTCTACTTGAAGGGAAAAGGAAATACTGCGTCATTTAACTCTTAACGTGTAGGCGGAAATAAATGCGCACACATAAAAAATTGCAAAAACCAAAGTTACCGAAAAATTAAAATAACTACATTTCTACTGCTAGAATGTTGTAGAAATGCATAAAAAGATAAAATAAAAATTAACGGAGCAAAAAGTTTGCAAATAAATGCAAAAATAAAAGTGCTCGGAAAATTAAAACAATTACATTTCTACCGCTAGAATGCGGTAGAAATGCGTAAAATGAAGTCAAAAAAATTAAAAGAGCAAAAAGTTTTTGAAAATAGAGCAAAATAAAGGTGTTTGAAAAATAAAAACTACGGCTTATTCATTCTTATAACTCTATAAAAATGCTAAAAAGCTGGAAATAAAGCTAAATGAGACGACAAGATTTACGATCCTAAAAAACCTAAGTTAAAGAAAATTAAAAATCAACTTTTGAAACATTTTTATAAACCTATAGAAATGAATGCAAAGTAAAAATAATAAACTAAACCTAAACAGGTACGGTGCACGAAAATAAAATTGTTATTATGACGGCTAGAAATTAGACAAAAGTTTTAAGCTAAAAAGATTTTGAAAGACATAAAGAAAAAAAACAAAATAAGAACAAACATTAAAAATCACTTCGAGTAGGGAGCATAAATGGATTCCAACCTATGCAAAGAGAGAAAAAATTAACACATTTTATTAATGGAAAAGTGATTACAAGAAAGCTAAAAACAAACACTAAGAGAGGGGGGAAGAAAATCCCTTACATAGCATAAGAAAGCATTTCGGCAGCACCTACCCTAAGCAAAGTGACCCAAACTAGTGGAACAGGATTACAAGCAGAAGGCTGTAATTTATAGACAAAAAATTTGAAGAACACGCCCTCTGACACGGGCGTGTCAGGGGGCGTGTCACTACTATTGAAGATTCGATTCGGCGAGGTGACGGCTTGGTTGACTTCGGGCAGGACACGTGTCGGTATCGCGGCGGTCACGCCACAGGTCACGGGCGTGACTCTGGGCGTGTCGGGGAGGTTGATCTAGGCGCGGGCCGCGTCGAAAGTCGTGAGTACAGTATTGTCAACCAGTTAGAGAAGTACACGCCCGTATCACATCTTGACACGGGTGTGTTAGGGAGGTATCGACATTCGTCGAGCGGAAAACGTCGAGCTTGCTTGACATGGGCTGGGGTCACGGGGCGTGTCATTGGACACGGGCGTGACGTCGGGCGTGTTCATCAATTTCTTCATTTTGCGGCCGATTTCACGGGATTTGAGTTGTCACGCCCTAGTCACGGGCGTGACCCAAAGAACACGGGCGAGACCCATACAAAATTTGACAATTTCCTGAAATTTTTCAAAAAATCAAAATAAAGTAAGTTAGCAAACTATTTACAAAAAAGAAATATTTTATTAAAGAAAAATAAAGAAAAATAACAAAAAGAAACTAAAATGACTAATTTAATGTACACAAAAATAAGTATATTTTCAATTCATCAAATACCCCCATACTTAAACTTTTGCTATTCTAGAGCAAAAGTTGGAGATGAACTTATAAGGAATTAAAGAAATCCAAAGTTTAGCTATTGCTTGAATTAATTTAAAAAAAGATCAAAATAAATATCCGGGGTACTAGAGTTAAATCATAAATTATGAAAATGTTATAAATAGAGGAAAAGTTTCAAAAAGACTTCTAGATAAAATAAATAGAAAGAATAAATTTATTTTTGTTAGTCTAACAAAGATTGATATAAATTATATAAAAAACTTTAGCTTAAAGAAGTTAAAAGAAATAATGCAATTTAAAAATTATGCTCTGAAAAAAATTTAAATTAATTCTAGAATCATTGAAATAGGATAAGTGGTTTGGTGGTTTATGAAGAGGGCTTAGATTTAGAGGCGAGGTCATTTTTTCTCGAAACTCTACATATATTTGTTTTTTGAATAATTAGGAAAATGAAATCTTATTTTCCTAACATATAAATTTTTTCTTTCTTCATAAATAATAAATAACCCAATGTATATGTATTGGAGTAATGAATTTTATCCTCTTACTCCATAAGATATAATATTTTTAATTATTGGGTGCTTATATTTACGGAATGAAATCTTATTCACATTGACATAAGATCTTTTTAAGGGATCAAATAGGGGTAATCATGTCATGTATGACATGAAAAAGTGGAGGTGTGTTTATGTTTTCAAAAAGAAAACTATATTTTAGTAAAAATATTTTGAGAGCAATCTTTTTAAAATGAACGTTCCTATGTTTCTAATAGCAAAAAGTAGAAATAATTGAAATCCATGATTGGTATTTTCTAACATAAAAGACGAGTTTCTATTTATAAAAATTAGAAGTGGTGGTGAAAAACAAGTTCCCTATTATATGGAAAAGACATAAAAAATTCTTTAAAACTTAACCCCAGACACTTAAATATATCGAACTTTAATTAATAAATGAATAGTAAACAAAGAATACGTAAAATTCGCATATAAATTAACTATAAACTAGATTTTTGGAAAGCAAAAAAGGGTTAGATATGATATATTCGATTTTATTTTGTTATATTATTTCTAAATTTTTCGATTTTTTAGGGGTTTTATCTTTTTTTTGGAATTTTGATTATCTTTTTTTTTATCATCTTTTTAAAAAAATTTATTTTTGTCTTTTAGGGTTTTTCGATTTTGAAATTTTTTTGATTTTTTAGTTTTTATCAAATTATTTACAAGAAAGGGGAGAGAAAGAAGTTTGATTTATAAAGAAAAGCAGGGGGAAAGAGAGATTTTTTAGTTTTTATCAAATTATTTACAAGAAAGGGAGAGAAAGAAGTGTGATTTATAAAGAAAAGTGGGGGGAAAGAGAGAGATTTTTTACAAAGATGTACAAAGTAAAAACTCGATGGCCCGCGAACAGACTCTTATTTCAGTGGTTGGTTCGATGAGTCGAACGCCGCAAGCTTGCTAAAAAGCAAGCTTTTACAAAAAAAAGAAAGAGGGGGTGGGGGGGGGGCGAGATTGTTTTTTTTTTTTTTTAAAAAAGAAGAAAAAGAGGGGGTAAAGAGAAAGTTTTTTACAAAATTATTTTACAAATTAAAGTAAACAATTTTTTTTGTGATTTTTCTCTTTTATGGTTTTTTTTAAGTTTTTGATTGTTATAAAAAACAATGAAATTTTTTTTTGAGTTTTTGATTTTTGTAATTTGTTTGGATTTTTTGATGATTTTTTTGTTATGGCAGAATATAAAAGTGCAGAAATGAAAAAAATAAGAAAACACCATCATACTTAAACCCAACATTGTCCCCAAATGTTGTTATCTAAGTATGCGGAACGAATAATTGACAAAATAAAGTATATAATAAATGAAAAAGGGAGGGTAGAAGCATGCCTAAGACGAGCTCGGGGAGGCTCGGGTTGAAACCCTGCATTATTAATAACAAAAGAAAGAAAAATAACTGAAAAAAGGAAAAGATAAATTTGACGAAAAGGTTGCGGGCAGTAGGGGGTGACAAGTGCGTGTGTGACTCGATTAGCTAACGACTTAGCTATATGAGTGTGATAAAAATGCGATCCCCTAGCGTGCTCAAAATTGTGAAGCGCCGAAGCAAAATGGAACAAAATAAGCTAAAATAAGTTAAAACAAAATATATACATTTTTAATAACAAAATATATTTTTTTTGTTATAGTTTTGTTTTTTATGAATTTATTTTTTGGGTTTTGGGTTTTGTGATTTTTTGTGGCTTTTTAGATTTTTTTTAAGTTTTTTTTTGTTTTAGTTAGTTTTTTTTTACATTTTAAGAGTTATTTAGTTTTTAGATTTTTTTTGTTTTTTAGTTGTTTCTTTTTTTGTGTATTTGGATTTTTAGACTGTTTTGTTTTTTTGGGGTTTGTATTGTTTTTTCAATAAAATAATGAAACAAATTTTAAGTTTTTTTTTCATTTTATAGATTTTTTTTTGTTTTATAGTTTTTTTCAAATTATTAGTTTTATAGGTTTTGTTATAAAATAAACTACTTCTTTTTGTAAGGTTTTTTTTACTGTGTTTATTTTTTGTTTGTTTGTTTGTTTTTTTAGTAGTTTATTAGGATTATAATTATTTAATATAGACCAATTTTATTTATATATATATATATATATATATATATATATATATATATATATATATATATATATATATATATATATATATATATATATAGATAAATTAATAGGTCTCTAGAGTTCAAAATAACGACTCGAAAATTCCCCGGCAACGGCGCCAAAAACTTGCTTAATATATTCGCATCGGGTCCAAAAACTTGATGTGGTTAAAACTCCAAAAATTTGTGAGAACTCCGGCGGCCCCCCGGGCGGTTTATTTGAGAAAAATGGCGGATGCGGTTTATTTATTTGGATATAAAACGGTTTAGATCGAGTTTTAATGAAAGGAGGCAAGTGCACCTATCACGTGTAGTACAGGATATTCCGATTTGGAATATCGAGGTCATATTGTTTTCGGGGTGAGTTCGATTATTTCTACTCTTCCCTATAGGGGACTATTATTTTACCGATAATTACTTGTCGTGTATTTTATATATAATAAAAATGCCAGAAAAAATTAATGCAGAAAAAAGGTGGAGCCGATGACAAGCTTAGCGCGACGGCATTGAATAGAATTAGAACTAAAATAAACTTTGAATAAACAGAGATCCTAATTTTCAAATCAATTAAGTCGTAGACCTAGCCGTGGAGGTTCCACTAAAATGAACTCACCTAACTATAGGGCTATCGCTCACCTGAATGCTAAGACTATTCGACCGGGCTCTCGTCCGACGAAGGATTCCTCTTAACGCTCGCATTACGCTAAGAACCCCGCTATTGGGTGGAGAACCCAATCCGATAGAGTTGGCGCGCCTCCTCTATCGAGGGTTAGTGCGGAACTCTCTATACTAAGGGGTGATCGGTCCATACGCACGGGCTCTCGGCTAGCTAGCGTATGAACTACGGAAATATGGCCAACACATCGATATGTGGTCCTACGCGTCGTAAACCCTAAGCAAACCTTAAGTTAATTTAATTAATTAGAAAATAAGGACATTTAATTATTTAAAGCTATTTTTTTATCTCAATTCTTTTCAATACTGAGGGCTAAGAATGGTTAGCCACTCATCGGAATGGGGACGATAGCGGTGAAAGCGATAAAGAAAGCAGTAAATGAAAGCGATAAAATGAAAGCAGGAAAATAAAGCAGGAAATAAAGCAGTAAATTGCAAGTCCTACTCAAATGAGTAGGAATGAAATGAAAGCAGTAAAGTGCGAGTCCCGGTGCAAATGCATGGGCGGGAGAAATGAAAGTGAGTCCTTCACAAACGATTAGGGTAAAATAAATGCAACGCACGCACACACTCACAAAAATTAAAACTCACGCAGACACTCGACATAATTGAAACACATGCACACGACATAAATGAAAACGCACAAACACTGCAGAAAGTAAAACACACTCACTCACTCTACTTGAAGGGAAAAGGAAAAACTGCGCCATTTAACTCTTACGAGTAGGCGGAAATAAATGCGCACACATAAAAAATTGCAAAAACCTAAGTTACCGAAAAATTAAAATAACTACATTTCTACCGCTAGAATACGGTAGAAATGGATAAAAAGCTAAAATAAAAATTAACGGAGCAAAAAATTTTGCAAATAAACCCAAAATAGAAGTTCTCGGAAAATTAAAACAATTACATCTCTACCGCTAGAATGCGGTAGAAATGCGTAAAATGAAGTCAAAAAAATTAAAAGAGCAAAAAGTTTTTGAAAATAAAGCAAAATAACGGTGTTTGAAAAATAAAAACTACGGCTTATTTATTCTTATAACTCTATAAAAATGTTAAAAAGGTGGAAATAAAACTAAAAGAGACGAAAAGATTTACGATCCTAAAAAGCCTAAGTTAAAGAAAATTTAAAATCACCTTTTGAAACATTTTTATAAACCTATAGAAATGAATGCAAAGTAAAAATATTAAACTAAACCTAAACAGGTACGGTGCATGAAAATAAAATTGCGATTATGACGGCTAGAAATTAGACAAAAGTTTTAAGCTAAAAAGATTTTGAAAGACATAAAGAAAAAAAATCAAAATGAGAACAAACATTAAAAAACACTTCGAGTAAGGCACATAAATGGATTCCAAGCTACGCAAAGAGAGAAAAAACAAACACATTTTATTAATGGAAAATTGATTACAAGAAAGCTAAAAACACACACTAAGAGAGGGGGGAAGAAAATCCCTTACATAGCATAAGAAAGCATTTCGGCAGCACCTACCCTAAGCAAAGTGGCCCAAAAAAGTGGAATAGGATTACAAGCAGAAGGCTGGAATTTATAGACAAAAAATTTGAAGAACACGCCCTCTGACACGTGCGTGTCAGGGGGCATGTCAGTATTATTGAAGATTCGATCCGGCGAGGTGACGGCTTGGTTAACTTCGGGCAAGACACATGTCGGTATCGCGACTGTCACGCCCCAGGTCACGTGCGTGACTCTGGGCGTGTTGGGGAGGTTGATCTGGGCGCGGGCCACGTCGAAAGTCGCGGGTGTAGTCTTGTCGGCTAGTTGGAGAAGTACACGCATGTATCGCATCTGGACACGGGCGTGTCAGGGAGGTGTCGACATTCATCGAGCGGAAAACATCGAGCTTGCTTGACACGGGCTGGGGTCACAGGGCGTGCCATTGGACACGAGCGTGACGTCGGGCATGTTCATCAATTTCTTCATTTTGCGGCCGATTTCTCGGGATTTGAGTTATCACGCCCTGGTCACGGGCGAGACCCAAAGAACACGGTCGTGACCAATGCAAAATTTGACAATTTCCTAAATTTTCTCAGAAAATCAAAATAAAGTAAGTTAGCAAACTATTTACAAAAAAGAAACATTTTATTAAAGAAAAATAAAGAAAAATAAAAAAAAGAAACTAAAACGACTAATTTAATGTACACAAAAATAGGTATATTTACAATTCATCATTTTTCGAGCTGAGAACTTGAGAGAAGAGGGAAGATCGTCGACCTGAGCTCTAAGTTCGTTGAGCTCAACTCAGAGTAGGGACTCTGAGTTTGTCGAGCTGTGATCGACGATCGTCGAGCTGAGTTTGAAGAACTTCGAACTGATTTTTTGAACTCTTAATGACTGTCATTCTTCTAAGTTTGTGACTCTGATTTCTTCTGAGGGCTGGATCAAAGATTAACCATCCTAGTGAGGCTGACCTACACCTTAAAGCTAACAAAAAGACCCTAGGCTATACATGAAGGGTCAACAACCTAATAGTGAACCTTGCCCAAATCCAAACTAGGGATCCAACAAATAATGGAAGTGATTGTGGATGATCGAGTACCGGCCGAATAAAGGTTGATGACGAAGGTGAAACCTCGTTGAATTAATAGTATGGAGAGTGAGTAGCTCCGAAAAACAAGATAATTAGGATGGTCAATATCCGGTGGGACAACTATGGCAGTGAAGAGCTGACATGGGAGCTTAAGCAGACCATGCGGGGGAATATCCCTAGTTGTTTGTATAGTGATGTTGTAACATATGATTATGAATGTTATAACAGATAAGTTGTTGTATTTCTCCATTATAGATGTATAAAATTTTGGATGAAATTTATGTAAGGAGGGGAGGGTTGTAACACCCTAAATTTGATAGCAGACCTTCTGGTCAATATCACCGGGCAACAGTGGATATCGCCAGGCGATATCGATAACACTTAACGTCATAAAGCATTGAATGAGCTTGTCACACTCGACGTCAAGGATCATTGAGTGAGATATCGAGAGGTGACTGTGGGTATCGTCGAGGCGATAGCGATAGGTCTCAATGCCTGAAAGCATTGAGTGAGCTCGACGCACTCAACGCCTCGAAGCATTGAGTTAGCTATTAGCTTCGATTATCTCAGGCGGTAGTGGGTATCGCCTTGGCGATAGCGGGAAAGAATTGAGTGAGCGCAATGCACTCAATGCCATAAAGCGTTGAATGAGTTCAACACACTCAACGCCTGAAAGGGTTCAGTGAGCTATTGGCTTGATGTCTCGTGGCGATAGAGCCATATGAAATGGACACGTGTCTGATTGTTGTTAAGCAGCCTAGGAGCAGTGGTTGACTAGAATCAAGCGGCTGAAGTCGATTTTGCCAGGCGACATCGACATTGCTCGGCAATAACGGCTACTTTGACTTTTCAGCTGATTTTCAGCCACTCATTTCTCTTCATGTATTAAGCTTATTACTGGGATTGAGCCCGAAGTTACTTATACAGAGGTATACTAGAATGAGAAGTCAACCTCTTCTCATCTCTCTCTCTCTCTTCATTTCCTTTTGTGCACTTGGAAGAAGGATCTCAGGAAGAGTTGGGCTGATCTTTGTGAGTGCTGAAGGAGATTCGATAATCGAAGGCCAGATCCGAGGCTAGATCCATGAAGCGGAAAGCGACATGCTCCTTTCTATCCACATAGAAAAGATTCGCCATGTCTCAGAAGAAAACGATAAGGGTAACGATCTTTCTTCTTGGATAAGTGAAGTCCTTCTTTTGACATATGCATGGAATCCTCCACCAAAAGGTGGAAAAGCGAAGGGAATTCCTTTGGGTCAATTCATGAAATCCCCGCTGAGTCTTGCATATAGATCTTGAAATGTGTAGTATGAAATAGGAATGATATGTGAAGACCATCTACAAAGTTTGTCAAGATTGGTGATGTTTATTTTGCATGTCAGAGAAGACTCTGAGTATAAACGAGTAGTTTACGTGGTTTGCGGTGTTGTACCTGTGAACTGAAATTAGTAGGAAGTATTGGATTTGTACTCCAGGAAAATTGTAACACCTCCACTGTAATGACCGTATAATATTGGTCCAGCTGGAGCCCCACAACATACAAACGCCACAACTTTAGCGTTAAAGGGTTATATTAACTACCCAACTCAAAACTCAGAATAAAATAACAGCGGAAATCGAAAACAAGACCAGAAGTTATCCACATACATAAGTGTATCAAAATGGCATTAAGGCCTTAAAACACTAGAGAGTCCAAAACTCAAATGATAACATCAAACACAAACGTGCATAAACACTCCTAGACTACCTCGGAATGCAAGCCGGAAACCTAGAGTATCCAACATACAATGCCACAAAATATAGCTAGTACAAAACTTGTAACACTTCATAAGAATTAGGCCTTTTTGGCCGGCGAGCTAGCTCCTGCTTGCGATCCTTGCCCTGTAAAAATTTGGTGGTAACGTGGGTGAGCAAAGGCTGACTTCAACTATGCAACCAACACATCTCCTCCCGGCCACCCCTAACGGACCCCGAGGTACCTCTCCAACCTGCAGGTCAGCACTTCGTATGCCATATACATAAACATGTAAAGCTCTAAAAATAGGTTTGGATGTCTCAAACAACAAACACATTTTCTATGTTGAACATATAATAAAAAGGGGCCTACTATGTTGCATGTATGCATACCCGGGCTTCACCCAAGGCACCCTATCGCATATGTAACTAGCACATCATCATAACATCTGTGTACCTCCAATTTCCCCATTGGCATTAAGCCACAAACAAAAGGGTACTGTAATTCCCCTAACGGCATAAAAGCCGCCACACGAAAATCTTGCCAAGGCCCCACCCGCTCGTGGGTCTTAGACCCGGGCTTGCCTACAAACTCTGACTTCTCACATCACGATTCCGTCTCAAACACAAACTAATTCTAAGAACCCTTGCTGGACCCCACCCGATCGTGGATTCATTGCACAGGCTTGTCCTATGCTTGGCGTTCTCGTCAGTCTCATAGAAGGGGACTAGTATCACCGGAACACTCTCCCCACATGACTTACACGTCACCGGATAGCCAGCCGACCACAGAGACAAGGTCGCGCCTTAACATATCACAATCCATAATCTTTCCCACCCTAATCCATCATTTGTACTGCAACATTCCCGCGCACCAAGGAAACCATCTACCATGTTGGAACCCCACCTATGTTTAGGATTTGGACTAAGGTTCACTATTAGGGTTGCATAAATTGACCCTGCTTGTATAGTCTAGGGTCATAGGTCTTCATTAGATTATAGGGTAGCTCAACAAGTCATATTGATCAGACCATGCCCTCAGAAGACTTAGAAGATTGCAGAAACTAGAACAAGGTAGAAAATTTCATGTTGAAGAAGTCGTTCGATGAACTCTGATCTTCATTCAGACTTTGAGTTCGACGATCTTCTATCTATGTTCGACGATCGTGGAGCCCAGTATGGAAAGTTGTATTTCAGTTCTATTGATCTCAGGGCTCAGCTCGATGAAAGAGAGGTTGAGTTTGACGATCCAAGATCTCAGGGCTCAGCTCGATGAAAAAGAGATTGAGTTTGACGATCTAGGATCTCAAATCGACGAAAATTGATAGTTCAACATTTCTATCCTCTGTAGTTATTTCAATTTGATTAGGCTTATTTTATTGCTTATATTTCTTTGAGTAATTAATTCTTATATTCTCAGAATATAGCCGTTAATATGGAAGCATTAATTACTGGTTTTCACAGAGTCATTATACAGTTAATTCTTGGGATAGTTAAGGAATTACATTATTGCTCTTCTAGCCGTTGTCCAAGTTCAAAAAATTTTAGCAGTCAATCAAGGCAATCAAATTAAAATTCAAAGACCTATTTGCTGCAGATGATAATGGTCAAGTTTTTTAAGAAAAACATTGGACACAAGAAATTATTCAAGAGAAAGAGTTCTGCACTATCTTAATCAAGTGTTCTTCTTCCAGCAAGCTTTCAATAGACAATCAACTTCATCTGTCTACAGCTTTCTGGAGAACTTTTTAAGAAGACCTATACACCCTGAAAATCTCTCAATTTTTCCTGAACAAAACTTCATCTCAGGGGGAGCTTTGACACCATCAAGTATCCACATGTTTTCTAAATTATTTTGAGAAAAGAGAAGACAGCATATTGTTTTTATTTCTTTCACCCCACTGTACACAGAGTTCTAACTCCTTTCAAAAGATAAACACTTGGTTGCAAGTCTCTTAATCAAAAGACTTGATTTGGTTTTTGGGCACCTGATCAAAAGCCTGAAGGGCTTCCTGATATACCTGAATCAGATCTTGTGGTGACAAAGCACCTGTCCAAAAACCTAATTGGTGATAGGGCACCTGATCAAAAACCTGAGTGGATTCCTACCAGGGTGGTAGAAGACTGGATGTAACCAAGTTTAGGGGAACCACTATAAAATTCTTGTGTGGTTTGTCATGCTCTCTTATCTTCATTGTGTGCTACTTGCTGAATAGTTTTGTTTTATTTCTGCACTAACTAATTACACATATAAGTATTACTATTTTAATTCCGCAATAAAAATCTAATAAGATTTTAAAATACTCTATTCACCCCCCCCCCCTCTAGAGTTAAACAGAGCCTTGTATTCTTTGGTATCAGAGCCTTGTATTCTTTTGTTTCACAGATTCACATCTGAACCAAGATCCTTGTTAGATTGTTTTTCTCCTCTTTAGTTTTTTCTGTTATTATAATAATGACACAGAATAAAGATTATGCTAGCACTAGACCT
This sequence comes from Platanthera guangdongensis, assembly GCA_039583875.1. Lineage (NCBI taxonomy): Eukaryota > Viridiplantae > Streptophyta > Magnoliopsida > Asparagales > Orchidaceae > Platanthera > Platanthera guangdongensis. The sequence continues at coordinate 137,545,884 of CM077158.1, read as the reverse complement.
GCAGTCTACAACTTGAACAAATTTACACTATGGAAGGCAAGAATCAAGCTTTACATGAATTCTATTGATAAGGATATTTTCAATTCAATTTTGACAGGACCCCCTCAACCTACAATAGAGACTACATCCACATCAACTTCAAGCACTCATGCAGTTCCACTACCTGAGTGTACTAATGCTCAAAAGAATTCCAAAATAGCTGATGCAAAAGCTATGAATATACTGGCCAAAACTATATCAGGTGACATATTTCAAAAGGTGGCTGAATGCACTTCTGCCAAAGAAATCTGGGACTCTCTAAACCTGATGGTGGCAGACTCAGCAGATGAGAGAAAGGACAGAAGATCACTCTTAATATCTCAATATGAGAACTTCAAGAAGGTTTAATCTGAAACAGTGGCTGAGATGTATAACAGGCTTAATGTTATCATCAATGAACTAAAGACTCTGGATAAAGATATCTCCTTAACTGAGATTAATGACAAGATCCTAATGTGCTTCCCCAACACTTGGGATTCCAGGATCTGGCCAATCAAGGAAGCGAGAAGTTTGAATAAGATATCCACTAAATCTCTCCTTGGAAAGCTAAAATCCTATAAGTAGTTAATCAAGACCTGAGAGGCTACTGAACTGAAAGCCTCAACCTCTTCAAGGAAGGAGCACAATATTCCTTTCAAATCAACAGAAGATTCAGAAACCCTTCCTGCCAATGAAGAGTTGATGAGTTTGTTAGCCAAAAGGTTCTACAAACTGGCCAAGAAAGACTTCAGGAGAAGGCCATCGAAGAGTGATGATAAATCTAAGTATGACAGAACTCCTACCAAGGATATTATTTGCTTAGGATGCAGAAAGCCTGTGCACATTCTTCCTGAATGCCCAGAAGCTTAGAAAAGAGACAGAAGAAAAGAGAAAGAAAACAAAAAGAATTTAAGCAGGCACTCAAGCAAACACTCCTCCAGCAAACATAAAAGAAAGGAGAAAGGCTTAATTGCTGAAACTTGGAGTGATACTGATGAAGAGACCTCATCTTCCAGCTCCAGTGAAGATGAAGAAGAAGCCAAGGCAAGAGAAGTCTGCCTTATGACAATCAATGCCTCATGCAGCAGGCCTGATGCTGAAGACCAAGCAGAAACTCATTCTGACGAATCAGAAGAGGTATCAGAGACAAAAAAGGATCACGTAATCTCTTCTTTTGATTTGAATTCTATTGATTTTAAGAATGAATATAAAGCCTTATGTAATGACCTAATAAAATCTGAAAAAGAAATCAAAATACTAAGAGATATTCAAGCTGAATTTGATAATCTATTTGATGAAAACACTAAGCTCAAGGATGATTTAGTTTTAGAAAATGAATAAATCATTTCTCTAAAAACAGAATTATGTGAGGCTAGGCAACTTAAGGAATCTCTCAATAGGAGAAGTCTTAAGCTGATGGAAATCACAAGTATAGTCAATGCCAGACTGGATGGCAAGCTGGGTTTAGGTGCTTCATCAAGCTTACCTCCCACACTTAAGATAAATATATTATCAACCCCCATAAAATTTCTTTCGGTTAAAGGAAAAGAAGTAATATACAATAAGCAACCCACAAAAGGCTCACTTAAATTTAAAAATCAAAAGAATTGAAACAAGAAAAATCTAAATAAAAATAATGTTCAACAGATTTCGTCAAACTCAGATCGAGGAAATGTGGATAGTTTGTCGAACTCCGATCAACGATCTATGAACTCCAACATTAGCCATAATAATTCATCTTACTGCAATCAACGAATCTTATATGGTTCTTCGAGTAGAGATCGACGAACTTGGGGCATAGAAAATGAATGTATTCTTAGCAGAGATCGACGATCTCATCCCATCTTATCAAACTCCAATTGATGAAGTTACAACTCTTCGTCGAACCTAGTCAGACTTAACAAAAATCATAACTTTAACAGAAAATTTAATCAAACTAGAAAACCTATTAATCCATTTGCTAATTGGGAAATTCCTCCTAGGAGAAACCATCCCTTAGGATATAAATCTCAACCTGAATTTTCTATTATATCAAGTTTTTCATATCGGGAAAATAAAGGGCCCAAGGTAATCTGGGTCAACAACCACTAAATTTTTCCTTTGCAGGTAAAGAGCTGTCCAGCTTTTAATCAACAATGGTATCTGGACAGTGGAAGCTCCAAGCATATGACTAGCAGCAAGGACAACCTAAATAATTATAAGTCCAAGCTGGGACCAAAGTTGATCTTTGGTGACTCAAATTGTGGCCAGACTGAAGGCTTCGGGGAAGTTAAGATTGGAGCTGTTACTTTCAAAAAGGTTGCATATGTAAATGGACTAAAACATAACCTCATCTCCATAAGTCAACTATGTGATGAAGGTTATCATGTATCTTTTAACTCAAGCTCTTGTATTATCTCTACTAAAGAAAACCAAACTATTTTAATTGGAAATAGACAAGACAACATATATATAGTTAATTTTTAATCTACAACATCAGATATTTGTTTATTTAATCTTGTTAGCAATTAGAATGATTTATGGCATAAAAGATTAGGTCATGTTAATCTGAAAAATATTGCTAGGTTATCTAAAGACAACTTTGTTAGAGGATTGCCTTCTGATCCCTAAAAGAAGAAAGGTCTCTACAGGGCTTGTCAATTAGGCAAGCAAACTAAATCAATATTTAAATCAGTTAATAAGAGTGATTCACCTAGGATCTTGTACTTGCAACACATGGATATTTTTGGCCCTATTGTTGTACAAAGCCTAGGAGGGAAATCTTATACTTTAGTTATTGTAGATGACTTCTCAAGATTCACTTTGGTGTTCTCTCTGAGATATAAGTCAGATACATTCAAGGTTCTTACTGATTTTCTCAAGACCGGATAGATTGAGTATTCTACTCAAGTTACATTGATCAGAAGTGATCATGGTGTTGAGTTTTAATCTCTTCTTATACAAGAGTTTTGTGAGAAGGAAGGTATTAGGCATTACTTCTCAGCTCCTAGAACTTCTCAGCAAAATGGGGTATCTGAAAGGAAAAATAGAAACCTAATTGAAGCAGCAGGCACATTACTCGCAGATGCTTACATGCCCCTATCCTTTTTGTTAGAGGCTGTGAGCACAGTAAACTATGTACTGAACAGAAGCTTAATACATAAACTTAAGAATAAGACTCCCTAAGAATTGCTTAAAGGGAAGAAACCTAAAATCACCTATTTTAAAATATTTGGTTGCATATGCTATATTCATAACAATGACAGGAAATATATTAGAAAGTTTGAAGCTAAGTCTGCAGAGGGAATTTTTCTAGGATATTCCCAAGTCAGCAAAGCTTATAGGGTGTTTAATAAATCTACTTTAAAAATTGAGAAATCTGTTCATGTAACTTTTGATAAAGCTAACATGTCTTATAAGGAGTAAGAAATTTCTACCAGCAGCACATTGCAGGTACCTCACCTGTGTGAGAGAGTAGATTATCTAAGCCTCACCCAAGTGGTTCCAATACATCTCTCTCCACAAGTTGAAGAAAAAAATGAAGAAGAAAGTTTAGAGGCGGCTGAACCCTATCCAACAGCTAATGAAATTCCACAAGAGTAATTGATTCCCCAAGATGTTGCCCAACCAGCTCCTCCCAATGATTTTGTCACGCTTAGAGATCATCCTAGATCTCAAGTGATTGGAGACATTTCAGCTGGTATGCAAACAAGGCATCAACTCAACCCTGACTTGATGTTTGCTTGTTTCCTCTCTCAACTTGTGCCCCATTCCATTAAAGATGCCGAGTTAGATGCCCACTGGATCATCGCAATTCAAGAGGAGCTCAATCAATTTGAGAGATGTAGAGTTTGGTATTTGGTTCCTAGACCCAAAGACTACCCAGTCATTGGAACCAAATGGGTGTTCAGAAATAAGTTGGATGTAGAAGGCAACATTATGAGGAACAAGGCAAGGCTAGTAGCTCAAGGCTATGGGCAAGAGGAAGGCATTGACTATGATTAGACATTTGCTCCTGTTACAAGGCTTGATGTTATTAGAATCTTCCTTGCATGTGCTGCATTCAAAAAGTTCAAAGTCTACCAAATGGATGTCAAAAGTGCATAAAGCCCTCCAACATATCCCTCTATGATTTTATCTCTGAATGGAGAACTCAAAGAAGAAGTATATGTGGAGCAACCACCATGTTTTATCTCTCCAACATATCCCTCTTATGTCTTTAGATTGCATAAAGCTCTTTATGGTTTAAAGCAAGATCCAAGAGCTTGGTATGAGACCTTAGCTAGCTTCTTGTTAGAGCATAAATTATCTAGAGGCATTGTAGATATGACTCTTTTTATTAAGCACCATAAAGATAAAATCTTATTAGTACAAATTTATCTAGATGATATTATCTTTGGCTCAAAGGATCCCAAACTATGCAAAAGGTTGTCTGACCTTATGCATTCAAAGATTGAGATCAGTAGCATGGGTGAACATTCATATTTCCTTGGTCTCCAAGTGAAGCAATCATCTGATGGTATCTTCATCTCCCACTCTAAATATGCTAAGGAGCTTATTAAAAGATTTGGGATGTGTGATGTCTCAGCAATGAAGACACCCATGACTGTGAATGCTGTGGTAGATTCTGATGAGCAGGGAAAATCTGCTGATCAGAAGTTGTATAGGGCCATTGTTGGGTCCCTATTTTATCTCACAGCAAGTAGGCCAGACATCATGTTTGATATATGCATTTTTGCTAGGTTCCTAGTGAACCCCAAAGAATCTCACTATATTTTGCTAAAAAGGATTTTGAGATATATAAAGGCTTGTCCAAATCTTGGACTTCTATATCCATTAGAGTCAGAATTTGACTTAACTGGATTTTCAGATGCTGACTATGCTGGATGTAGAGTGGATAGAAAAATCACAATAGGAACATGTCAGTTCCTTGGTGATAGGATAGTGTCCTGGTTCTGTAAAAAGCAAACCTCTGTGTCCACAACAACTGCAGAAGCAGAATACATAGCTATTGGTAGTTATTGCTCATAGGTTTTGTGGACACAAAACCAACCACTGAATTATGGATACAACTTAAATAATTCAACTATATATTGTGATAGTACCAGTGCTATATCCATAGTACAAAATCCAGTGCATCATATTAGGACCAAACATATAGACATAAGACATCATTTCATTAGAGATTGTGTAGACAAAAAGAAAATTAATCTTGTCTTAAATGTCCGCTGATTTTGAAAGAGCAGACATCTTCACCAAGCCATTGGATGAGAAGAAACATCTATTTTCCTAAATTAATTAGGAATGACCAATGGAGATGAGTTAATTTAAATTTTGTCTGTGGTCGACAATTTGTTGACAGTTCGTCGAACTGAGATCGACGATCTGTGAACTCCTCATGAAGAATTCGTCGAATGGAGTTCGACGATCAATTCTTAGTGAAACAGTCTTCATCATACGGAGATCGACGATCCCTGTTTCAGTGAATTTATCGTCGAACGAAGATCGATGATTTATTCATCTTCTTCAGACTGAGATCGACGAACTCAATTTCTATTAAAATACTTCGTCGAATTAAGATCGAAGATCTTTTCTTTTTCGTTGGACGGAGATGATCTTTTCGTCTTCTAAAGACCTTATAATCTAAGTTTTAGACAAAATCCGTCCTGCGCTTTCAATTTCCTTTGCACTTGACCTCTTGTTTTTCCTTGCAGGAGCTCTCATGGCGATTTCGGCGGCAAACATCTCCAGGATGAAGTTTGACGCTGGGTTTGATATAGACGTGAACTCCTTCAAGCATACAGACCAAATCATCCAAGATATTTTGAAGTGGTTCGATGTGCTGCAACTTCTCAAAGTGATGACTACCAGGATAAAGATGCCTGTGGCAGAGATAAAAGAATGGGTCTTCTCGTCGTCTTCTCTAGACAGACAAACCCTAGTCGACACCATTACTGGACAGGAGGTGGTTCTAACTCCTGATATTCTTTCTGAGATATTTGTTTTTATTAATGTAAATGATGATATAGAACTGGATAGTGATGAGTTTGGTGAAATGCTTGCACGGATGGGTCACTCCCAGGAAAACCCTAGTAAGTTATTGAAAAAGAACTTGTCTGTTGATTACAAGTTTCTGGACAACATAGTAGGTAAGGTGCTGCTTGGGAAGCACACCACCCATGAATATATTACCAGGCACAAATTCCTTCTGATGAGTGCCCTAGTAAATAAGAAATCAGTGAATTGCGTTAACTTTTTGTTTGATTTGATTAAGAAGAAAAATAATAAAAGAGAAGTCTACTTTGGGAGGATTCTTGGCATTTTCCTCCAGGAGAAATGTCCTCAACTATTGGTCTCTCCAATAGTTTTCATCAATGCTTCCAAGAGACTGACCTCAGCTCTGTTTGGAAAATGGGAAAGGACCATCACAAAGCCCTCTAGGGCCTCCTCTTCCTTAAGGACTTCAGAGGACACAAGGACTATAGTAGTCAATCCTCAACCTACTGAAGAGGCACCAGAGACTCCTCCTCCTCCTTTGGTTTCAGATTCTACCATACTTCCCTCTCCACGTCATACCTCACTACCTCAATCTCCTCTACCCCACCACCCTCAGGACATTCCATTCACCACTTCTGTATCTACACAAATGTCTCCCACCTTCAATCTCCTCACACACCAACACCATCCCCATCACCAATACAAATACCAATACAATCACCAATACATACTTCTCCACAATCTCTACTTGTTGATAACACTATTATGGATATCACATCCACCATCATCCCTCCAATTCTACCTTCTCCTCCCTCCACTTCCTTAAATGTCTGTACTTCTTGTGGTATCACCACTTCTTCTCTCCCCTTTTTCCTCATCTGATCCATCAACCATCATCTCTCTCTCACTCCAACCATCAAATCTCTTATAGAGGATGCCATTGCACCTCTAATTCTTTCCATCAACTCCTTAACTACTCAGATTGCTTCTTTCTCTGGCCCTACCTCACTTAGGGGTCTGGCATCAGGTCTTCCTGATACCAGGCAGGGGGAGATGTTATATGAAGAAGTTCCCCCTCCTCCAGCAGTAGTAGCAGCAGTAGAAGCAACAGTTCTTGTAGATATAGTTATTTCAGATACTGAGATACTAGATGCACAAGAAACAGAGCTAGCAGAAATTTTGGCTACAGATTTATAGATAGATGATTCAATTTATTCCTTGGATGTTCTTTCTGTTGGAGAAGTTACCATCTCTCCTTAAGTTGAGCTGACTGTTATTCTAGACTCTTTTGATTTGACTCACAACAACATTATTTCATTTGTATCCAATCAGCTTTGCACAGATATTGTCTATTATACTGCTCTAGTGAGCATAGAAATTTTACAGCTTATTCAGAGCAGCTTTACAGCTCTAGAGCCTGAGCTTGTTCCAGCTCCAGAGGCTGAGTCTGTTAAAATTGCTGAGGATGAGCCTTCTGAGCCCAATGCTCTTTCTCCTCCAACCTTTATCTTCTCCTCTTCTCCACTACCTGGCATGGATGAAATTCAAGATGTAGAAATGGCTGAAGATAAGTAGAATATTTAAGAAAAGCAATATGTAGAGGAAATTCCATCTCCAACTTAAGGAGTATCTCTTTCAGAAGAGTAACTTAAGGCTAGCCTTGCAGTAACAGAGCCACCAGTTCTACCATCCCCTCCCAAGGACATTTCTTCTCTAGAGGCCATCTCAGCTCCAATATACAAGATGGATGACAGTCCTCTTCCTGATCTAAATGAGATCATTATGGCATATATAGAAGAAGAAAAAATGTTAAATTCTAAAAATGTTGCTGAGATAGTTTCTCGAGTAGTTCTAGAACCTCCAGTATAGCCTTAGGCTGAAAAGCAAATTTCAAAAGATATTCTACAAGCTCTTGATGATCTATATGATGACCCTCAAGGATCTTCTGATGATGATGAGGATTCTGATGATGATTCTGATTCTGACAGTTTCAAGAGATCTAAATCAAAGAAGAGGAAGGCTCCAGGAAAGGCTGCTCCCAAGCCCAATCCAAACAATGATATTCCTTATTACATCTTATATAACATTCCTTTGACTCCAACAACTCCTCATTGGATGGATTTGTCAAGGAACCAGGCAAAAGCTCAAAAGAAGAAGAAGAGGTCTGGATATTCTCCACTGAAGAGATACATGAAAGATCCACCTCCTCCTCCTCCTGCTGCTGTAGGTGCCTCAGGATACATTGCTTCCAGGTCAACCTACTCCCAACAACCTAAGCCTTATGCCCCTCACAGTCAAGGAAGATCTTCTAGATATTATTCCAGAGGTGGCTACTCTATTGGGAAAGGACGACAACACCAAGACAGATTTTCTGGAAAATACAGTGAATGCAGGCCTCCAAGTTTTTATTATACTGGAAAATCTGAAGAGAATTATCCTTCAACAAATTTTCAGCAACAGTCTGTTATTTTCAGGAAGCCACAAAGGACTGCTCAGGATGTTTCAACTGATACAGGAAGACCTCCATCTCCAGGTTATGAACTTGAGTTAGATCCCAACTTCAAAATGGCTTGATTCCAAGAATTGGTTGGCTTGTCTCAGATAGACAAAGCTAAAGCAGAAGGATCTGATCCATCACAATTCACCACAATGTCTACCTACAGACAAAAAGAACTTGACAAATTTCAGGTAGATAAACATCTCTTTGATCCTAATGCTTACAAGTAGGTACACCCAGAAGTTGTTGTTCCAAGAGCTTCTACTGTAAAAATTCTTGGAGTTCAAGACTTGAAGATGTCCAAGCGAGAAGCAGAAGATCCTCTTAGGGAGATTGTATTTACGAAATCTTCTTCTGCTCCTCCTTTAGACAGGCCCTAAAATAATTTTATTCTCTGTGTATATTTTTTATCTGCTGAATTGTTTCTCATTCTGTTAGATATTTACTTTCATGTTTAATGATTGTATTTTCTTTACTTACGCATTGTACATAGTGACCTCGCCCAAATATGGCGAGATTGTTTGAACCCCACCTGTGTTTAGGATTTGGGCTAAGGTTCACTATTAGGGTTGCATAGATTGACCCTCCTTGTATAGTCTGGGGTCATAGGTCTTCATTAGATTATAGGGTAGGTCAACAAGTCATATTGATCAGACCAAGCCCTCAGAAGACTTAGAAGATTGCAGAAACAGAACAAGGCAGAAAATTTCATGTTGAAGAAGTTGTTCGACGAACTATGATCTTCTATCAGACTTTGAGTTCGACGATCTTCTATCTCTGTTCGACGATCGTGGAGCCCATTATGGAAAACTGTATTTCAGTTCAAAGATCTCAGGGCTCAGCTCGACGAAAGAGAGGTTGAGTTCGACGATCTAAGATCTCAGGGCACATCTCGACGAAAGAGAGGTTGAGTTCGACGATCCAGGATCTCAGATCGATGAAAATTGCCAGTTCAACATTTCTATTCTCTGCAGTTATTTCAATTTGATTAGACTTATTTTATTTGCTTATATTGCTCTGAGTAATTAATGCTTAGATTCTCAGAATATAGTCGTTCATATGGCAGCATTAATTACTGGTTTTCACAGAGTCATTATACAACTAATTCTTGGGACAGTTAAGGAATTACATTATTGCTCTTCTAGTGTAAGACCCCATTTTTTTTCTTTTCAAACCCGGGGGTCTTATGCCCAGAATCGCCATTTTGCGGTGGCGCCAACACTCGGGAAGGCCGCCACTACAAAACGTCGATTCTGCCGGCCTTTCGATCATCAAAGAGAGAGCAGTAATCATAAACTGAAATATAATTGAGTCCACAAATATCATATATAAATGAGAAACCACATCAAGTCCATAAATATAGAAAAGGGAGAGTACTGCAATAGAACAGTGTAGATGAAATATAAATGGGCTTAAGCCCAGTACATTAGATCCTCACTACAATCTCTCGCGGAAGCTATAAGTAATTAAACACTCACGGAACCAGTAGCTGGTGCTCCTATGCTAGACTGGCCCACCTCCATGAGCACCGTACTCCACTAGTGTTGTGTCCCCTGCTGTTGTTCCCTGTCTCCCATCAGGAGCCCCTGTAATGTTGTCGTCCGAAAACCATTAGTAATAAAGACTAAGTCCAATCATCCCCTACCCCTACCCCATAGCTCCTAGGCACCGAGCGGGGAGGAGGAAAGGGAAGCTATGAAGGTGGAGAGTAAGCAAAGAAGGTGACAGTGGAACTAATCTAGCAGTTATTTATGTTGTATAAACAGCTAAGGAAGAAAGGTACAAACTAGCAGTTCTACAATAGTAAGTAGTAAAACAAACAAGTAGAATAAGCATCATATTTAAGAAAGACAAGGTAAGAAGTAAGTAACCTTAACTTATATGAATGTCCATACAAACTCTTAAGTTAAGGGGTCTTCTGCAAGGATCCCATTGTATAAAAAGTATCATACCAATTTATACGTTGGGGTGTCCGTTGTATGCAAGTATGAGTGTAATGATATGATATGATATGATTCACGCAAGTACAACTCACGCACATGACTCTATACGCACAGACCTTTAGTTCCCCCTATTTATGCAGCTAGCTTCACTCCTAGAAACCTTCGTAGTCGCAAACGGAGACAGTGGGTCGGGCCCCCCCACTCTTAGGCGGGTATCCACAGTACCAGGCTTATCCCTTACGTACGTCTCTAGAAGGACACAACCTAGAGTCTCCACGTACTATGTTGGCCATATCCACCAGACTTTCTTTGGCCAAGTGTCCCACACTGCTGAGTCTATGTATCGACATCGGTGTGAACGACCGTCCAATACCGAATACCCACCACCTTATTTGTATCCAAATCCTACCGAGCCACCGGCTCCCCGGACTATCCCGTCTGTTATATCTACCTTCTGAACCTACCGTTCGGATGGCTAATCAAACTAACTTAACCAACATCCCGAGCTACCGGGGTGTGTGAATGTGAAACCCTAGTTATACTAGTTGCTCTTGAAGTTTATTATTCCTACTGTTTAGGTTAGCTCAGGACTGCCCAAGGTATTCCCCGTGATGGGCTCTTGAGGGCACTAGTAACTATGATGGTAGTTGAAGGCCATCGTTCCCTTTCGCAAGGCACTACTATTATTGGTTGTTACCCAACTTCCAATACCTTTAATGTTGTACTGGATCTAACCCTAGTGTATTTTGACTCTTTCTCTCTCCACGGGGAAGACGAGGTTTCGTCGACCCCGAGCACCTCTTAACACTAGTCAAACCTCCCACTCCTCATCACGACTCCCGATGAAAATCTCATTTCACTTACTAGATCAATACACTAATATCCCAACTCCCTAGGTTCATTCTGCACCATATTAGGATTTTTGTAGTTTTTACTAAACGCAGACCATCCTAAGCTATATGATGTATACAATGGGAGGTACTCCAAATTATCATCCAAAATCCCTATAATATTTATTGGAGGTCTATCATGGCATGATTAGCCTAAATTCAGATGTTTATAATTTTTCTAATTTAATTGATAATTTATTTAATTTTCAAAGAGATCCAAATGCCTTAGCTTGAACATGAAGTACTATTTTCTGGCATGCAAAATGTTCCACAAAATTATGATAAATAAAAGACAACAATTTATCATTAAATTCAAGGTCTCCAAATTTTCAGTAAGAACATAAACCTCTAAACATAATTGTTGAACATGATCTATATTAACCAAATTAAAGAGACAAGTACTGCCAACATACTTCTAAAAATTCTAAGAAAATTCAAGGATGAATATAGAGACATATAAAAACTCCAGGTCAAGTTTCACAATTTATCAATAAATAATGAACTCTATACTTGAATTTGTCGTAATAATCCAAGTTAATAGGTTAATGAACTAAGTACAACAATTATTCATTTAAAAATTGTAATAAAATTCCCATATGAGCATATTGATTTCAAAACACTACTGATCATGTTTCATAATTTTTCCAATAAAAAGGGAACTCTAAATCTATTATTAATCATATTCCCGTATTTATACACTTGTGAAGTAAGTACTGGAAATTTACATTTGAAAATTACAATAAAATTCATGTGTGATCATAATGATCTAAAACTCACTCTGCCCCAATTTTATAGTCATCTAATGGATATTAAGATCATAATATAAAACATAATTAATTTGGGCTAATACTAGTATTACAAAGGTGATACTAAAATTAGAAATCTGAAATTCCCAATAAAATTATCCAAGGCTTATAATGACATTATGAATATACTACTCAAGTTTCACAAGTTTTTATAGAGTTCTAACTACCTATTCTTCAAATTTAAGGATTGTGACCTAAAGTAGGGTTATGGTTTTGAGGGGCTTATCAATATCCAAATCCTCTAAGATTTTTACCAGAGGACCGTAGCTACCCTAGAGTCCTCTCTACCAAATTTCAAATCCATACAAGGGCATTTGAGCACATGCCCTTCACAAACCACCAAAGTCCAAACTTAGGGTTTGAACTTGGGTCTCGGGGCAATCCTACCCCAAACCACCCCATAATCCATACGAGGGTGTAAAAAGTCATGAAAAACTAGTGTATAAAGTTTCAACCTCTATTGTGGTGATTTGGCCACACAATCCCACAAAGTGCACTTTTGACCTAAATACCCTTTTTAGGGAAAAACTAGGGTCTGCTCATTTCCCAACCAAATCAACTCAAAATAAGGTGAAAATTTATACAGAACCTCCTGATGACCCGAAGGACCACTCACCAAAATTTGGGAGGGTTTGGAGGTATTTAGCTCCCTACATTAATTTACCCTAGGATATTTAAATGTTTTCAAAAACTATAGAAAAATTGTCCCCAAAAATTCTCATTTTGGGGCAGGACCTAGGTACAGATTAGGGTGACACCCTATACTAATTTCAGGTCATTTCGAGAAGGGATGAAGTGGGGGCACTCATTTTAGTTTCTGTCTAACCCTAGGTATAGACCCCACCAAAATGAGTGCCCGAGTCAAACCATGCACCCAAATTGGTTCAAACCAATTTTCAAATAAAGTACACTCCTACAATTTTGATATTCATCACTTTTCCTGATTTTGCCTGTAGGTATTTTTAATAATTACAAACATTAAATATAAATAGTGTGACAAAAATGAAATAATATGAGAATATATATCATATAATTGAATTCATCCCTAGCACGGATCTTAAAGCACATCCAGCGGCACTGCCTTATCTTCTTCCTCCAGCCGACGAGTAGGATTGACCCATCCTGGAGCTACTTCCAGCCGCCACCCGGCGACCTCCCTAGCCGTCCACCGCCACCACCACCTCCGTTGAAGTGGTGGCTATCGCCAGGCGGTGGCACAGCTGCCGAAGGGGCCTATTCCGACTAACACGATAAGAGGATTTTCGAGGAAAAATCATGGAGAAACTCCACCCGATCGGGCTCAATTGAGCCCGATTATTATTCCTAATGGGTCCTATGATCTACCCATGGATGAAGGAGAAGGGGAGGACGTTGCATGCGGCATGGAGACACGTCTATTGCCGGGATGCCATTGGTGCTGGAGGTGTCGCCGGAGCTCTGCAACAGCATAGTGAACTCGCTTGTCTCCTTCGGGAATGGTGTGGAAAAGCATGCCCTGGGTCCAGGGATGCTTTTTGGTGAGTAAAAAGTGGGAGGGGAGGGGCCAAACTGGAAGTGGCCATTAATGGCCCCTTAATATAAATTTTCGGCCATGGTATGGGGGGGTGAATCTGGGCTCAATACAGCCAGGAAACGGCTAGAAACTCCTCCTCTCCATCAGAGGAGTTGAATCCAGCCCTTAATGGGGGAGGAGAAGGGCCTCCCTTCATGGCACCATTAATGGCCAAGAATTGCATTTCTCGGCCATGGTGGTTCTCCTCCCCTAGCCCTGAACAGCCACCAGGATGACCGCTGGCCTTCTCCACACTGAATGGGGTAATGAATCTAGCAATAAAGGGGTGGTCCTTGGCTTCCCCAAGCCATGAATAGACTAACTCCTTTTCTCTCTCCTCCATTAAAGAGAAATTGAAGCTTTCTCTCTCCTGCCCCTCATGGCCGATTTTGTTCATGGCCTTAGCCTAAATGCAGCCCACTAAGCTAATACAAAGTTATTAGGAGGTGGTTAGCCCAAGTGGCTACGGGCTTGAGCTTGAGTTAGCCTTTTGAGCTAAGTTTGACTTGACCTTAGCTTACGGTTGAATTTGGTCAAATTGACCTTTTGTGTCACCATCAATGGGTCCTTGGTGACCCATTGGACTCCCCTAAGGTCTAGGTCGGGTTGGATAGGGTTGACTTGGCACCTTGGAGGTCACATGACCCTTAGTAAGGGAAGTTTGATCACTTTGGGGCTAGAGTTGACTTGGTCACCTTAGCCACTAGGGTTGACCCCAATGTGTCCTTGGTGACTCATTGACCTCACGTTAGGGTTAGGAGGGCATGGGTGGTGTCCACTTGGCTAAGGGAAGGTCAATTCACCCAAAGTAGGCTAATTTGACCGATTTAAGGTTAGGGTTGACTTGGTAACTTAACCACTTTGACTGCCCACAGTGGGTCCTTAGTGGCCCTATGGACTACCCAAGGTGTTAGGGGTGTTGTGTTAGGGTCATGGCATCAAGTTGTAGCCCTAAAGTCAATCCTTAGGTCTAAATGTTGAGGATGCGCTATAGGCAAACCAAGGTGATTTTTCACCTGGGGCATTGCCCACTTGGTTTAGAGATATTGATTGTTTTGTCATGACCTAGTCATGACAAAACAAAATCTCAGGGGTCTAGTTGTTGGAGGGATGTTACATCTAGCCGTTGTCCAAGTTCCAAAAATTTCAGCAGTCAATCAAGGCAACCGAATTAAAATTCAAAGACCTATTAACTGCAGATGGTAATGGTCAAGTTTTTTAAGAAAAACACATGACACAAAAAATTATTCAAGAGAAAGAGTTTTGCACTGTCTTCATCAATTGTTCTTCTTCCAACAAGCTTTCAAGAGACAATCAACTACATCTGTCTACAGCTTTATGGAGAACTTTATCAAGAAGACCTATACACCCTGCAAAGCTCTCAATTTTTTTGTTGAACAGAACTTCATCTTACGGGGAGCTTTGACACCATCAAGGATCCACAAGTCTTCTCAGTTGTTTTGAGAAAAGAGAAGACAACATATAGTTTTTATTTCTTTCACCCCACTGTACACAGGATTCTAACTCCCTTCAAAAGTTAAACACTTGGTTGCAAGTCTCTTGTTCAAAAGACTTGATCTAGTTTTGGGCACCTGATCAAAAGCCTGAAGGGTTTCCTGATCTACCTGAATCAGATCTTGTGGTGACAATGCACCTGAGCAAAAACCTGATTGGTGATAGGGCACCTGATCAAAAACCTGAGTGGATTCCTACAAGGGTGGTAGAAGAGTGGTTGTACCCAAGTTTAGTGGAACCACTATAAATTTCTTGTGTCATCTGTGATGTTGTATTTTCTTCATTGTGTGCTGCTTGCTGAATAGTTTAGTTTTATTTCCGCATTAACTGATTACACATATAAGTATTACTATTTTAATTTCGTAATATAAATCTAATAAGATTTTAAAATTCTCTATTCACCTGCCCTCCAGAGTTAAATAGATCTAACCCCTCATGTGGTATCTTTCATACCATCCTTCATACCGCCAACGCGGAGCTAACCTTGTCCGGTTCCGGCTACACGTACTCAGTCGAGAAAACGGGGAAAACACATACATCACAAACGACATCTTGCCGCAACGGATTTCTACAAAATCCTTAAGGCTCGCTATGCAACATCACCGAGTCGGACAAATGGTCGCGACTATGGATTCACCCACAATGCCTAATAGACTAACGGAGCGGATCGCTAATGCAAAATCATACCGGGGATGGACTCAATCGACCCAGAGGTTCCTCTTGAACCATGGCGACCCAAACCCCTCTCATTTGAGAGATTTGGAGCCTAAAATCTTGAAACAAAAGATGTTTTGCACGCATCCTAGAAATCGAGAGGAGAAGTGTCGTTACCTTACGGACCCCTCTTCCTAGCCATGGGAAACATAGCCGGATGAAGACTACCGTAATGGACTTGCCTCTGCGGATCTGGGCTCGGCTCGCGATTTGGGGCTCTGAAGCTCCTCCGGCGGCCGGATCTCTCCTTCTCCTTCTTCCTTGCTCTCCCATCTCTCTAAAGCTTTAGAAAGAGAAACTTGATGAGGAATCAGGGTTTCAAACCTTATTCCCGGACAAATCTCAGCAAGGACTGCTCTGGACCATTAGATCCCATTAGAAGGAAACGAACGGCCACGATTTGCACTTAAAACAATATTCCTGGGCCGAACACGGCTTGTGACACGCTCGTGTCCAAGGTCGTGTTCCTCAATCGACGTTGAAACCATCACATCCCAAACAGGACACGGCCACTGGACATGCCCGTATCACACACTGTATGCCAGACATGGCCATGCACACGGGCGTGCTCCAGGCCGTGCTCAACACAGTCAACTAAACACAGAGAAGGACACGGGTTCTTGACACGCCCGTGTTAAACTTGACATACCCGTGTCAACCAGAACACGCCTTGACCTAGACCGTGTTCCTCACCCGACGCAATCCGAGCAGGACACGGCCCTGAACATGCTCGTATCTCAGGTCGTGTTCACTATCTCGACGCTTCGTCGAGTGCATTTCGTCGACCACTCGGGAAATTAGTCGAACCCGAGTATGACACGACCATGGACACGCCCGTTTCCCAGGCCGTGTGACCCTTACCAAGCCCCAAACATAGCTCTAAATGCTGTCCGCACCTCTTTTGAGTTTCGGGGCATTACAACTCTCTCCCTCTTAAAAGAATTTCATCCCGAAATTATAAAAAGGAAAAGATACACAAAACTTAAACGATACCTGAGTGGAATAACTCTGGGTACTCATCCAGCATGGTCTGCTCTCGCTCCCACGAGAGCTCCTCATGACCGTAGTTGTTCCATCAGAATTTTACGAGTTTGACCTCTTTGTTCCACAACTGCCGAATTTCTGAATCCTCTATACTAACTGGACGAACTCGTGTCCTCAAGTCCTCTTCTATCGGCACTGATGTCGATTCTATCGGCACTGATGCCGATCTTGAGCTACCTTCATGCGCTCTTGAATGGTTTGCACCAATTCGCATGCATCAGCTACCACTTCTTTCCCCAAAAGTTTGGTGTCTCCCGCCTCTGTCCAATACATCGGTGTTCGACACCGCCTCACATACAAAGCTTCATATGGCACCATCTTTATGCTTGATTGGTAACTGTTGTTATAAGCGAATTCTAGCATGAAGATGTGATCTTCCCACTTCTTGTTGAAGTCAAGAGTACACATCCTCAGCATATCCTCCATAGTACGGTTCGTTCATTCGGTTTGCCCGTCAGTTTACAATGGAAAACCGTACTAAACATGAGCTTCGTTTCCAGACTCTTCTAAACCAACCTCCAGTCCTTGGATGTGAAACATCCATCGCGATCACTAACTATACTCTTAGGAATCCCATGTAGTCGCACAATGTTGCGAACATACAACTCTACCAGCTTCTTCATGCTGTCCTCCTTCCGATTTGGGATGAAGTGAGCCACTTTGGTTAAGAGATCCACAGTCACACAAATCGTGTCGTTACCCTGCTGCGATCTAGGTAACCCATGTACAAAGTCCATGGAGATATCATCAAATTTCCACTCGGCTACTGACACTCGGCCTTCACCAAGGCACAAGTTTGGCACTGATTCACGTACTAAGCTACGTCCCTCTTTAGTCCAGGACACCAAAAGCATTTCTTCATATCTAAGTATATACTTTTACTGCCCGGGTGAATGGAGTACTTTGTGAAGTAAGCCTCAAACATCAACTCATCACGGAGCTTGTCGTACTGCAGTACACAAATCCTTTCGTCCTTCCTCAGAATCCCTTCAAATAACTCCCAGGCGCTACTCTCGCCCTTTTGAGCTTCCACCACGTATGGTTGGAAATCCACATCCAAACGGGTCGCTTCCCAAATATGATTAGACAAATCGTTCTGCATTTCAATCCAGTTCAACCGAGCCATGCTAGACTCGCCTCTTGCTATGCACTCCATGACGAGGGACTCGCAGTGCAGCACCAACCGCTCATAATGAGCTTCAATCCAATTCCCTTGCCCAGAGTATTTTCTACACAAGGCATCTACCACCGCATTGGCTTTTCCTGGCGTATACTGAATCGCCACCTCGTAGTCTCCAAGGAACTTGACCCATCTGTGCTGCCGCATATCCAAGTCGTTCTGATCTAGGAGATACTTTAGGCTTTTGTGATTCGTGAAGATCTCCACCTTCGCACCATAAACATAGTGCCGCCACAATTTCAACGCAAAAATTACCGCCGCCAATTCCAAGTCATGGACGGGGTAATTCCACTCGTGAGGCTTTAGCTGCTTAGACCCAAAGGCTATCACACTTCCATGTTGCACCAATACGGAACCCATATCGCATAGATTGGAGGTGTCATCAGCCTTTCATTCAGGGTATCAAACGCCTGATTGCACTCCTAATTCCACACAAACTTCTGGTCCTTACGAGTTAGTGAAGTGAGGGGTAGAGCAATCCGTGAAAAGTTTTCTACAAACCTTCTATAGTACCCGGCTAGTCCAAGAAAACTTCAGACTTCCTCCATGGTTCTCAAAATCGGCCAATCTCTGATTGCTTCCACATTTGTTTGATCTACCGCCATCCAATCCACACTAATCACATGGCCCAAAAATGCCACGTTCTCTACCTAGAACTCGCACTTCGAGAACTTTGCATAAAGCTGGTTCTCTCTCAACACTTGCAAGACTACTCTCAAGTGAGTCTCATGCTCCACCTCCGATTTGGAGTAAACCAGAATGTCGTCAATAAAGACAACTACAAAAGAGTCTAAGTATTCCCTAAATACTCGATTCATCAATTCCATGAATACGGATGGTGCGTTAGTCAGCCCGAACGACATCACAGAGAACTCAAAGTGACCATACCTCGTACCAAATGTTGTCTCGGGTATGTCCTTGTCTCGAATTTGCAACTGATAGTATCCTAACTTCAAGTCCAACTTTGAATACAACACCGACCCCACCAACTGGTCGAATAGGTCGTCTATTCAAGGAATCAGATACTTATTCTTGACAGTCAATTTATTCAACTCTCAGTAGTCTATGCACAACCACATACTACCATCTTTCTTCTTCACGAACAACATAGGCCCGCTCCATGGTGAAGAACTGGGTCTGATATACCCCTGCTCCTACAGTTCCTGCAACTGTACCTTGAGTTCGGCAAACTCTCTTGGTGCAATCCTAAACGGAGGACGTGACACCGGCCTAGCCTCTAACACTAACTCAATCCAGAAATCAATCTCCCGTCGAGGAGGTGCTCCAGGAAGATCATCAGGAAACACATCCTTGTACTCTGCCACTACGGGCACTTCCCCAAGTGATAACTTGGAAAGGCGAACCTCCAATAATGCTACAAGAGCTACTCCCCCCTGGTTAACTGCCCGCACCAACTGCATTGCCAAAATCAGGGAACAGGCCACTCCATTGAGTCCCTCAAACTTAACTTCTGCCTGCCCTTCGCTTCTCAGGGTCACCATCTTGGATAGGCAGTCAATACTGGCACGCTACTCAGCGAGCCATTCCATTCCCAATATCACATCAAACTCAACCAACGATAGGACCGCTACTATCAACATGAAGTCAACTCCGTTTAGCTTCCAAAAAATGCGCCATTTTTCCCCAATGGTCATGGATGACCCATTGGGCATGTGCACCTTCAGCTCTGCGTCCGCCGAGAATGACTCAACTCCAATTCTCCGGATAAAACTTTCCGCAAGAAAAGTGTGAGACGCTCCCGTATCAAACAATACCCTAGCGGGGTATCCAGAAAGTAACACAAAACCTAAAACATAGGCATCAAACATAAACGGTCTTAAAGTATGAAGTATAAGGTTAAATTTGAACTTTCTCATACCTGTCACGACATCGGGTTGTCAGATCGCTTCCTACTTCTCAAGGTTGTAAGCCCTTGGTTGCACCGGTTGGAACCGAGAAGCGCTAGACTCCGCCATCTTCCCTTTCTTTGCGGCACTGGGGCCGAAGCGCAAAGTCTGCACCTGCCTTGGCTCCTACTCAGCACCTCCTTCAGTACAAAAACGAGCTATGTGCCCGACCTTGCCATAATTAAAGCACGTTAGTGGTCCCTTAGAGCGAGACCCTCCGGACGTCTAGCTGTTTTTCTCACAGGACTTGAAAGAGTGAGGCTTTTTCTTCCATCTATTCCTTTCAGACTTCCCTTGGGATTGAGAAGGCTTCCCTTCCCCTTGCTTGGGTGAGGAACCCTTATGACATTGGGTTCACTCTAGATCACTCTCCAACGTTCTGGCATCCCCAACCAGCTCATTGAAACTAGCTCTCTTCATGGCGATGAGGGGTTGTCTTAGATTTTCCCTCAGCCCATGGTATGAGAGGTTATCCCTCTCCTCATCGTCTGCCATTTTCATTCTCGCATAACGACCAAACCGAGTGAACTCCTATACATACTAGTCCATCGTCTTATCCCCTTGCACCAAGTGCCGAAACTGCCTTTGGAGGGCTAACCTCGTCGAACCATGAATGTACTTCTTTAGGAAAGCATTCCCAAACTCTTCCATGGACGTGGTGCGTCATGGAAACTGGCGGCCGATATGGCTCACCCACCACAACTTCGCGTCTCCTTCCAACATGAATGTCGTAAACTCAGATTTCTTCTCCTCTGGCGTCTCTGTCGACCTCAGAAGTTCTTGCATCCATGCCCACCAATCCTCCGCATCAGTCGGCGTACCGACTCCCTTAAATGTTGGAGGATGGAAGCTCAGAGAATATTTCATATACCAGTCCACATGCCCGACAACCACCGTTTCGGCCAACGTCTTTGCTCTCCTGGATTCTCCGCCCAGCATGGTCGTCACCGTATCCGGGGTAGAAGGAGTTGCTACTTGAGCAATATGGGTTACTAATTGTGTTGCCGCTACAGCTTGGGCTGCCACCATTGCTTGTGCAAGCATGCGACAAAAATTAGCCGGATTTACACCCATGCCCCAAGGACCCTGAGCAGTAGCGCTGCTCGCCGAAAGCTCTTCCCTTGGTCTCGACGTACTCGCCTCATTGCTTGCACTCTTGACAAAAGCAAGATAATAATGAATCAGTCTCTAATCACAAGACTCAAACATAAGGACACTCATGGTCCCACAATAATACTATATGGATAACTTCTATACGTGATGCAATTACGTTAAATCGACTGCTAAACCTGGACTTGGACGTAACCTATCTATGATACCAAATTATAACACCTCCCCTGTAGTGACCGTATAATATGGGTACGGCCGGGGTCCCAAAACATACAGACGCCATAGCTTTAGCATTAAAGGATGATATTAACTACCCAACTCAAAACTCAGAATATGACAACAGCGGAAACCGAAAAGAAGACCAGAAGTTATCCACATACATAAGAGTATCAAAATGGCCTTAAGGCCTTACAACGATAGAGAGTACAAAACTCAAATGATAACATCAAACACCAACATGCATAAGCACTCCTAAACTACCACGGTATGCAAGACAGAAACCTAGAGCATCAAACATACAATGCCACAAAATAGAGCTAGTACAAAACTTATAACACTTCATGAGGCTTAGGCCTTTTTGGCCGACGAGCTAGCTCCTACTTGCGATCTTTGCCCTGCAAAAATCTGGTGGTAACGTGGGTTAGCAAAGGCTGACCTCAACTCTGTAACCAACACATCTCCTCCCGGCCACCCCTAACAAACCCCGGGGTATCCCTCCAGCCTGCAGGTCAGCACTTCGTATGCCATATACATAAACATGTAAAGCTCTAAAAATAGGTTTGGATGTCTCAAACACCAAACACATTTTCTATGTTGAACATATAATAAAAAGGGGCATATTATGTAACGCCCGAAAATTGTATTTGAGTCGGTCGTGTAAAAAGGGATTTTTGGTGCCTGTATAGGGGTACACGGCCTAGGATACGGGCTTGTCCAAGACCGTGTCTGGCTGGTGTTTTTGGCCATTTTCTTCCCGAGAAGGACACAGCTACAAACACGACTAAAGGACATGGGCGTGTCGTTGGACACGGGCGTGTGCCTAACCGTGTCTGTACCCGTGTTCTGCATTCGGCGATCGACGATTATTGTTCGACGATTTTCAGGTGACACGGGCATGTGCATACCCGTGTCCCTACCCGTGTTCTTTTGGGTCATGTCCGTTGCCGTGGCGGTTATGCGTGACACGCCCCTGAATACGGGCGTGTCGAGAGACCCGACACGGGCGTGTCGGGTGAGACACGGGCGTGTCTGTGCCCGTGTGATTGTTCTGAGTTCGACGTTCATACCTGGAGCGAGGCACACGGCCTGGGAAACGGCTGTGTGCCAAGCCGTGTTCGGCCCAGGTCTGGAGATTTTTGAACGGATCTGAGCCGTTCGTTTTCTTTAATTAAGATCCAACGGCACAGATGGTTTCCTGCTCTGTTAAGGCCGGTAATAAGGCAGTTAATCCTTCATTTCTCTCCAACTATTCTGTCTCTCAAGGAGTTTCAAAGAGGAGGAAGAAGGAAGGGATTCCGGCTGCCGGCGGAGCATCGGAGCACCGTTTCGAAATCTGAGAGCGGATCTGTGGAGAGAAGTTCGTTGCGAAGATTTCCATCCGCGTAGTTTTTCCATGGCGCCAAAACGGACTACAAGGGTAACGATTCTCAATCTTGAGCCTGTGAAGCTCTTTCTTTTTGCATAGGGAACCCCGCTCCCGTGACTGTGTGGTGAGTTCGTGGTGTTCCTTGTGGTTGATGTGAATAGTCCCCCTTATGTTGCATATAGAGTCCGGAATCGTAAGTACGGGCATAGGCATTGTGTATGAAGCCTACCCGGATGTGTATTGTTTGGATCGGTGATGTTGCATTTGATATTTTTTCCGGAGAAGACTCCGTGCTTTGGGTTTTTTCTGGTTTCTACGCGGTAGATTGCAGTAGGGATCCTTGGAGGTTAGCTTCAAGGCGCACCCGGAAAACTGAGCGGAAATGTGTTCTGCTAACTTGGCGGTCTGGGAACCGGCCTTGATTCATAACTGTGTTATGAGATTGTTTGGAAAATTTTGGGATCCGAGAGAAGCTTGGCCCGCGCGTAGAACTTAAATTTTATAGGCGGTGTGAGCAACGGGCAAGTGGAATCGGACCTAGGCTATGTGGTACGGTGCGAGAAATCCGAAAAGGGCACTGGTCGTAGGCATAGTCGGGAGCCCTAGACTAGTCAGGGTCAGAAAGGCTAAAATGCTCACTTGGTTGGCATCTTTGGGATGGTGGTGGAGACACTGATATGTCAGGACTCACTGTTAATGTGCCCTGAGTGCACGGGGTGTTTCGCCGCGCGAGCCTACACCTGTGGCGTAGTATAATTGCACTTTATTGCTTTATTGGGCTAATGTTATGCAGGGAAAGAGCACCGCCGTCCCGAGTAAGGGGCGGAGTCGTTATAATTTGGTCGGCTTTTAGCTGACTGTTGCTTTGTTTGCCACCGTACGGTGGTATGTGCTTGCAGGTGCTGTAGAGCCGAGTGCCAAATAGCGGGCTGGAGCCCATGTTGCTGTGCTGGCCCTAGAAGGCCGTAGAATAGTTGTTTTTACTTTTATCATGTGTGGTCGGCCTGCGAGCCGATGTATCTAAGACATGTTTTTTAAGTGAACATTTGTAATGCCATAAGGCCATGTACCTTTTCAGTGTATTTGGGTTCATTCCTGTGGTTGTGGTCATGGACATTCATATATATATATTGGATTTAAGATTTGGGTTCTTTCAACTTTAAAAACTTCCGCTAGAATGCTATGTGTAGGACGAGTAGTCTTAATTGGATTGTTTGAATATTCATTTGGTAATGTTTCCGACTGTCTGTGGTATATGACGTCGGGTTTCAGCTGGACCTTCTGTTATATGCCATGAGACAGATTGGGGTGTTACAATTTGGTATCAGACTTCTGGTTACGGTCAGGATTAAATGAATTCGTGGGCGAATTCTTTTAAGGGGTGGTGAGCACATGTGTGTGTCATCGTTATAACAACGAAAAGAACCCATGAATGTCCACTTAGGAATAAAAATACACTTGTTTTGTGGAATTTGAGTGTTCCAATGATTGCTTTTAGCAATTTGTTTGTCGTCTAATCATGTGTCTTTGCGACTATAGGAAGCAAGGAGCGGTGCTGGTCGGTCAGAGCATCCGCAATCAGCAGAAAGTACTGCACCAAGGGACGTGCCTACTACACCTCCTTCAGCGAAAACCATCAGGATGGTTGCTGAAGCCGTATTTTCAATGATAAATGCCCAACCTACAGGGTAAATGCATCGCGTACCTCCTGCGAATGAGCAAGAACCGGTTAGGGCGGCAGAGCCGAGAGTGGTGGAGCACGCAGTAGTTGATCTGGTAGAGCCGAGGAGAGCTACGGAGAAGCAGCTAAAGCATGTGATGGGCTTTAATCCTCCGAGATTCGATGGGGTTGGAATGCCAGCTCAAGCTGAAGACTGGCTCTCTTCGATAAAGAGGGTGTTGACGACCACGTTAACTGAGGAGTGGCAGAAGACCACCATAGCGACTTTTCTTTTGGTGGGTGCAGCGAGGCTGTGGTGGGATGAGTTGGAGTTTCATCTTCTAGTGGGAAGGCAACTTGCTGATGTGCCTATGGAGGAATTTTCAAGATTGTTCCTAGCTAAATTTGTACCCTCTGCTCAGAAGCTTGAGATGGAGAACCAATTTCTTGGGTTGACTCAGGGAACCAGAAGCGTGGACGAGTACCTCCACGATTTCACACGGTTGGGTCGTTATGCTGGTGCTACGTTTATGGAAGAAGAGAGGAAGACCAACAGGTTTTATGAGGGTCTACACGACGATCTACAGTTACTACTTGCTGGGCCTAAGGCGCAAGGCTTCCTAGCCTTGGTCAATTCGGCCCGATCATTGGAGAAGGTCGCTAAGAAAGTTCAAGAGAAGAAGGATCTAGGGGAAAAGAAGTCCGAGTTCAAGGTGCCAAATAACAAGTCAAGTTTACGCAGATGGAACAAGAAGCAGAGGACTTCGAACTCAGCCCCTCAGTCTGGTGCGTCGGGGCAACTACAAGCCGAGTCCCAGGAGCTTGCTACAACTGCGGGAAGATGGGGCATTTTGCTCGGGAGTGTTGTAGCGGACGTTCAAAGTCTGAGAGGAAGTGTGGAGCGACTTATGAGGAGAAAGGGAAGGCGGTGGAGTGAACCGCATCCCATCATGCTCCAGCCCAGCCTAGAGTCTACAACCTTGGTCTGCCAGAGTCCATAAAGCAAGCGGACGTGGTGATAGGGATGAGTTAAATTACAGTGGTTTAACTTTATAGTTGTTACCTTCGTATTTGTTAGCTTACTTTTGTTGGTGTTAGGCTTTGTGTTGATCTTTGAGTTTTCGGCGAGAGCCCTGTTTGATTCGGGAGCATCGCATTCCTTCTTGTATGAAAAATTCATATCGCGCATCGGGGTTCCGTCCTCGATGGCAAAAGACAAGTTGGATGTGTTGTTGCCCAATGGGTGCTCAATGCGTGCGGATAGGGTCTGCGTAGTGAAGATTCGGATTGGAGACCAGGAGTTTGATGTGCGAGCATCGCTTTTGCTGTTGGTAGAGTACGACGTAATATTCGGTATGGATTGGCTCTCGGAGCAGGGTGCATACATTGATTGCAACTGTAAGGAAGTTAAGTTGGGTCTGAACACTGATCGGGAAACTACTTTTGCGGGAAAGAAGTGGTCGGGCAAGATTTTGATGTCGGCCCTTCAGGTGTTCAAGGCAGTCCGGTCTGGGGCAGAGCTGTATGTCAGTCTAGTGCAGACTTCGATGCCTAAGCCTAGTTTGGACAGCATCCCAGTTGTGTCTAAGTATCCTGATGTGTTTCCAGATGATCTACCAGGAGCCCCTCCTCAGCGGGAGATTGATTTTACCATTGAGTTGGTACCGTGCGCCAAACCGGTGTCACGCTCTCCATATCGGATAGCGCCAAGAGAGATGACAGAGTTGAAGGTGCAACTGCAAGAGTTGCTAGAGCAAGGTTATGTGCGTCCAAGTTCGTCGCCTTGGAGCGCACCCGTTCTCTTTGTTAAGAAGAAAGATAGGAGCTTGCGGCTTTGTATCGATTATCGGGAATTGAACAAGCTTACGGAAAAGAATATGTATCTGATTCCGAGAATTGACGATCTGTTTGATCAGTTGGTTGGGTCAACGGTATATTCGAAGTTAGATCTGAAATCCGGATACTACCAGTTGAGGATAAGGGAGAGCGACATCACTAAGACAGCATTTAGTATGCGGTTTGGGCATTACGAGTTCACGGTCATGCCGTTTGGGTTGACGAATGCGCCATCCGTGTTGATGGATCTGATGAACAGGACGTTCAGAGAGTACCTGGATCGTTTCGTGATAGTATTCATCGATGATATCCTGGTGTACTCGTGGTGCGAGGAGGATCACTATAATCATCTATTCATGGTGTTGGAAACATTGAGGAGGAATCAATTGTATGCTAAGTTCTCCAAGTGTGAATTCTGGTTATCCTCGATAGCATTCCTTGGTCATGTTGTCAGTGGAGAAGGGATAGCTGTGGGTCCGGCGAAGATAGTGGCGATACGGGAGTGGCCTGCTTTGACTATAGTGGCAGAGGTCCGGAGTTTTCTGGGGCTTGCTGGCTACTACAGGCACTTCGTAGAGAACTTCTCGCGGATAGCGCTGCCACTCACAACGTTGACTAGGAAGGATCAGAAGTTTGTGTGGTCACCGGAGTGCGAACAGGCTTTTGAAGAATTGAAGAGGTGGTTGACCACGACGCCTATTTTATGTTCGCCAGTTGGAACCGAAGGGTTCGAGATTTATAGTGTTGCTTCGGGTAATGGTTTGGGTTGTGTTCTATTACAGCATGGGAGAGTGATAGACTATGGTTCACGACAACTGAAGGTCCATGAGAGGAATTATCCAGTCCACGACTTAGAGTTAACGGCCGTGATATTTTCTCTAAAGCTTTGGAGGCACTACCTGTACGGTGTGAAAGTCGATATTTACATCGATCATAAGAGCTTGAAGTACCTGTTGGATCAAAAGGACCTGAACAAGAGGCTGCGTAGGTGGATGGAGTTGTTGGGGGACTACACCTTCAAGATACATTATGTGCCTGGGAAGGGAAATGCAATGGCGGATGCGTTGAGTTGCAGGACTTCAGCGCAGGCCAACTGGTTGTCAGTACATGATGAGATATTGGTTCTTGAGTTGGAGGCTTTTGAGATATCGTGCGTCGACAAGCAGTCTAGTGCCGAGGAGAAACTGTTTTGGATAGAGGTGCAGTGTGACCTAGCGGATAGAGTTCGGCGGGCTTTGGTTCAGGATAACAGCATGAAGCAGATCTTGGATGAATCTTTGGAAGGGTCAAATTCCCAGTTTGTTGTTGAGGATAGGTTGCTAAGGAAGGACGATCGCCTATGTATTCCTAGTGCGGATAATTTTCGGGAGGAATTGATGTATGAGGCTCATCATACTAAGTACTCAATACACCCGGGAAGCACAAAGATGTATATAGACATGAAGAAATTGTCCTGGTGGCCGGGATTGAAGAAGGATGTAGAACTTTATGTGGCCAAGTGCCATACTTGTGCATTGGTGAAGGCGGAATGCCAGAAGCCCGGAGGTTTCTTGAAGACCCTACCTATCCCAGAATGGAAATTCGATGACATATCTATGGATTTTGTGCCTGGTTTGCCGAAGTCACAGAAGGGATACGACGCCATTTGGGTGGTCGTGGATAGGTTGACAAAGGTGTCACACTTTATTCCGGTCAGGAAGGAAGATCCGGTGGAAAAATTAGCCAAACTTTATGTGGAGAATATTGTACGATTGCATGGTGTGCCCCGCAGTATTGTTAGTGATCTAGATGGATGCTTTACATCGAATGACTGAAGGTTGGTGCATAGTATGTTGGGTACTAAGCTAAAGTTCAGTACAGCCTTTCATCCGCAGATGGATGACCAAACCGAGAGGGTCAACCAGACGTTGGAGGACATGCTTCGCATGTGCGTCCTAGATTTTGGAAAGCAGTGGAAAGATCACCTGTACATGGTGGAGTTTGCGTATAACAACAGCTTTCAGGCAAGTATTGGAATGACGGCTTTTGAAGCCTTGTACGGGAGGAAGTGTCGTACACCGTTGTCTTGGTTGGAGGCAGGCGAATCGAAGTTGTATAAACGTCAAGCGGTGGAAGATGCCACTTCAGTGATACGCACAATTCAAGAAAGTTTGAAGATCGCTCAGGATAGGCAGTCAAAGTACTATAACGCCAAACATAGGAATGTGGAGTTTGATGTTGGCGACTGGGTGTACTTAAAAATCAAGCCGTTCAAGGGTGTATCACGGGTTCGACGCTTGAAAAAGCTGAGTCTGAGATACCTTGGACCATTTGAAATCTGGAGCGTGTTGGAGAGGCGTCGTATAGATTGAAGCTGTCGGCGAAATTGAGTGGGCTGCATGACGTGTTCCATGTATCGATGTTGCGTAAGGCGGTGCAAGAGCCTTCGCAGATCATTGCAGATAATCAAGTACCAATTGATTATGAGTTGACCACAAGGGTCAAGTGTAACACCCCCTATCTGTCGCATAGCATATAGCAGTAGGTCCGGCCGGGGCCCAACGTCATATACTACAGACAGACCGGGTGGTTACTCATGGAAACCATCCAACCAATCATAACGTCCTACACAGAGCATTCTAGCGGAAGCAGTTTATAAAAGTTGCAAATAAGAACCCAGCACTAAAGCATGAATGTCCACTAATACCAATAGGAATGTTATACATACACCAGTACAAGCCTTAGGGCCTTACAAAATGGTTCACTTGATACTACATGTTTTACAAACCACGGCACGCAGGCCGGTCATATATGAATAAAACAGTAAACACTTCAACTAGGCCTTCAAGGGCCGGCTTCGCAATATGGGCTTTAGCCCGCTATTGACCGCTTGGTCCAGCAGCACCTGCAAGCAACATAACCACCGCACGGTGGCAAACAAAAAGACAACAGTCAGTAATGCTGACCAAATTATAACGATCCCGCCCCCAACTCGGGGCGGCGATGCTCCTTCCCAGCAATTTTATTAGCACAAGCGAGCAATATATTAATATTCATTTCATCACAGGCATAGGCTCAAACGGCCATACACCCCGTGCACTCAGGGCACATTCTCGATGAACCGGTCGATGTCACGTTAGTTAAAGCCAAAGACATTCCGGACCCACCACCGCCACTTGGACGGCCAAACATATGAGCAATTTGTCTTCCTGTCATGGGTCACGACAATTTAAGCCATAGACCTCCGAAGACTCTCATCTATGCCAACGGCAAGTGCCACGTAACCTTAGGTCTCTTTAACCCGAACGACATAGATATGGGTACGGTTCCATCTAACCCGTGCTCACGTCGCAACGACAATTTTAGCCATATGCGCAGGTCAAACTTCTCCCGAGTCCCATTTTCATCACACAATTTCACATAACTCGGTTATGTTCAAGTTGGCTCTCAGGCCTCCATGTTGGCAAGATCACGCATCAGCCCAGTTTTTCGGGTGCACCTTAGGGTTAATCCCCAAGGCTCCCTGTTGCAATCTACCGTGTAGAAAACTCGAAAAACAACCAATAGCACGGAGTCTTCTCCGGCATTTATGCAATGCAACATCACCGATCCAGACCAACATGTCCGGGTAGGCTTCACACATCATGCCTATGCCCGTTCTCTCTTACGGACTCTAAACAACGTGGACTTCACATATCTACCCGAAGGAACGCCTCCAACTCACCGCAAACTCGCGAGAGCGGGCTTCCTATGCAAAGAAGGAGAGTTACATATGCTCAAGAAGAGGATCGTTACCCTAGCATTCTTCTTTGGCGCCATGGAAAAGTAAGCAGATGAAAAGCACCGCACTAGCTTTGCCTCCGTGGATCCGGAGTCGGCTCGCGATTTGGAGCTTCGAAGCTCCTCCAATGGCCGGATCTAGCTTCTTCTTCCTTCCTTGGCTCTCCTCTCTCTCTAAGCTTTTAGAAAGATAACCACTCATGAAAAGTGAGGGTTTCTAAGTCCAATCCCGGGTATATCTCATCAGGAACAACCCCCAGCCATTGGATCCCAAAAATAAAGAAACGAACGGCTTTGATTCGGGACTGAAATGCCCAATCTGGATCGCACACGGCCTGGCACACGCCCGTATCCAGGGCTGTGTGCCTCATTCGCCGTCAAAATCGACGTGCCTGGAACAACACACGGGCATCGAACACGCCCGTGTTCGATCTGACACGCCCGTGTTCCACCTGACACGGCCGTTTGGCCGGCCGTGTACACCCATCATTTTTCCCCGAAAACAACCCGAGCACTGCACGGGTTCTAGGACACGCCCGTTTCCTTGCCCGTGTCACCTCAACACGCCTGGGCTCCAGGCCATGTTCACGGTCTCGACACTCGACACTTCGTCAAGCGAAGATCGTCGACCTGATGACACGGCCTTAGACACGCCCGTGTCCTAGGCCGTGTGCTTTGTCTCGACACATCGTCGAGCAAAATATCGACTTCCCGGGACGAGTGTCGACACGGGTCGACACGCCCTGCGACATGCCCGTATCGCAGGCCGTGTGCCATATCTCGACACCTCGTCGACCGCAGAGTGTCGACTTCGCGGGCTAAGTGTTGACACGGGTCGACACGCCCTGCGACACGCCCGTCTCGCAGGCCATGTGCCTAGTCTCGACACAATGTCGAGCTCAAAATGTCAACTTCCCGGCTGAGTGTCGACACAAGCTTGACACGCCCTGGGACACGCTCGTGTCCCAGGCCGTGTGCCTGCAGCCAGGACCCAAACCTGGCCCAAAACGTCCCCCGTCGCTCTTTTGAGTTTCGGGGCGTTACATCAAGCCAGTATGTATTGAAGATGTTGCAGTCAAGCGACTCCGCAACAAGGATATCCGTATGGTGAAAGTCCGATGGGATAATTGCGTACATGAGGAGCTTTCTTGGGAGCGAGAGCAAGCTATGTTGGAGGAATACCCCGAGTTATTCCACTCAGGTATTATCTAGATTTATGTACCTTTACTTAATTTCGGGATGAAATTCCTTAAGTGGGGGAGATTTGTAATGCCCCGAAAATTGTATTTGAGTCGGTCGCATAAAAAGGGATTTTTGGTGGCTGTATAGGGGTACACGTCCTAGGACACGGGCGTGTCCAAGACCGTGTCTGGCTGGTGTTTTTGGCCATTTTCTTCCCGGAACGACACGGCTACAAACATGGATAAAGGACACGGGCGTGTCATTGGACACGGGCGTATGCCTAACCGTGTCTATACCCGTGTTCTGTGTTCGGCGATCGATGATTGTTTTTCGACGATTTTCAGGTGACACGGGCGTGTGCATACCCGTATCCCTACCCGTGTTCTTTTGGGTCATGTCCGTTGCCGTGGCGGTTATGCGTGACACGCCCCCGAACACGGGCATGTCGAGAGACCCGACACAGGCGTGTCGGGTGAGACACGGGCGTGTTTCTGCCCGTGTGATTGTTCTTAGTTCGACGTTCGTTCCTGGAGCGAGGCACACGGCCTGGGACACGGCCGTGTGCCAAGCCGTGTTCGGCCCAGGTCTGGAGATTTTTGAACGGATCTGAGCCGTTCGTTTTCTTTAATTAAGATCCAACGGCCCAGATGGTTTCCTGCTCTGTTAAGGCCGGGAATAAGGGAGTTATCCTTCATTTCTCTCCAACCATTCACTCTCTCAAGGATTTGGAAAGAGGAGGAAGAAGGAAGGGATTCCGGCCGCCGGCGGAGCATCCGAGCACCGTTTCTAAATCTGAGAGCAGATCTGTGGATAGAAGTTTGTTGCGAAGATTTCCGTCTGCGTAGTTTTTCCACGGCGCCATAACGGACTACAAGGGTAACAATTCTCAACTTGAGCATGTGAAGCTCTTTCTTTTTGCATAGGGAACCCCGCTCCCGCGAGTGTGCGGTGAGTGCGTGGTGTTTCTTGGGGTTGATGTGAATAGTCCCCCTTGTGTTGCATATAGAGTCCGGAATCGTAAGTACGGGCATAGGCATTGTGTGTGAAGCCTACCCGGACGAGTATTGTCTGGATCGGTGATGTTGCATTTGGTATGTTTTGCCGGAGAAGACTCTGTGCTTTGGGTTTTTCAGGTTTATACGCGGTAGATTGCAACAGGGATCCTTGGAGGTTATCTTCAAGGCGCACCCAAAAAACTGAGCGGAAACGTGTTCTGCTAACTTGGCGGTCTGGGAACCGGCCTTGATTCATAACTGGGTTATGAGATTGTTTGGAAAATTTTGGTATCCGAGAGAAGCTTGTCCCGCGCGTAGAACTTAAATTGTATAGGCGGCGTGAGCAACGGGCAAGTGGAATCGGACCTAGGCTATGTGGTACGGTGCGAGAAATCCGAAAAGGGCACTTACCGTAGGCATAGTCGGGAGCCTTAGACTAGTCAGGGTCAGAAAGGCTAAAATGCTCACTTGGTTGCCATCTTTGGGATGGTGGTGGAGACACTAATATGTCAGGACTCATCATTAATGTACCCTGAGTGCACGGAGTGTATGGCCGTGCGAGCCTACCCCTGTGGGGTAGTATAATTGCACTTTATTGCTTTATTGGGCTAATGTTATGCAGGGAAAGAGCACCGCCGTCCCGAGTAAGGGGCGGGGTCGTTATAATTTGGTCGGCTTTTAGCTGACCGTTGCTTTGTTTGCCACCGTGCGCTGGTATGTGCTTGCAGGTGCTGCGGAGCCGAGTGCCAAATAGCGGGCTGGAGCCCATGTTGCTGTGCTGGCCCTAGAAGGCCGTAGAATAGTTTTTTTTACTTTTATCATGTGTGGCCGGCGTGCGAGCCGATGTATGTAAGACATGTTTTATTAAGTGAACATTTGTAAGGCCATAAGGCCATGTACCTTTTCAGTGTATTTGGGTTCATTCCTGTGGTTGTGGCTGTGGACATTCATATATATATTGGACTTAAGATTTGGGTTCTTTCAACTTTAAAAACTTCCGCTAGAATGCTTTGTGTAGGACGAGTAGTCTTAATTGGATTGTTTGAATATTCATTTGGTAATGCTTCCGACAGTCTGTGGTATATGTCGTCGGGTTCCAGCTGGACCTTCTGTTATATGCCATTCGACAGATGGGGGTGTTACATATTATGCATCATGTATGCAAACCCATGCTTCACCCAAGGTACCCTATTGCGTATGCAACTAGCACATCATCATAACATCTGGGTACTCCCAATTTCGCCATTGGCGTTAAGCAGCAAACAAAAGGGTACTGCAATTCCCCTAAAGGCATAAAAGCCGCCACACGGAAATCTTGCCAAGGCCCCACCCACTCGTGGGTCTTAGACCCGGTCTTGCCTGCAAACTCTGACTTATTGCATCAGGATTCCGTTTCACACACAAACCGACTCTAAGAACCTTTGTTATACCCCACCCGCTCGTGGCTTCATTGCCTGGGCTTGTCCTATGCTTGGCATTCTCTTCAGTCTCACAGAAGGGGATAAGTGTCGCCGGACACTCTCGCAACATGACTTGCATGTCACGGGATAAACAACCAACCACAGAGACAAAGTCGTACCTTATCACATCACAATCCATAATTTTTCCCACCCTAATCCATCATTTGTACTGCAAAGTTCCCGCGCACCAAGGAATCCATCTACCGCCAACGCATAGCTAACCTTGTCCAGTTCTGGCCACACGTACGCACTCGAGAAAAGGGGGAAAACACATACATCACCAATGACATCTTGGCGCAACGATTTTCTACAAAATCCTTAAGGCTCGCTATGCAACATCACTGAGTCGGAGTAACGGTCGCGACTACGGCTTCACCCACAATGCCTAATCCACTAACAGAGAGGATCACTAATGCAAAATCATACTGGGGATGGACTCAATCGACCTGGTGGTTCCTCATGAACCATGGCGACCCAAACCCCTCTCATTTGAGAGATTTGATGCCCAAAAGCTTGAAAGAAAAAGGTGATATCCATGCATCCTAGAAACCGAGAGGAGAAGTGTCGTTACCTTACGGCCCCTCTTCCTAGCCATGGAAAACTAAGCCGGATGAAGACCACCGTAATGGACTTGCCTCCACGGATCTGAACTCGGCTCGTGATGTGGGGCTCCGAAGCTCCTCCAGCGGCCGGATCTCTTCTTCTCCTTCTTCCTTACTCTCCCCTCTCTCTAAAGATTTAGAAAGAGAAAGCTTGATGAGGAATGAGGGTTTCAAACCCTATTCCCGGACTTATCTCAGCAAGGACCTCTCTGGACCATCAGATCCCATTAGAAGGAAATGAATGACCACGTGTCTCACTTAAAACCAAATTCCTGGGCCGAACACGTCTTGTGACACGCTCATGTCCCAGGCCGTGTTCCTCAATTGATGTTAAAACCATCGCATCCCGAACAGGACACAGCCACTAGACACGCCTGCATCACATGTCGTGTGCCAGACACGGCCATGCACACGGCCGTATTCCAGGCCATGCTCAACACAGCCGACTAAACACAGAGAAGGACACGGGTTCTTGACACACCCGCATCAAACTTGACACACCCAAGTCAACCAGAATATGCCATGACCAAGACCGTGTTCCTCACCCGACTTAGTGCAAGAAGGACACGGCCCTGAACATGCCCATGTCTCAGGCTGTGTTCACTATCTCGACATTTCGTCGAGTGTATTTCGTCGACAACTCGGGAAGTTCGTCGAACCCGAGCACGAAATTGCCCTGGACACGCCTGTGTCCCAGGCCGTGTGCCCCTTACCAAGCCCCAAACTTGACTCTAAATGCTGTCCGTCCCTCTTTTGAGTTTCGGGGTGTTACAAAAATACCCACGAATTCCACGATTTTAAGACCTGTTGGATATCACCGGGTGACAGTGAATATCACCAATGGCGATAGCTCCTGGTGATCTATTTGTGTTATATGCTATGAAAGTCCATCGTTTCTGGCACTACACGTTATTGCAGGGTTTTGGCTGTGTCTGGTACATAATATGAATCTTGTTGTTAACGTTTGGCGAAAGTGAGTATCGTTGGCTATAGCTCCCAAATACCATTTTGATTGTAAAGACAGTCTCTTAGAAACTGTGTAGCTCGTGTGAGCTATAAGCTCTTAGGGCCATCATGTCGAATGGATAAAGGTAAGCCGAGCTAGGTCAGTATTTTCTTCTGAACTGACAAATCGAGAAATGGGCAAAGGCCGAACCATATCCGCTTTATGGTTATCTAACTCGAGTGCCTAAGTTATTGGCGTTTAATAGGTTTGCATAATGAGAGTCTTAAACTATACGCTGTTAAGAGTAAAGTCTCAGTCCGGGGGCAGAAAAGACTAGAAATGCTCAAAGTTAACTGTTATGTCTGGGACCTCTGAACGATGGTGTAACACTGGCAATAGGTACACCAAAAATATGCCCTTAGTGCACAGAATGTTTGGTCGTTGTGGCATTAGTTAGTGATATATTGAATTGTGTGTGAGTGCATATTCTAGTGATATATCTACTTGTGAAAATGATATGCTTGTAGGGAAGGAATACTACTGCCCTGGGAAAGTGGTAGGGTCGTTATAAATTGGTTAGTTGAATGTTGACTATTGCCTTGTTTACCACCCTTGCGGTGGATTATCACTATTCAGGTGCTGGAGAGCCGAGCAGAAAATAGAGGGCTGAAGTCCTTGATGCTATGCTGGGCCTTAATGGTCGAGCAATGAAGTTTTACTATTTTCATGTGTGGTCGGCGTGTGCGCCGATGTTTATAAACCACACTTGTGAAGTATAACTGTTGGACTAAAGGGAAGAACTTTTATGTATTTGTAATTTAAATTTCTGATAAATATACAAATGGTGTAGTTTATATATAGTGGACATTCAATTGGTATGAGTTCATGCGACCCTAAAGCTTCTTCTAGAATGCTCTGAGATAGGATTCAAGTAGTTTTTGATATTAACATGTAATCCTGCTGCCTGTTTATGGAATATGGTGTGGGTCCCCGATCGAACCCTCTATTATATTTCATGTGACGGACGGAGGCATTACAGGCACGACCCTTAAAACTTAAACTCAAACTGTATCTTCATCATAACAATCTTAAGAATTTCCTGAAAGGTCTTAGGAGTAAGTTCTTTCCTGAATGCCATCAGTTGTCCCCTGCACGGCGTGACATCATAGTGCGTGATTTATCTTACTCTAATACATTCTTAAATGTTGAGGAAATGCAAGTTGTGACAACTCCTTGATTCACATTTCCGTTAATGAGAGTGCCGAGATGATCACTTATATTTCTAGTTGCAACCAGCAATCTATTAGCATCAGGCTTGCCAACTGGGATGTATCCATCTATTTCTTCTTCTTTAGCAGCTTCCTGAATTCCTTAAACTGGATGAATTTCTTCACTGAACACTTTAATTTGAGAAGAATTTCTGTTTGAGATTATCTTGTCTTGAATAGATAGATCTTGTATATTAAGCTCAGAACTTACATTGTTAGTAACACTAAACCTGCCCTTGTATATAAAATTAGATTCATCAAAAAGAATGTGCATATATTCTTCTACAACTTGGATTTTCCGATTGAATACTCTATATGCTCTACTATGTGAGTTATATCCAACAAGTGTTCCCACATAACATTCCTCAACAAATTTAGTTAACTAGTTTTTCAATTATTTAGAATGTAGTATTTACAATCAAAGATTCTAAAATATGAAATGGTTAGCTTTCTTCCCTTCAATAGTACATAGGGAATTTTTCTACGGACTTTGTTGATAGAAGTCCTATTCAGAACATGACATTCAAGATTGATTGCCTCAGCCCAAAAATACTCTAGTTATGCGGAATCACAAAGCATGATTCTGCCAGCCTCAATCAAGGTCATATTCTTTCTCTTAGTCACCCCATTATATTGTGGAGTTCTAGGAGAAGAGAATTATTGGGCGATAGAAAATTATTGACAGAACCTTATCAAAGCTCTATGATGACTAGTTTTATTCATCGTTTTTGGGTTATCCTAGTAGCTTATTTTCCTAAGTTTTTGTTACAATTATGTGTTTTTTGTATGCTTGTTATGATCTTCTTTTTAATATAATGTTTATGTTATGTTTTGTGGCTATTTTATATTTTATGTTTAGCTTTATCTATAAATATTATTATATCTTGTATGTTATGTTTAATTTAATGTTTTATGTTTAATTTTATATTATATGTTTAACGTGTGTTTTATTTTGAATATAAATATTATGTGTTGTATGTTTTATTTATATTATGTATTTTGTTTTGTGTATTATATAATCATTAACTAATGTTTATTTTGTTTTAATGTAGGAGCAGCCCTTGAAGCTACCCGAGCCGCTACATGATGCAGCTAAAGCCCATGCATGCAGCCCACTTCAAGCATGCAGCCCGGCCCTCTCCTTGGTGCAGCCCGGCCACCCATCTACTTCAAAAATGCAGCCCACTTCAAGGATACATGCAGCCCCATGCAGCCCCTCCCTCAAGAGCAGCCCCTACATGCAATCCTAGCTCTACCCGAGCCCATGAAGCCCACACTAGCAGCCCACTTTCTCCCTCTACATGGCCGGCCACCCTTGATCTCCCCCTTCTTCTAGATGCTTCCCTCCTCTCCTATAAAAGGAACCCAAGACCCATACTTTAAAGAGTAGTTTTTCCTTTGGAGTTAGATTGAGAGGTTGGATTGGAGCAAGAGAGCAAGTGAGCAAGAGAGTTCTAGTATAAGTTTTTCTTCATTGTTGTTCTGGTTTTATTGTGTAATTTTCTTCTTAGTAAAATTTTGTCATCCTTTTAATATTTTTGTGTACCTCTTTTTAGTAATATCAATGAAATTCTCTACTCTTTATTTTGTTGTTTCCTTTTGCAATATGCATAGCTAATTCCCTCTTAGCATTTGATCATGAGGATCCATGATTTGAAATGAGAATTATTTTTATTTCATAGCTTTATTTTTGCGTAATTCTACTCAGTCCTTCTTTGAATAATTATTGTGTCGACTCCGTATTTCCGGTATACGGTAGTAGGCTTATGATCTCATATTCGAGTAGCCGAGAGGCTCGTGGATGTGAAAGATCACTCAAAGAAGGAAGGAGTTGAACGCAACCCTAGAGATAGGACGACGTAAATCCTCCGGATTGGAGTCAAATCCAATAGTGCGGATCATCTCGATAATGCAACTTTAGGCTTCTTTGGTTTGTAAAGAGATTTCGATCAAAGAGTCTTTAAGTTAGGTGACCTAATGCTCTAGCGAGATTTTGTCTTATTTTTGGATCCGTCACGGCCGAGTTGGATTTGCAAATTTAAAACTATGCCCTTTTATTTTCTCATTTCATTTCATGGTGAATCAATGATCGAATGCTAGTTTTTTTTATATAAGTTTTCGTCTCGCAATTTATCGTTCATTTTACTTTTAAAAAAAATTCTCAAAATCCCAATAGTCTTCCGGTAGGATAATAGTTAGAGCGTGAGTAGAAGTACTTGACAACCCCGTGTTTAAATACGACCTTGGTACTACAATTCGACAGGTACGCTTGCCTGTTCGGGTTTTGGCCCACCACTCTAGACTAAAATTATATACCATGGTCACATCTTAATTTTACCACAGAACATTCTATCTCATTCTGGATTACCTTAACAAATATAATGAAGACATTCAGGGTATTTGACTTCTTCTTATGGAAGAGTACACATGTATACCTAGAGTGATCAACAAAACTCACAAAGGTATACAACTTTCCTCCTAAACTCTGAATAGGCATAGGACCAAAAAAATCCATATGCAATAGATAGTGACATCTCTTAGAGTTTTGGGGAACTAAGCTCTTAAAGGTGGACCTTATTTGCTTGCCCATCTGACATGCAAGACAGAGACCCTCTTTAACACATTTTAACGTAGGATAATATCTAACTAAGTTATCTGAAAATAAATTGTTGATTGTCTTGTAATGAATGTGAGCAAGTCTCTTGTTCCATTGAACACAAAGAGAGACTCTCTCATTAGCTACATGAGAAACATGAGTAAAAGAATTACAAATGAAATCTAAACAATAAACATTTCCACTACTTGTGCCTGAGAGAATAGTCGCTAGGTCATTCGGCTTTTTAATTAGACACTTATCATTGTGAAATTCAATGACATAACCTAAGTCATACAGTTGACTTATGCTTACAAGGTTATGTTGCAATCCATCAACATAAGCTAACCTTGTGACATAGATTATGCCATTGTAAATCATACCATATCCCTTGGTTACTCCTCTATCAGAGTCTCCAAATATGAGCTTTGGCCCATTCTTTATAGAAGAATAATCCTTTAAAAGACTTCTAGTTCATATCATGTGCCTTGAGCACCCACTGTCTAAGTACCAAATTTTATTTTACCTTAGAACCCCAACTGAATTTGATTCCTATGTTCTTGTTAGCAGTAAAAGAAATATTTCCGCCTACAACTGCCTTAGGTGGAGAGCTTCTCTTTGCATTAGGAACATTAGGATTGTGCCAACAATTAATGGCAAAGTGTCCAGCTTTTCCACAACACCAACACTCATGGATGGTGTACCTTCTCTTTTGAACATTTCTTGATGTATAAGGTGCATCTGAATGCTTATGTTTAGTAGAGAAAGAAACAACATTTTTCTAATTCCTCTCAACTAGTGCCTGGTACCTTACTTGATGGTAATAAATCTTACTCGATGCTACCAGCTTGACAACAACAGAAGTCAGCTTGGTAGCTGACATGGTGTTCATGACATCTGATATGTCCTTGTTAGAGTTGATTACTGTCTTGCCACTACCTAGCTTATTTGATGTAAATGATTGGGAAGATGCTAATTCCTTACCCTTGAGTGTGGGGATATTATATCAAATACAAATGGTTCATAATGAGCCATTTGTATTACCTCATGGTGAGCCTTCAAAGCACTCATCCCCATACCCTTTCTCCCTCCCAAGTTAGGTGCATTTTTTCCCTTACTATAGAAACTTCACTTCTTCCAGTGACCATATATGTTTTCACAGTCATACCTGATGGAAGAAAATATGAACTTCTGAAAGGTGGTATGAGGCTTAATAGGAGCCTTGCCCTGGCATATATTCCAAACAACTACTACCCTTCTATTGAAGCCCAATCCCCTCATATTATTTTGGGAGGGGTCAATGATACGCAACACTGACTGTGTCTTAGAGAATTGGCTCACTAAGTTCCTCTACTTAAGGTGATCATTATCAAGCTTCTTAATAAGTTTTTCATTTTGAATTCTTATTTCAGTATGTTTGTTAATGATCCCCTTCAGATTAATTGAATTAGAGGCCATTTGATGGAACAACTCCATCTTTTCCTTTAGCTCAACCCTAAGAGGTTTAAGAATCTTAAGCTCTTTAGCTTGCTTATTAACAAGCTTCGTGCTTTTACCTAAGGCCTTAAGTTGGGCACCACACTTGTCAATCAATTGATTGACCTCAAACACAGAATCTGAAACATCCTCATCACAAGATGGGGATGATGCTTTAGCTTTTGGGCCTATCTCATACTCTGAATCTGAAGAGGACATTTTAAGTATTATTACCTCATCAGGATCAGATTCATCCTAAGTTTCTTCTTCAGTCATGGCCATTAAGCCACAACATCCATCTTCTTCTTCATCTTCCTCATTATCACTGTCGAATGTGATAGAGAAGCTCTAATTCCTATCCTGGAAGCTGGATAGGAATCATCTTCAGTGGTAGCATAAATCCCAATGTAGGCTTCTTCTTCATCTTCAGATTCTGAAGATTCTGAGACACTTTTACTACATCTCTTCTCCTTCTTATCCAAGAAAGTCTTTTCAGGCTTCTTACTCTTGTGGTGATGCTACATATTATAATCATTCTTATTCTCCTTTCTCTTGACTATGAAGTCAGCAATGACATGCCTAGGCTTATTGCAATAGTAACAAACAATGTTAGTAGAATTATGTTTACTAGATTAAGTAGCATACCTGTCCCCTTTGGGGATCTTCTGACCTCTACTATAGTCCTTTTTGTAGTTTAAAGAGGGGGGAGGTTTGATCATCCATTGCTTCCACTTCATCATCTTCTTGAACTGCCT
Source organism: Platanthera guangdongensis (assembly GCA_039583875.1). Lineage (NCBI taxonomy): Eukaryota > Viridiplantae > Streptophyta > Magnoliopsida > Asparagales > Orchidaceae > Platanthera > Platanthera guangdongensis. The sequence goes on along the minus strand of CM077158.1, from coordinate 137,504,615 downwards.
AGATAAGGCATCAAACTCCTAATCAGATATATCAACATCTGATGTGCTAGGTTTAGAAGATTCTGACTAAGAAGCTTTCTTGGGAGGAGAGTGGATTCTCTCCTTATTCTTCCTTGACCGCTCAGCCTTGATGGCCAAAGTCTTCTCCTTCTGGTGATACATGACAGCAACCTACTCCTTTCTTATATTTAACTGCATCTCAAATTAGAGCAGCTTTCCAAATACTGTATTAGAAGGATTGTTGGCCAAGTACCCAATTTCCCTGATGACACAAATCTTACTACCTAGTCTCTAATCAGAGATCTTAGAAACTTATCATTAAGCTCATAATTTGGGAAGAATCTGCCATAGGCCTTTAGCTCATTGACGGTCTTGAAGAATTTTTCATATTATTCAACTATGTTATCTTTGCTGCTCTTCCTAAAGGCTTCATAATCTTGATTAAGAAGGGATTTCCTACGATCCCTTACTACTTTTGTTCCATCCATGTACACTGTGACATTGTCCCACGTCTCCTTCGAAGTTTGGCAGTGGACCAAATTATGAAAGGTGGAGTCATCAATTGCACTGACTATGATAATTTTTGCTCTTTTATCCATAGTAGCCAACATAATCTTATCCTTTATCATATCAGCATATCCTTTGGGAACTTGTAGATTTGGATCAATGTTGGAGGCCTTGATGGGAATGAATTACCCATATTCTACTGTGATGTAAATCCTAGGGTCTAAAGTTTCCATCAATAGCTTCAAACTTTGCATTTGTTATGAAAAACCCTTATTATTTACCTTAACAAATTATTTTAAGTGATTTTACATCCTTGGTTTATTACTCATGATATATAAAGAGGGTAATATAGTCCTACAAGTCCTAGGATTTCATTGCTATAAGGGACATGAGAAAGGCATGCTGAATTTAAGAGAAAAGTCATGAAATGCCAATATGCGTCAACAAGAAGGTGACACAACTTTGACTAGAGGTCAACGTAACTTTGAATAAAGTCGACATTATAACACCCCAAATTCCACATTTGAGTTCGGACTGGGCAACACGGCCTGGGACACGGGCATGTCCCAGGTCGTGTCATGATATGTATGGCTGAGCAGCCTGTCGAGTGCTGGACGAACTGCGCTCAACGAGTTCTCGAGAGGGAACACGCCCTGTTACATGGGCGTGTCCCAGGGCGTGTCCTCCTCTGGTCGACGAACTCCACTCGAGTAAATGTGCTCGATGATACTCGAGTGGGGAACACGGCTTGTGACACATGCGTGTCATATGGTCGTGTTCTTATGTAGATTTGGCCAAGATAGTGAGGCCTTGTGAGCACGGGCGGGACACACGTGTGTCTCTAGGCACACGGCCTGTGACACGTGCGTGTCACAGGGCCGTATCCTATTCGGGTTGAGATTGTTGTGTGCCACCTAAGGTACACAACCGCTAGATACGGGCGTATCTGAAGCCATGTCAGGGTACATGGCATGTGACACGGGCAGGTCACATGGCCCTCTCCTTTTCGGGTTAAGTCGGTTGTGTGATGTTTAAGGTACAAGGCCTGTGACATGAGCTTGTCACATGCCGTGTCAGCCAAAAATTAAACATTTGTTGACGATTTATAGCCATTCATTTCCTTCCTCTAGGATCTGATGGCCCAGGCTTCTCCCTGCTGCTTTAAGACCGGAAGTGAGAATATCACTCTCATTTTAATCTTGGCCATTCTCTTTCTACAAGAGCTAGAGAGAAGGGAGAGCAAGGAGGAGGAGGAGAATGGATCCGGCCACCGGTGGAGCTGTAGAGTTCCGACTCGAGATCTGAGGCCAGCGTTGTGGAGGAAAAACCGCTGCGGTGCTTTCCAGCTGGCTAGATTTCCATGGCTCCAAAGAGGTCATCAAGGGTAACGATCTTCTTTCTTGGACATGTGAAGTCCTTCTTTTTGGCATGTGCAAGGATTTCCCCCAGCAGAGGGTGGATTGCGAAGGGATTTCACTTGGGTTGATTCGTGGAATCCCCAATAATCTTGCATATATATCTGGAAATGCGTATTACGGAATAGGCATGCTGTGTGAAGCCTATCTGGACAGGTTGGTCTGGATTGGTGATGTTTCATTTGCACACCGGAGAAGACTCTGTGGTTAAACATGTAGTTTGTGGAGTCAATGGGTTGGACCTGTGAAGGGTAGTAGTAGGAAGTACTGGAGTGGTAGTCCAGGAAAACACCCTTATGATGCTTGTGTTGCTTTGGCAAGTCCAGTTTTCTGGAACTGCAGGATACTGCAGGGTTTGGGTGGAGCTGGGTGCAGAAAGAGAGTTTCTGCTGAACCCTCGAAGTGATCGTGAAGAACGCTAGAATGACTCCCCCTTTTTGATTGTGAAGCCAGTCCTTGGTGGACATTATGGCTATTGTGAGCTGTAAGCTCTTCCAAAGTCTTCGCGTCGAACAGGAAAGGTGAAATCGACACGCGCCTTAGATTTAGGCGCGAGTACATTGGTATTCGGTGATGGCAAGGTGACTTGAGCAATGGGGGGTGGCTGATACGTACCTGCGTTATGTCCGTCCGACTTGGAGACCTGAAAGTACGGTCTGTTGGAGCGCATAATGAGAGTCTTAGTCCTGCGCGCTGTTAGGACTAAATGATAAATTTTACTATCGGGTTTCGGCCCTGGAATGGTGGTGGGACCCTGGTTCGTCAGTACACCAAGAATGTGCCCTGAGTGCATGGATCGTCAGGTAAAGTGGCTGACGGTTGTGATGTATTGATTGTGCGTGAGAGCACAATGTGTGATATATCTGCCTATGAATTGCTATGCCTGCAAGGAAGGAATACCATGGCCCCTGGAAAGGGGTAGGCTCGTTATAAATTGGTCAGCTGAATGTCGACTGTTGCCTTGTTTGCCACCGCTTTGTGGGTTTTCCTTGTGCAGATGCTGGAGAGCTGAGCGGGACATATAAGGGCTGAAGTTCCTGCTGCTGCTGCTGATACTAGCCCTTGAAGGTTTTGCAAAGAATGTCGTATTTTGTTCATGTGTGGACGGACTGCGCACATATGTTTGTAAGGCTATATGGCCAAATAATAGTGTATGTGGTGTACATTCCTTCGAGAGTTTATATAAAAATGTGGGTGTTTATATATATAGTGGACATTCATGGTTTTTGTTCAATATTAATGTTATAAACTTCCGCTAGCATGCTCTTAGTTAGGATGCGATTGTTTTTTGGTATAAACCCGTGACCTCGCCTCCTGTTTTGTGGCATATGGTGTGGGGCCCCGACCGGACCTTCTATTATATGCTATATGAACGGATGGTGTCGTTACATTTTGGTATCAGCTTGTCTCGGTCATCCTCTTTCGAATTCGTGGTCGAATTCTTTTGTGGGGTGGGGCGCATGTGTACGTGCGAACCACGTTTGTTAACCACGAAATCGACGATCCTTCCCAAGGCAGCCAGCTCGCTAGTCGCGGCCTGTTTCAGGTTCCTCCTGGAGGTCGCTTCTTAGGATGGGTGGACAGGCTTCCCTATCTGCTCAGGCCGCACGGCTTGGGCTATCTCAGCGGTGTAACAGCCCAATTTTTCAGCAGGCAAAATTTTGGGTGACACGGCCTGGGACACGGGCTTGTCCCAGGGCGTGTCCTGCTCGGGTGCAGAGTCATCGTAAGTTCGACGAAAAATGAGTTCGACGAACTGCGTTCGACGTTTGTCGAACGCGGGAACACGCCAGGCTACACAGGCGTGTACCATTCGAGGTCGACGTGTCCCCCTGTGTTCAACGAAATGCACTCGACGATCGTCGAGTATGAGGAAGACGACCTGTAACATGGGCGTATCACAGGGCGTGTCCCGCTGTGTCGAGAGGTCGACACTTTTCTCTCGAGTAAGTGGAAATGTACTCGAGTAAGAGGGCGGTGACACGGGCGTGTCCAATCCGAGTACTCGAGTAGTTAGTTTTCGATCGAGTAAGTCTTCTAGAGTAGGCCGTGAATATGACTCGATTGACGTACACACCCTATCTCACGGGTGTGTCTTGGCCGTCACAAGCGTGTACCCTGGGCGTGACCTGTTTCGGGATAAGGCAGTTTGTGCACCGCTTAGTGTGACACGACCTGTGATACGGGCGTGGCACAGGGCGTGTCGGTCCCGAAACATGATTTTGCTTGTTTTCGTGGCGGTCCATTCTTCTTCAGCTGGGATCTAATAGCTGAGAGCCTTCCCTGCTTCCTTAAGGACCAAAAGTGAGAAGGAGGACTCATTTTTATGTTAGCCTTCATCTTTCTAAACTTCTAGAGAGAGAAAGGGAAAGGAAGAAGGAGGAAGAAGAAGAGGGGCTAATCTCTAGTGGAGCTTGAGAGTGTCAAGCTGAGATTCGAGGCCATCGTTGCGGAGGAAAAGTTGTTGCGGTTCTTTCTAGCTAGCTAGAAGTTCATGGTACTAAAACGGTCTTCAAGGGTAACGACCTTTCTTCATAGCCATATGAAGGATCCCTTTTGGCATATGTATATGATTCCCCCACCAAAGGGTGGCTGATGTTGGGAGTCTTTTGGTTTGATTCATGGAATCCCCTTTGTTGGCATATAGATCCGGAAATGGAGTACAGAATAGGCATGTTGTGTGAAGCTCATCTGGACAGGTTGGTCTGGATTGGTGATGTTGCATACAAACTGGAGAAGACTTTGTGATAAACGCGTAGTTTAGGAGTCGACGGGTTGGACCTGTGAAAGGAAGTAGCAGGAAGTACTGGAGTGGTAGTGCAGGAAAATACCAGTAGAATGTTGTGCTGCTTGTGCTGTTGGGTTCTACCTGTGAAAGGAAGTAGCAGGAAGTACTGAATTGGAATTCCAAGAAATACCCTTTGTAATGCTTAATGTTCATAGGGAGTCCACCTGTGAAGAGAGTAACAGGAAGTACTTGTATGGTAGCCAGGAAAGACCCCTCATATTTGTGATATTTGCGGAGTCCACCTGCGAAGAGAGTAGCAGGAAGTACTGGTCCTCCCAGGAAAGATCCGCTAATGATGAGTGATATGAGTGGGTATAATGAAGTACTGGTGCGCCCAGGAAAACACCCAGGCTTGAATGCCAAGAACAGGATCGGTGAGACCAACCCGCGCCTTTGATTTAGCTGCGAGTACGTTGTGCTCGGTGATGGCAAGGCGATTTGAGCAACGGGGTGGAGGATCCGACCTGCGTTATGTCTGTCCAATGTGGACCAGAAAGTGCGTTCTGTTGGAGCGCATAGCAAGAGTCTTAAGCCTACACCCCGTGATACAATGGGGGCTACGGGCCAATCCCAGTTCACTAAGACTATAAAACTCCGGCTCCACGCCATGAAGTAAATACTCAAGTGATTTGTCGTTGGGTTGCGACCCTGATATGGTGGTGGGCAACTGGTTCGCCGGTACACCAAGAATGTGCCCCGAGTGCCCGGATCATCGAGCCGAGTGGCTGACAGTTGTGATGGAATATGTGCGTAAAAGCACATCATATGATCTATATATGCTTGTGAAATGTTATGCCTACAGGGAAGATTACCGCTGCCCCGAGAAAGGGGTAGGGTCGTTATAATTTTGTCAGCTTAATGCTGACCGTTGCCTTTGTTTGCCACCGTTGGGTGGATTGTCTCTATACAGGTGTTGGAGAGCCAAGTGCGACGAAAAAGGGTTGATGTCCATGCTACTGCTGCTGCTGATGTTAGCCCTGAAAGGCTAATTTGGATATGAGTGTTGTGTTTACTTTTAATGTGGCCGGCCTGCGCGCCAATGTTTAGGCCACTGTTTGAAAGCCCTATATGGCCATAAGGCCAACTAGTTTATGTTGTAAGACATTCCTAGCTATATATACAATGTGGACTTGTTTTATATGTTGGACATTCAAGTGTGGAGTTCAATGGTTAGTGTAGGCTTCCGCTAGAATGCATTGTGTTAGGGTGCACTGCGCTACTCTGGTATTATATCGTGACATCACCGCCTATTTTGTGGTATATGCTGTGGGGCCCCGGCCGGACCTTCTAGTATATATTATATGAACGGATGAGGTTCTTACATTTTTGGTATCAGCTGTCTCGGTCTTTTCCTATCGAAGTCGTGGTCGACTTCTTTTGTGGGGTGGCAAGCACGTGTTTGTGCAAACCAAGTTAACACGTTTGAACTCCTGAATGTCCATGATAGGAATGCAAATTCTTGTGTTTGAGGAACCTGTGCTTCCTATTTTGTGTTGTTTACTTGTGTAAGACCGCTAATGTGTGTGTCTTGTCCCCTTTAGGTGACTCGGAGTGGTGTGGGGCAATCGGAGCCCCAGCTTTCGGATGAAAGTATGGCACCAGCTGAGGTGCCTACGCCTCCGCCTTCCGCAGAAACTGTACGATTAGTTGCTGAGGCTTTGTTTTCCATGATCCAAGGCCAGCCAATTGGGCAAGCACAACTGGCTGTAAGTCCAGAACCTGTAGTGGATGTGGCTCCTCGAGCGTCCTGAGAAGCAGTTGACGCGGTTTATGAGTTTTCATCCGCCTACGTTTTCGGGAGCGGGATCACCTACGCAGGCTGAGGATTGGCTATCGTGCGTCAAGCGGATTATGACGGAAATTGGATCGGAGGAACATCAGAAAGTCACCCTAGCTACCTTCCTACTTGAAGGAGAGGCTAGATTATGGTGGAACGAGATGGAGCTGCATCACTTGGCGGGTCGTCCCTTAACACAAGTATCGATGGAAGAATTCTCTCGACTCTTCCTAGCGAAGCACCTTCCAACGGCGCAACAGAATGCCATGGAGAATGAATTCCAAAGGCTGACGCAAGGTGATGGCAGTGTTGACGTGTACCTGCATGAGTTTACACGCTTGGGCGGTACGCGGGTTCTATTTTTGCTGATGAGCAAAGGAAGACAAATAGGTTCTACGAAGGACTGCGGGACGAGCTGAGGTTCCTGCTCTATAGTTCTGTGAACCAAGGGTTCCAGACGTTGTTCGACACTGCAAGCGCGCTGGAAAAAGATATGAAGAGGGTGTAGGGGAAGAGGGCTTTGGTTGTGGCGCAACCAGAGTTGAAGGTGCCCCGACTTGGGAAACCATATTATAAGAAGATATGGGGCAAGAAGTCCAAGATAACTGGACAAGCTCCTTTGTCAGTTGCATCGGGAGCAACGTTCGGGGCCACCTCGCGACCGGATACTCGTACATACTTTAATTGTGGATGAGTGGGGCATATAGCTCGGGAGTGTTAGATGCCGCCAAAGACTGAAAAGAAGGTGGGAGCGTCGTATGCGGAGAAGGGCAAGGCAGTGGTGGACTCCTCTGCCTCTCAGGCGCAACCCCGGGTCTACAATCTTGGCCTGCAGGAAGCCATCAAGTATAGTGACATCGTCACAAGTACGAGTTTAGTTTTGCATATCATATTTCTTGTATGTTTTGCTTAATGCATATGTGTATGCGGCTTGTGTGTGTGACATGATTGTCACAGGCTTTGTGATGATTCGGGACACGCTGGCGCGAGCACTGTTTGATACAGGTGCGTCACATTCTTTTCTGTCTAGCGAGTTTACAGCGCGACTTGGGATACCTAGTCGTGCGAAGACAGATAGCGTCAGAGTGGTGTTGCCGAATGGCTGTTGGATGCTTGCGGATCAAGCTTGCGATGTGGTGGTCCAAATAGGAAGTCGGGATTTCAGTTTGACTGCATCTGTATTGCCGATATCGGAATTTGACGTGATATTTGGTATGGATTGGCTTGCGGAGCAGTATGCCATGATTGATTGCCAGTCGAAAGAGATCACGTTGGGACAGAATACCGAACAAGATACAAAGTTTGCGGGTATGCGAGGAGTGGGAGGGACGTTGTTGTCTGCACTCTAAGTCTTGAAGGCTCTTAGGAAGGGTGCGGAGTGCTACTTTGCCTTAATTCAAGATGTTGAGCATAAGGCCGGTGTGTGTGATGTTTTGATTGTGTCGGAATTTGCAGATATGTTTCACAAGGATCTCCCTGGGCTACCACCCCAGCGTGAGATTGACTTCACGATCGAGTTGGTGCCAGGTGCGAAACCTGTGACCCGCTCGCCATATCGCATCGTGCCTAAGGAGATGGCCGAGTTGAAGGTCCAATTACAAGAGTTACTTGAGCAGGGTTATATACTCCCAAGCATGTCACCGTAGAGCACGCCTATGCTTTTTGTAAAGAAGAAAGATGGTGGATTGAGGTTATGTATTGATTACCGTGAACTAAATAAGCTGACCGAGAAGAATAAATATCTGATACCCCGAATTGATGAGTTGTTTGATCAGCTGTTCGGATCGACCGTCTACTCGAAGTTGGACTTGAAGTCTAGTTATTACCAGTTTAGAATCTGGGAATGTGACATTCCAAAAACCCCATTTGGAACACGGTACGGGCACTATGAGTTCACGGTCATGTCGTTTGGGCTGTGCAATGCGCCCTCGGTATTTATGGGCTTGATGCACCGAATATCCTGCGAGTACTTGGATCTGTTCGTGATAGTGTTCATTGATGATATCCTGGTGTACTCGAGATCGGAAGCCGATCATGAGAAGCATTTGCGGTTGGTGTTGAATGCATTGAGGCAGAATCAGCTCTATGCCAAGTTCTCGAAGTGCGAGTTTTGGCTATCGTCGGTGGCTTTTCTGGGCCATGTGGTGAGTGGAGCGGGCATAGCCGTGGATCCAGTGAAGATAAGGGCCATAGATGAGTGGCCAGTGTTGTCTTCTGTGGCCAAGGTCAGGAGTTTCCTTGGACTAGCAAGCTACTACCGAAGATTTGTTGAAAACTTCTCGCGGATTGCTTTGCCGCAAACCACGTTGACACGAAAAGAGCAGAAGTTCGTTTGGTCGCTAGAGTGCACGCAAGCTTTTGAAGAGCTGAAGGTTCAGTTGACCACGGCGCCTGTGTTGTCATCGCCATGTGGTAACGAAGGATTTGTAATCTATAGTGATGCTTCAGGGAGCGGCTTAGGCTACGTGCTTCTGCAAAATGGAAAGGTGATTGCTTATGGCTCACGCCAGCTGAAAGTGCACGAGCAGAGCTATCCCGTCCATGATCTTGAGTTGGCGGCGGTGATATTTGTACTAAAGCTGTGGCGACACTATCTTTATGGTGTGAACGTGGAGATCTATACAGATCACAAGAGCCTGAAATACCTATTGGAGCAGAGGGACCTGAACATGCCACAGCGAAGGTGGTTGGAGTTCCTTGGGGACTACACCTTTGAGATTCACTACACGCCCGAAAAAGGCAATGTAGTCGCGGATGCCTTGAGTCGGCAGACTCCGGCAAGAGCAGCTTGGTTGCAGAGGCATGATAAACATCTCATCAAGGAGCTGGAAGCATTAGAGATTTCTTGTGTTGAGAAGAATTCCACTGCCAATTCATGAATAAACTAGACGGAGCTGTAATATGACCTTGCGGACCGAGTTCGACGGGCAATGGAGTTGGATGATGATCTCCTACGCTATACAAAAGATGGGCCAGAAGGAAAGTTCTCCTGGGATGATGGTCTTTTGCGGAAAGAGGGTCGTCTGTGCGTCCCGAGTTTGGGTACATTGAGGAAAGAACTGATGTATGAAGCCCATTATACGAAGTACTCAATCCACCCTGGAAGCACAAAGATGTTCAGGGATATGAAAAAGCTATTCTGGTGGTCAGGGCTAAAGAAAGATGTTGCTCTTTATGTGGCCAAATGCCAAACTTGTGCTATGGTGAAGGCGGAATGCCAGAAACCGGGCGGTTATTTGAAGTCGTTGCCGATTCCAGAGTGGAAATTTGACGATATTTCCATGGATTTCGTGCACGGGTTGCCGAGATCTCAGCAAGGGAACGATTCCATTTGCATGATTGTCGGTCGGCTGACAAAAGTGGCACACTTCCTCCGGAATAGGCGGGATGATTCGGAAGAAAGTTTGGCAAAGCTGCACGTGGAACAGATTGTACGGCTCCACGGTGTTCCTCGGATCATCGTGAGTGATCGAGATGGGTGATTCACGTCAAAGGATTGGAGGCTAGTTCACCAGCTATTGGGCATGAAGTTGACTTTCAGTACGGCCTTTCATCCCCGAACAGATGGCCAAACTGAACGAACCAACAGAACTATGAAAGAGTTGGGAAGATCATCTCTATATGGTGGAGTTCGCTTACAATAACAGCTACCAAGCGAGCATTGGTATGGCACCGTATGAAGCTTTGTATGGCCGGAAGTGTCGTACTCCTTTGGATTGGGTAGAAGCGGGCGAAGCTAGAGTTTATAACCGTAATGAAGTCGATGAAGCAAACTCAACCATAAGTACTATTCGAGAGAGGCTACTCATAGCCCAGGATCGACAAGAGAAATACTACAACGCCAAGCACCGGAACGTGGAGTTTGCGGTAGGCGACTGGTTATACTTGAAGATCAAGCCCTTCAAAGGCGTATCCAGGATTCGTCGTCTGAAAAAGATGAGTCCAAGATACCTTGGTCCATTTGAAGTGGTCGAGCGAGTCGGGGAAGCTGCATATCGGCTAGCTCTGTCGGCTGACTTGAGTGGATTACATGATGTATTTCATATCTCGGTGCTTCGGAGGGCCGTGAAAGATCCAGCTCAAGTGATAATGGATGATCGTGTGTCGGTGGAGTATGGGCTAACAACGAGAGTTAGACCCATTCATATCGAGGATCGAGTTGAGAAACAGTTGCGGAACAAAACGGCCGTGATGGTTAAAGTCCGATGGGACAACTGCGGTCGTGAAGAGCTTACATGGGAGCGAGAGCAGACCTTGCAAGCTGAATTTCCCGAGCTGTTTCTGTAACTGAGTGGTTGTGAAAGTTATTGTAACAAGAAATTTTGATGTTATGACTTTTTAGTTGCTGATTGCCTTCCTGTGTGCAAATTTCGAGGACGAAATTTCTGGTAGGAGGGTAGGGTTGTAACAGCCCAATTTTTCAGCAGGAAAAATTTTGGGTGACACGGCCTGGGACACGGGCGTGTCCCATGGCATGTCCTGCTCGGGTGCGGAGTCGTCATAAGTTTTACGAAAAATGAGTTCGACGAACTGCATTCGACGTTTGTCGAATGCGGGAACACGCCAAGCTACACAGGCATATACCATTTGAGGAGGGCGTGTCCCCCTGTGTTCGACGAAATGCGCTCGACGATCGTCGAGTATGCGGTACATGGCCTGTGACACGGGCGTGTCACAGGGCGTGTCCCGCTGTGTCGATAGGTCGACACTTTTCTCTCGCGTAAGTGGAAAAGTACTCGAGTAATAGGGCAGTGACACGGGCGTGTCATTTGACACGGGCGTGTCCTATCCGAGTACTCGAGTAGTTGGTTTTCTCTCGAATAAGTCTTCTCGAGTAGGTCATAAATATGAATCGAGTGAGGTACACGCCCTATATCACGGTCGTGTCCTGGCCGTCACAGGCGTGTACCCTGGGCGTGACCTGTTTCAGGATAAGGTGGTTTGTGCAACGCTTAGAGTGACACGGCCTGTGACACGGGCGTGGCACAGGGCATGTCGGACCCGAAACATGATTTTGCGGGTTATCGTGGCTGTCCATTCTTCTTCAGCTGGGATCTAACAGCTGAGAGCCTTCCCTGCTTCCTTAAGGCCGAAAAGTGAGAAGGAAGACTCATTTTTATGTTAGCCTTCATCTTTCTAAACTTCTAGAGAGAGAAAGGGAAAGGGAGAAGGAGGAGGAAGAAGAAGAGGTGCTAATCTCTAGTGGAGCTTGAGAGTGTCAAGCTGAGATTCGAGGCCATCATTGCGGAGGAAAAGCTGTTGCGGTTCTTTCTAGCCAGCTAGGAGTTCATGGCACCGAAACGGCCTTCAAGGGTAACGACCTTTCTTCATAGCCATGTGAAGGATCCCTTTTGGCATATGTATATAATTCCCCCACCAAAGGGTGACTGATGTTGGGAGTCTTTTGGGTTTATTCATGGAATCCTCTTTATTGGCATATAGATCCAGAAATGGAGTACGGAATAGGCATGCAGTGTGAAGTCCATCTGGACAGGTTGGTCTGGATTGGTGATGTTGCATACGAACCGGAGAAGACTCTGAGATAAACGCGTAGTTTAGGAGTCGATGGGTTTGACCTGTGAAAGGAAGTAGCAGGAAGTGCTGGAGTGGTACTCTAGGAAAATATCCGTAGAATGCTTGTGCTGCTTGTGCTGTTGGGTTCTACCTGAGAAAGGAAGTAGAAGGAAGTACTGGATTGGAATTCCAGGAAATACCCTTTGTAATGCTTAATGTTCATAGGGAGTCCACCTGTGAACAGAGTAACTGGAAGTACTGGTGTGGTAGGCAGGAAAGATCCCGAACATTTGTGATATTTGCGGTGTCCACCTGCGAAGAGAGTAGCAGGAAGTACTGGTGCGCCCAGGAAAGATCCGCTAATAATGAGTGATATGAGTGCGTGTAATGAAGTACTCGTGCGCCCAGGAAAACACCCAGGCTTGAATGCCAAGAACAGGATCGGTGAGACCATCCCGCACCTTTGATTTAGCAGCGAGTACATTGTGCTCGGTGATGGTAAGGCGATTTGAGCAACGGGGGGTGGAGGATCCGACCTGCGTTATGTCCGTCCGATGTGGACTAGAAAGTGCGGTCTGTTGGAGCGCATAGCGAGAGTCTTAGGCCTACGCACTGTGATACAATGGGGCCTACGGGCCAATCCCGGTTCACTAAGACTATAAAACTCCGGCTGCACGCCATGGAGTAAATGCTCAAGTGAGTTGTCGTTGGGTTGCGACCCTGATACGGTGGTGGGCAACTAGTTCGCTAGAACACCAAGAATATGCCCTGAGTGCATGGATTGTCGAGCCAACTGGCTGACGGTTGTGATGCAATGTGTGCGTAAAAGCACATCATATGATCTATATATGCTTGTGAAATGCTATGCCTGCAGGAAAGATTACCGCTGCCCCGAGAAAGGGGTAGGGTCGTTATAATTTGGTCAGCTGTTTGTAAGATGTTGAACTTATGGGCTTGCAGTCCTGCTGAAACTGTAAATGCTATGAACCTCAGAAGTGTTAGGTTGGTGGAGAATCCTGCGCTTCAGAAGGACCTGCATTCTAAACGCCAAGCTGAGCGTTGTACCAATGAGCCTTCCAAGGAACCGTTGGTGATTTTCACGCCTGAAGCTCATATTCAGCCGACGCAACCCCCATTTCTGCATAGGTTACAGAATATCAGAAAGGAGAGGCAGCAGCAAAAGTTTCAGGATATTTTGAAGGGGATTCAGGTTAACATTCCCATGGTGGATTTACTGACTCAAGTGCCTCGCTATCTGAAGTGCTTGAAAGATCTACTTGCCAAACATCGGGCCTTTGAGTTATGCGGCATTATTTTGATACGGGAGGATTGCCCCACTATGGTCGTAAGGCATTGGCCTCTGAAACAAAAAGATCAAGGGAGCTCTACGATTGCTTGCACCATTGGTCAATCAGTGATTAGACTAGCTTTATGCGATTCAGGAGCATCTATCAACCTCATGCCGCTATACGTCTTCCCTGAGCTGGACTCTGGGGTTCTCAGGCCCACTAATGTCATTTTACAACTGGCTGATCGGTCGAAGAAGAAACCTGTGGGAGTGGTTGAGGATCTCATGGTGATTGTTAACGGGTTGTCCTTTCCGACGGACTTTGTTATCCTTGACATTGAATATTCTGCCGATGATCCCATTATTTTGGGGGAACCATTCCTTGCCATTGCTAGAGCCATCCATGATGCGGAGAAGGGTTCGTTGACGTTGCGCCTTGGATCGGAAGAAATGGTTTTGGACATTTATAAGGTGTTAAGGGAGGTTGACCGAGCACAGCTGGGTGCAATGGAGCTTAAGGGGGATGAAGTTGAGTTACGGGGAACCAATGTGGACATTCTGGAAAGGCCTCATGAGGCATGGGATGGAGTCCATGAGCGTGCGGCCGTTCCTCCGTTCGATTCTGAAGGTTCTCGCGAGCTCAAGCAGCTGTCTAGCGCTCTGAAGTATGCCTTTCTAGGGGAGAAAAACAATCACCCTGTCATTATTTCAGCATATCTTACGGCTGATCAGGAATGTCGTCTCATTGAATTGCTAAAGCTACATAGGAAAGCATTTGGGTGGAAAATTTCAGATGTTCAAGGGATCAACCCCGTTGTTTGCATGCCTAAGATTTTGCTGGAGGAAAACTTCAAGCCATCTGCCCAACCACAACGACGATTAAATCCTTTGTTGTAGGAGGTGGTAAAAAGGGAGGTTATCAAACTCCTGGATGCTGGAATTATTTACCCCATAAGCGACTGTGAATGGGTGAGCCCGGTTCAGCTAGTACCTAAAAAGGAGGTGTTACTGTCGTCCGTAATGAGAATGGTGAACCACTTAATACAAGGCCTGTTATTGGGTGGAGAGTTTGCATTGATTATCGAAAGTTGAATGCGGCAACCAGAAAATACCACTTCCCACTGCCATTCATGGACCAGATGCTGGAAAGGCTGGCCGGGCATGTGTACTACAGTCTCTTGGATGGGTATTCAGGCTATTATCAGCTGGCCATTGCCCCTGAGGATCAAGAAAAGACGATGTTTAAATGCCCGTCGGGGACTTTTGCTTTCCGGCGACTTCCTTTTGGGTTGTGCAATGGTGTAGCTGCTTTTCAGCGATGCATGACCGCAATTTTTCGTGAAATGGTTGGAGATTTCTTAGAGGTGTTCATGGATGACTTTCCCCTATTTGGTGATAGCTTTAATGGAGCATTGCGCAACCTCTCGTTGGTCTTATAGCGCTGCGAGGCTACCCATTTAGTGCTCAACTGGGAGAAATTCCATTTCATGGTGCCTGAGGGGATTGTTCTGGGGCACAAAGTCTCTCAGCTGGGGCTTGAAGTTGATCCTGCAAAGGTTGAGGTGATTCAAAACCTGCCCCTCCTTCATCTCTTTATGGCATTCATAGTTTCTTGGGGCATGCTGGGTTCTCTCGATGCTTCATTCGGGATTTCTTGGCTATAGCTAAGCCCTTATCCAATCTTTTAGTGAAGGATGCTAAGTTTGAGTTTAATGATGATTGTCATCTCTCATTTAACTGCTTGAAAGATCGCTTGGTTACTGCCCCGATTCTCTCCTCCCCTGATTGGACAATTCCTTTTGAGTTAATGTGTGATGCTAGTGACGTGGTAGTGGGGGTTGTGTTGGTGCAGCGTAAAAATAAAATCTTTCATACGATTGCTTACGCGAGTCAGACATTGAGCGATGCACAGCTAAATTACACCACTATCGAGAAAGAGTTCTTGGCTGTCATCTTTGCTTTTGAAAAGTTCCACTGCTATTTGGTCCTTTCCAAGGTGGTGGTGCATTCTGACCATGCGGCCATTCATTTCCTCATGCTCAAGAAAGATTCCAAACCTCGGCTTATGCGTTGGATTTTATTACTGCAGGGGTATGATATTGAAATTCGGGATCACCGAGGAATTGATAATGTCATTGTCGATCATCTGTCGAGACTCGATAGGGGAGGATGCGAGGATTCCTGTGGAAATTCCATTTCTGATGCATTTCCAGATGTAGGCCTCTTCGCAATTTTTGCTGCTACGCCTGCTCCTTGGTATGCTGATTTTGCCAATTTTTTTGGCAAGCAAACTGTTGCCTCCGCATTTAACTTATCAACAAAAGAAAAAGTTTTCTCTGACATCAAATATTACCTTTGTGAGGATCCTCTCCTATTCCGAACCTGCGCCGATGGTGTTATTCGTCGTTGCATCCCAGAACTTGAGGTTAAAGACGTTCTGAGGTAATGTCATGTTCGTGAGGCAGGCGGACATTTTGGGGCCGCATGGACTACTCGCAAGGTCCTTCAGTACAGAATATTTTGGCCTACGCTGTTTCAAGATTCTTTTAGATATGTCAAAGAGTGCAATGAATGTCAACGCACTGGAAACATTGCTCGTCGTGATGAGATGCCTCTGAACAACATACTGGTCTGCGATTTATTCGATGTATGGGGAATTGACTTTATGGGTCCCATCCCCATGTCACATGGGAAGCATTACATCCTGGTCGCTGTTTATTATGTGTCCAAATGGGTAGAGGCAGAGGCGGTTGCATCTAATGATGCTGGCACCATACTCCACTTCCTGCATAAAAATATCTTATCCAGATTTGGTGCCCCGAGGAATATAATTAGCGACGAAGGTAGTCATTTTTGGAATCAGCAATTCACTCAATTGCTGAAAAGGTTTGGTGTTCATCACAAGGTTGCTTTGGCGTATCATCCTCAGACTTGTGGCCAAGTAGAAGTTTCGAACAAAGAGTTGAAGCAAATTTTGTAAAATTCGATCCACTCTAACCGAAAGGAATGGGCAAAGCAAGTGGATGATGCTCTTTAGGCTTATCGAACGGCATTTAAGACGCCCATTGGGATGTTGCCATTCCAACTGGTTTATGCGAAATATTGCCACCGTCCGGTTGAATTGGACCACAAGGCACTATGGGCCACTAAATTGCTCAACATGGACTTCAAGGAGGCGTCTCGTAAGAGGTGTGGGAAGATTTGTGGGCTCGATAAATTCCGCTTGCGCGCATATGAAAGCACGAGCATATATAAGGAAAGGACCAAACGCTGGCATGATAGTCGTATCCTGCCCAAGGAATTCAGGTCGGACGACCAGGTTCTTATGTATAATTCCCGCTTATGGCTGTTCCCTGGGAAGTTGAAATCCAGGTGGAGTGGTCCTTACGCCGTAGTAAGTGTCTCTCCCTACGGTGCAATTGAGATTCGAGATAACAAGGATAACACTTTCAATGTGAATGGGCATCACTTGAAGCAGTTTGATGGTGGCGTTACTAAAAAGGACGTGCACTGTCTGTGGTTGCAAGATCCCGTTAATAGCTTGTCTTCTTGAGTGGTTTTACTTTCGTTTGTTACTTAATTTACTTACTTGCTTGAGTGCTTACCTGAACATTATATAAAACTATTAATACAAGTATTTGGTCCACCTTATGAACGGTAAAGAAAAGGTCTTCTGGGAGACAACCCAATTTTGCAGTGTTTAATTTGTTTGCTTAGCTTTTTGAGTGTGCTTGCCTATTATTTGCTTGGTTGGAGATGAGCTTATTGCAGGTGCTTTTGTCTGAGCCGTTGGCTTATTGATCAAGTTTAAAGCGAATCTTCTGGTATGCTCATCTTCTGAGCATTGGGTAACTTCTTCCTTTTTCTCATTTTTAATTTTCACTACAACATATTTTGTTGTGCTTTTCAGCTTAAGTCTGGGGGGAGAGCTTGCGGATGTTACCTTTGCACGTGCACTTCATTTGCATAGCAGTAGCTGTTATTCATTTATTTGTTTAGTTTATTGCATTGCGCATCTTGGCACCCACATAAGCGCGTACTTAGCTTTTTGCGTATGGCGAGTCAAACTTGTTTCTTTTGGTAGATTTAGAAAAATTACCTTGCTAACATAGGATTATGAGACGAGATAAAATGTTGACCTTGCTGTGCTCCTAGTCAAGTGCTCCCATCTCGTGTAGAAATTAGAGTAGAATTAATTTTTCTGCATGCTATTAGTTTTCTATTTTTCTAATTGCGTAAATTATTTTTATTCTACTCAAAAAAATTGTTGAATCTGGTGTGAATCTGACGGTAGCTTAGGGATGTTTGTAGACAGCCGTTAGATTTGTATTGCTCGAGTCGGGAGGATGGATAGTCTTTCTCGTTGTGTAAGAACTTGCCCCAAGCTACTCTCGAAGCATTGGTGCAGGGTTAGTTAAGCGTGAGCTTGATGTAGGCCATCATTTTGGCCAGATTGAGCTTTGTACCCGTTCCTATCATATTATCCTCGCTAGCCCCATTATGTTTACCCCTCCTTTGATTCAGCTCCACTTTTATTTCACCAAAGCCTAGTAGACCACCCTAGTCGCACACCCAAGTCTAGCTTTACTGTTTTCTTATTTCTTGAAGGAGGTGTGATGCGGTGTTGATCTTTGTGATATGTGTTGTTGTGCTCCAATGAAATTTTTGCTGGAATTGTGCAAAAGAAAAAGAAGATATAAGAAGAAAAGTTATAAAAATAAAATTTGAAAAAGAAAGAAAAAGTGGATGGAAAAGCGTAACTGAAAAAATGTTTTGAGTTAGTATATGTTATGGCGTAGGCGGGTGCGCACACCCGTATTTCAAAAATTATGTCTGGGTGTGTGGTGTGCCCTCGTATTTTGTGGATAGTGGATAGACTCTTTTGGTGCTAGCTCACTTGGGTTTTATGCATAGCCTTCATTTTTATCCTTGATTACCCCACCATAACCCAAGCCACATTACCACCTGAAGTCCTACGGACTTGTACTTAAGGCAAACTAGTGCCATGGAGAGAGTGCGAATGGGCAAGCATATGGTCACCGACATTGGTGGATTCCTTTGGAGGTTGTCCCGAATCCCTATCTTTGGCAATACTCGCCTTAGCGGATAGTCTATTTTCTCCCTACGCGTGACCGGAGGATTCACCGCGATTCTGTTTTTGAGTAGTCATAGAATTTTTGTTACGCATGCTGAAAAGTATAAATTATTTTGTATGCTTCGAAATTTTCTCTACTATATTTTACACCCGCGAGTTTGCGACTTCGCATGGTACCCCTGATCATAATTACTGTGTTAGTCGGTTCTTTTTCTATTCTATAAGGATCTTCTTTGCTCGGGACGCACAAATAGGTATGTCTGGGGGTGTGATGAGTCTCATTTATATAGGTTTTTTGCAGACTCATTTGGGCTGATTTTCCTATCTTTGCACTTCACTTTTCGGTTGTTTTCGTTGATATTTCGTTCCTACTGCATTTCACATTTAGTGCACCTTTCTAGCCCGTGGGTGCGCAATTGCGCATTCGATTGCTCAGGGTATGCACTTGGTGCTCCCCGGGGCTCGTTCCAGTAGTTTTATTGCTTTTTGTTGATTGTTGGAGGGTCCTCCGTTGCTAGTGTTTTTGTGTGCAGGTGGTCAGTTTTCCCCTCTTCAGTTTACTGATTTGTGGAAAACGCAAGACCATGCGTTTTATTGCCGCATGATTTGTTTCCGTCGTGCGTTTTCCTGCCGATTATTTTGGAAGATTGACCAGCTCGTGCGATTTCTTCACGTACGGTTTCTTTGGAACCGTGCGCGAGGGAAACACACGGTTTTTCTGTAGCCTTTTGGTTTTTCTCTGTTATGTTGCTGGTCGTGCGTCTTCTTCACGCACGGGCGGAAGTGCCCGTGCGCGCGTAAAACGCACGATTTCTACCGGTTCCCTGCATTTTCTGCTTGCTGTGGCTACCCGGGCGAATTACTTCACGCACGGGCGGAATCGCTCGTGCGCGAGTAAAATCACACGGGTCAACACTTCTTCTTCCTCAGGCACCTTCTGGTAATAAATATCGCACGGTTCACGCACGGTCGTGCGCCAGACCGTGCGTGACCATTTTTTCAGACTTTTACTATTTAAGCCGCAGATTGCTCCTGGACCGGGGAATCTGGATTTTGCCAACCATTTACGCCCATTGGAGCGGGAACTTGCCCCTCCAGCCGTCGTTTTCTCTATCCTCCTTAGAGGGTTGATCCGGCCACCTTTTCTCCTCTAAAGATCTTGCTAAAGCATTGTCTCCGGCCACCATTTCCTTTGCCGACCTCCAAAGTGCTGTTTGTGTTCTTTGTTGCTGAACTTGTGAAACATTTCACTCTGATCCGGATCAACAACTACAACACGAAGAAGTTGTGTGTGAAGAAGGAAGTGACTGCCCTTCGGGATCCCGAATATCTTCCAAAGACCGAGCTCGGACGAGGCTCGACAACCCTCGCTTCCTGCCGTGAATCTTTGAGAGGATTCGAGTGCTTGGTTGTATTTCATCTCCCCTTTTCTTGGATTAACTTTAAATTGAACCTGTGCTATTTTGCTTGAGGTTTATTAGCTATATTTTGTTCAAGGTCTTGTTACGGTTTTGTACGTTGATTCCTTGTTCATGATATATGTTGATGAGTTTCCTCCTTGTTAGAGAAAGTCAAGTTTGAGCCGTTCTAGCGATAGCTAGAAGCGCGCATTACGAAGAGGTGTTTATGACCCTTGATAGTTTGTTCGACTTCGCTATTAATCGTTGGAGTAATTCACCCTAGCGACACGATGACGGCGACCCGCACTAGTTTGATGATGCTTAGGGTAGGAAAACCATAATCAAACCCCTCGATTTTATTTAATACTTTCATTCATTTCTCTGAAAGTGAAATCCATGCTCCCACCTTGCACTCCGCGTGAGATCGATACTTGTGGAAGCTACTCCTCCATTTTATTACTTGGCCGTGAACGGTAATCTAACCGCTAGCGCATCAGGGATGGAAGTCACTTGGTGCCAGCCTTGGACCCCGAGCAGATCCCGCTGTTAGGCTCTCACCTAGCTGACAGGGGTGGAAGTCACTCGGTGTCAGCCTTAGACCCCGAGCAGATCCCGATGTCAGGCTCTCACCTAGCTGACATGGCTGGATGTCACTCGGTGTCAGCCTTGGACCCTGAGTAGATCCCGCTATCAGGCTCTCACCTAGCTGGCAGGTTTGGAAGTCACTCGGTGTCATCCTTAGACCCCGAGAAGATCTTGATGTCAGGATCTCACCTAGCTGAAAGGGCGGGATGTCACTCGGTGTCAGCCTTGGACCCCGAGCAGATCCCGCTGTCAGGCTCTCACCTAGGTGATAGGGCTGGAAGTTACTCGGTGTCAGCCTTGGACCCCGAGCAGATCCCGCTATCAGGCTCTCACCTAGCTGACAGGGCTGGAAGTCACTCAGTGTCAGCCTTGGACCACGAGCAGATCCCGCTATCAGGCTCTCACCTAGCTGACAGGGATGGAAGTCACTCGGTGTCAGCCTTGGACCCCGAGCAGATCCCGCTCATGTCAGGCTCTCACCTAGCTGACAGGGCTAGAAGTCACTCGGTGTCAGCATTGGACCCCGAGCAGATCCCGCTATAAGGCTCTCACCTCGCTAACAGGGCTGGATGTCATTAGGTGTCAGCCTTGGACCCTGATCAAATCCCATTTTCAGGCTCTCACCTAGCTGATAGGGCTGACGTCACTCGGTGTCAACCTTAGACCCCGAGCAGATCCTGCTGTCAGGCTCCCACCTAGCTAACAGGGCTGGATGTCCCTCGGTGTCAGACTTGGACCCCGAGCAGATCCCGCTGTCAGGCTCTCACCTAGCTGACTGGGCTGGAAGTCACTCAGTGTCAACCTTGGACCCCGAGCAGATCCCGTTGTCAGCCTCTAACCTAGCTGACAGGGCTGGAAGTCACTCAGTGTCAGCCTTAGACCACGAGCAGATCCCGATGTCAGGCTCTCACCTAGCTGAAAGGGCGGGATATCACTTGAGGTAGCCTTTGATGTAGGGTTATCCGGAAACGGAGATCTCCGCGAAGCTAACGCTCTCCCTACGCACAACACGTCGTAGAACTACCGCACCTACACAGCACCTATCGCCCACAATATTTCCTCGTCACAAAATGCAGCACAAACAACAAAGGAGGAATGGTCGACTCGAAAACAACGATCGGAAATTTGAGTCAAATTATTCCCCAAGAAAACACAAAGGTTGCCACTCTTTTTTGAGAGCAAGACCAAGGCTATAGGCCAAGATCCACTCAAGCAAATAGGATCCACCCGATCCGGAAATAAAAGCCTTTCAACGGCGATTTCGATTCAAAACTTGCAGCGATTAAATTAAAGATCCGGAGAAAACGATGAGCGAAATCCACCACAACTAAAGAGAAGAAATCACACAATGGAGGGGAAAGAGATTACCCAACCGGAAAACTTTCACACGAGATAACTGTGGGAGAATCACTCTCTCCACGGATCCACCGGTGTCACACCGAATGGTTTGCAACCTTCTTCCAAGGAGTCGCACCGAAGGAAGCCACGCCGGAGTCGCACCGAACGGGGATGGAGGAGGCAAGGCTTGGCTTCACACCAAAGGGGAGGGGGCGGCTATGGACTACTCCATGGTGGCCGAAATTTCCACAAGGGGGGGGGGGGGGGGGTTTAGGTTTCTTTTCCAATTGCCTTAACTCTTCATGAAAGCCTCCTTTAAATAGGAGTTACAAATAAGCCTTAGCCCTTCATGATGGAGATTTAATCTCATCCATCCGAATGGCTAATTGCACACCAAAACTAAAATAGTTCAAATTGAAAATACAACAACACATGCAATGAATATAAAATTATCACATAAGCATAGGATAATTTTATATTCCAATTATAAAATAGAGTGCACGAAAAGGAAATAAATAAAACTAAGGCGTTGTCGTGGCGGTAGCACAGCGCGGGCGGAGGTTGTAGCGTAGCCGTCCGTTAGCGTCATCGTGCCGCCTCACGTCCTTGAGTAGTATGGCCTTAGCAACCGGATCATCAACAGCATCATCAGCATCGTCTTCAACTGGTGGAGGAGGGGTCGCGCCATCAATCCTCCCCCGCTCAAATGCACGCATCTCCGTTGCATGGTCCAAGCGATAGCGGTGAAGGAGAGCGGCATCCAAACTCTGCAACTCCGTCTCGAGTACCCAAGAGTCATCCGAAGGGGGCCGATCACGCCAACGGATGAGAAAGCGGTGGGTGTCGCCATCAGCAGTGGTAACAGGCTCAGCATCAAGTATCATCTCTGGAGTGGAGAACGTCCGTGGAAACCTGGGGAACATATTAGCAGTAGGCAGGAAAGAAGGCAACTTACCATCCGATGATATACCTGTGGGGACCGAAAGAGAGAGATCATCTGTACTACCACTCCCCAACCCATGAGAATTTTTAGTGGGAGAAGAAGACGACAAAGAAATCAACGCTTGTGGTGGTGACACAAACATCGTTAAATCCGAAACATTAAAAATGGGGGAGATACCCCAATCAGCAGGAAAGTCCAAACCGAAAGCGTTGTCACCTAGCTTTTTAATAATACGAAAAGGGCCGGCGCGCTTTGGTGCTAACTTTTTAACGGTGCCAGTTGGCAAGCGTTCGGGAACCAAACGGACTAAAACTAGATCGCCAATTTTGAAGTCTGATACTCTCCAATGTAAATTAGCGTGCGCTTGATAAGAGTCGTATTGCGTAGTCAAGGTGTCCCGTATACGTGCGTGTAAATCATGGATGTGCTGGGCGAAGGATTGTGCAAACTGACTTGCCTTGTACGTTGGGGGCAACGACACCAAGTCAAGCGACACAAGAGCCTTATACCCGTGGACAATCTCATTTGGAGACAGACCCGTAGACCGATTCTTGGAATTATTGTAGGCTAATTGGGTATGGGGAAGGAGAAGATCCCAAGTGCTCTTGTGATCACTCACGAGGCATCGTAACAAATTTCCTAAGCTCCGATTAACCACTTCTGCCTGCCCATCAGTTTGGGGATGATAGGCAGAGGAAAACAATAATTTCGTTCCCATTAATATCCAAAGAGTCTTCCAAAAAAAACTAGTGAATTTTACGTTCCTATCCGACACTATGGTCTTGGGCACTCCACAGTGACTAACGAATTCTTTAAAATAAAGCTTAGCGATGTGAGACGCATCATTCGTCCTACTGCACGGGATGAAATAAGCCATCTTTGAAAACCTATCCACAACTACAAAAATTGAGTCGTGACGGCGTAGGGTAACGGGGAGGCCTAATACAAAATCCATACTAACGTCGACCCAAGGCATGGAAGGAATAGGCAAGGGTGTATATAATCCTACGTTGGTTTTACTACCCTTAGATACCTGGCATGTGCGGCAGCTACTCACTACCTGTCCCACCATAACCTTCAGTTTTGGCCAATAGAATTTATCTTCGACTAACGTAATGGTCTTATCTCTACCGAAGTGGCCACTCAACCCTCCGCTATGCAACTCTCATATAATATGTAGTCCTAACGATGACTGCGGAATACATAGCTTTCCGTTCCTAAAAAGGTAACCATCCTTCGACTTAAACGCTGTCTTCCACTCATCGCCCTCTCGTATCCTAATCTGGTGATAGCCACTCCGAAGATCTAATTTGGAGAATACGGTGGCTCCAGACAAGACATCCAACAAATCATCTAGGCGGGGAATGGGGAACCTATACTTGATGGTGATTTTGTTGATAGCCCGGCTATCAACGCACATCCTCCATGTACCATCCTTCTTGGGGGCAAGTAGGGCTGGTACAGCACATGGACTCATACTAGTCCTAATAAAACATTTCGCTAGAAAGCCCTCGATCTGAGACTGCAGCTCTAGGTGAGCCGCGGGGTGGAGTCGATAATGGGGCTGGTTTGGCAAGGAAGACCCCGGGATGAGATCTATCGCATGCTGGATATTCCTAAGCGGGGGTAACGTGGGCGGCAACTCATCCGGGTACATGTCCCTATACTCCTCCAACAGTACCCGTAACTCACTAGGTAGCTCATCCAAAATGCTAGAATCGGGCTTCGCACTTAAGAGGACTAGCGCATACATAATTCCATCAAAGAACGGATCTCTCTCAAACTCTTTCCTACCAACGAGATTCAACGTTTTCCGTTCTACCGGGATTGTGGTGTCCTTAGCCAAGAGTACGGGCTCCTTTGGGATGGTCGGCTTCAAAGTGATGGTTTTGCCATTGAATTTGAACTCATAAGTGTTGGCTCTACCAAAATGTGTAACATCACGGTCGTATAGCCAAGTGCGGCCTAACAACACATGGCAAGCGTCCATCGGAAGGACATCACACCACACCTCATCAATGTAGGATTTGAATGAGAGTGGGACCAGACATCGCTTGGTAACGGGTACAGAGAGCTTGTTGATCCAAGCGACCTGGTATGGGGTCGGGTGTGGTTCCGTGACCAAGGACATACGTGCTACGACGTTCTCAGATATGACGTTCACGCAGCTAACTCTATCAATAATCAGCTTGCAAAGCTTCTCGCCACTCTTAAAAATCAGAGAAAATATGCTTGTCCTCTTCCAATCATCTAATGGACGAGGAGTGGTCAAAATACCACGCATCACCATAAGGGGGTGATCGTCCTCTAAGTCACTAGGGACTCCTTCGGGGTCACTCTCCTCTGCGGCCTCGTATACGTAATCGTCAGGGTCGGTGGTTGGCTCTAATAAGGCTAGTGTTTTTGTCTTTGTTGGGCATTCGTAGGCATAGTGGCCTTGAATGCCGCAAGAGTAACAAGTGGTGTTAGCCTTGCTCACCTTCCCGATAGGGACACGCTCACTCGAAGGGTTCTTGGAGTTCCTAGCGGTGATCACGATTGACTTTGACTCGGTAGATTTAAACTTTCCCTTATCAGGATATGTGGAAGAAGATGCCCCAGTGGTGGACTTGTGCTTCGCATGAGCGTAACGGGAGTGAGCCTTATAGGCTAGGTGTTTTTCAATGTCCAAGGCGGCATTGAAAGTCATGTTCAAGTCTGTATGCCCATATCGCAAGAGCTTCCTTTGGATATCGGGGTTAAGGCCCTTTCGAAATCTAGATAAAGTGACTTCGGGAATCTCCCTAAGGTCACATCGCACCATTCGGTCCTTAAGTTCACCCATATATTCAGCTACCGAGCTTGAGCCCTGCCGCAGAGTGGCAAGCTCATCGAACATCTGTGTCCGATGGTACGCAGGAACATACTGATCGGTCAATAGGTTCTTCATTACTGGCCAACCTATAAGGGGGGCTCCGTGTCCGGTTCCTAATCTTCACTCCTCATTCAGCCAGAACGTATTTGCACGACCTGTTAACTTCATCCGGGCAACTTTGACCTTTTGGGGATCCGTCGGGTTGTGCCACTCGAAGTAACACTCCATATCCACAGTCCAGTTAAGGAAGATTTGGGGGTCTCCCATGCCATCATACGTGGGGGCATTTATCTTAAAGGCCCTAGTAATGTCAAAGTCTCGCTCGGGGCGGTGTCCTCTAGGGGGCACCCGTGGGGAGTCCCCATCAGAATCCGAATCAGAGTTATGTTGGTGCCGGTTGGGCCAGTCAACATTAACGGGTGGCGGGGGTGGCCTAGCTTGGTTTTGTAGGATCTGGGCTAAGACGTTCCTAAGCTCAGCCATTTCGGCACGAAGACCCTCTATAGCCGCGGTGTTGGGATCACCATGCTCGTTCGCAGCCATACTAGACGTAGACGGGGTTGCGTACTCCGTTCCTAGCCTAGTGCGCATTCAGGTTTGGGAGGCCCCGGGCAAGATGAATTTTCCTAGGGCTGTAGCTATATAGAAAATAAGATATTTTTATATATTCCCAAAGTGAATAACACGTCGTAGATCTACCGCACCTACACAGCACCTATCTCCCACAATATTTCCTCGTCACAAAACGCAGCACAAACAACAAAGGAGGAATGGTCGACTCGAAAACAACGATCGGATATTTGAGTCGGATTATTCCCCAAGAAAACACAAAGGTTGCCACTCCTTTTTGAGAGCAAGACCAAGGCTATAGGCCAAGATCCGCTCAAGCAAATAGGATCCACCCGATCCGGAAATAAAAGCCTTGCAACGGCGATTTCGATTCAAAACTTGCAGCGATTAAATTAAAGATCCGGAGAAAACGATGAGCGAAATCCACCACAACTAAAGAGAAGAAATCACACAAGGGAGGGGAAAGAGATTACCCAACCGGAAAACTTTCACATGAGATAACTGTGGGAGAATCACTCTCTCCACGGATCCACCGGCGTCACACCGAATGGTTTGCAACCTTCTTCCAAGGAGTCGCACCGAAGGAAGCCACGCCGGAGTCGCACCGAATGGGGATGGAGGAGGCAAGGCTTGGCTTCACACCAAAGGGGAGGGGGCGGCTATGGACTTCTCCATGGTGGCCGAAATTTCCACAAGGGGGGGGGGGGGGGTTTAGGTTTCTTTTCCAATTGCCTTAACTCTTCATGAAAGCCTCCTTTAAATAGGAGTTACAAATAAGCCTTAGCCCTTCATGATGGAGATTTAATCTCATCCATCCGAATGGCTAATTGCACACCAAAACTAAAATAGTTCAAATTGAAAATACAACAACACATGCAATGAATATAAAATTATCACATAAGCATAGGATAATTTTATATTCCAATTATAAAATAGAGTGCACGAAAAGGAAATAAATAAAACTAAGGTGTTGTCGTGGCGGTAGCACAGCGCGGGCGGAGGTTGTAGCATAGCCGTCCGTTAGCGTCATCGTGCCGCCTCACGTCCTTGAGTCGTATGGCCTTAACAACCGGATCATCAACCGCATCATCAGCATCGTCTTCAACTGGTGGAGGAGGGGCCGCGCGATCAGCCTTGGACCCCGAGCAGATCCCGCTGTCAGGCTCTCACCTAGCTAACAGGGCTGGAAGTCACTCGGTGTCAGCCTTGGACCCCGAGCAGATCCCGCTGTCCGACTCTCACCTAGCTGATAGGGTTGGAAGTCACTCGATGTTAGACTTGGACCCTGAGCAGATCCCGATGTCAGGCTCTCACCTAGCTGACTGGGCTGGAAGTCACTCGATGTCAACCTTGGACCCTGAGCAGATCCTGCTGTCAGGCTCTCACCTAGCTGTCAGGGCAGGATGTCACTCGGTGTCAGCCTTGTACCCCGAGCAGATCCCGCTGTCAGGCACTCACCTAGCTGACAGGGCAGGAAGTCACTCGGTGTCAACCTTGGACCCCGAGCAGATCCCGCTATCAGGCTCTCACCTAGCTGGCAGGGCTAGAAGTCACTCGGCGTCAACCTTGGACCCCGAGAAGATCCCGTTGTTAGGCTCTCAGCTAGCTGATAGGGCTAGATGTCACTCGGTATCAGCCTCAGACCCCGATCAGATCCCGCTGTCAGGCTCTCACCTAGCTGATAGGGCTGGAAAACACTTGGTGTCAGCCATGGACCCCGAGCAGATCCCGCTGTCAGGCTCTCACCTAGCAGGCAGGACTGGAAGTCACTCAGTGGTGTCATCCTTGGACCCCGAGAAGATCCTGTGTTCAGGCTCTCACCTGGCTGACAGGGCTAGATGTTACTCAGTGTCAGCCCCGAACCTCGAGCAGATCTCGCTGTCAAGCTCTCACCTAGCTGACAGGGTTGGATGTCACTTGGTTTCAACCTCGTACTCCGAGCAGATCCCGCTATCAGGCTCTCACATAGATGGCAGGGCTAGAAGTCACTCGGGGAAGTCCTACACTCTCCAGATGGTGTCTAACAAGCTTGGCATTTATTCTAAGAATAAGAGAAGAGAGTTCTATATAGGCGAGTCTGGGCTCGCCAACTCAGCTCAGCCTCGGCTGAATGGTGGCAAGCCAGACACATGGACCCCGCTGAAGGGATGCAGATCCCGCTAGGATGCTTCCCTTCCACTTTGTTTTACTTGGGAAAATTTGGTGAATTTGGTCTTATATTGATAAGGTTATGGGTAGCTTGCGAGCGAGCTGGGGCTGATGTATCCAGTACGGCTGGTAGCCCATCCTCTGATCGTCTGAGAATTGACGAGCTATCAAAGTATGCTCTCGGGAGTGAGTCCTAACAACTGTCCTACTCGCAAAACCTATCTATGTGAGATCACCAAGGGAATGGCTCGCTGGCAAGCAGAAGACAACAAAGATATACAGAAAAAAGAAAAAAAATGGACAAGGTTATAATCAAAAATGTATTTCATTGCATAGTAATATTTACAGATGGAGCTCGCCTCGGCGAAATTACAAAAAGAAATATATACACGATTATCCCTTGCCCCCCTCGCCGAATTGGTGATCCCCCCCCCTCCGCTTGACAGGTCGTGGAAGATTTTTCCGAAGAGCCCGTCAAGGCTGTCCTCCTTCTCTCTAGGAGTTGTCGCCGGGAACAGGCTCGACATCAGGTCCCGGACTGATATCTCCTCGCAACCCTCCACCAGCACTCATGTATCCCTCATCATCTGGAGGGTACATTCGGCTGTTTGGATGGAGTTGATCCCCAGCCTGTCAGCGACGTCAGCCTTGCCGAAGATCCTCGGGCACTTGTAGGTGAAGTCGGGCTCGACGTCACGAGCCGGGAAGAAGATCTCTGCTTGGCGGCGGACCTCGCAGCTGAGGCTCGTGTTCTCCTCCATCAGCTTTGCGTTCATCCCCTCCAGCTCGGCAAGGCGGGAGCGCAGCTGGCCGATCTCCTCTTCCTGCCTGGCGACGTGAGCCCGCAATTCCCCAGCGGCTGTGGCATCTTGATAAGAAAGGAAGTACATTAGCAACGGAGCCAAAAATAAAAAAAAGCCCTAAGGGAAAATGACGGGCAACAACCCTTAACTTATCAGTCCACCGGCGGCTTGAGAGAGAAGATTCTCAGCAATGCCGAGCTGCCTCGCCAAGTCGACGGCCTTGTCCTTGGAGACGTCGCGTGCTTGCTCGGCCTTCTGGAGGAGGTTGCTGAGGTTGAAGCTACGGCAGACCACCATGTTGTGGAGCTCCATAGCTTGCATATAGGTCTGCAGACCCTCAGGGTCCAGCTGCCGCAGAGGGATGCCCGTGTATGTCTCAACGTCCTCACGACCATATAGGCCGAAGCTTAGTGCAAAAGCATGACTGGCGGCGGGCTCGCGGTCAGTCCAGGAGTGGTGGAAGGAAGATATGGAGACTCGGTGGGCCAGGTAGTCCCACTGGACCATGGGCTCGCCCGCCGAGTCCTTCCACCTCCCCCCAAACCCGAAGAGGGGGTGTTCCTTCGGCATGGCTGGCTCGCGAGTCACCTTCTTCGCCGCGGGGGGAGCAGAGGTCGCCGCGGGAGGAGCAGGTGTCTCGCCACCTCCCTGCTTCTTGCTGGTGATCTCTTTTAGCGGGCTCTCCGGCGACCCATCGGGAATGACCTCGGGCGAACTCATGTATTTGGGGCTTTGTTTATGTTGTTGATGTTGTTTCTCCAGCGGAGCCAGCACGACTCTCCTCATCCTTTTTGGTAGTTGTTGGCGATGGGGCGGGCTCGACCCCACATCATCAGGTCGCCTCTTGCTGGAGGAGTGTTTCGAGAGAGTCGCCTCGTCTCGGTAAACCGCAAATGCTGCCTTCTCGTGAGCGAGAGGGTCCCCATACAACCCCGAGTCCACAAACGGCGGGTTCATGGGAATTAGCCGCTCCCCTACATATAATAACTTGGAAAACTTAGAGGCTTTCCATGATGATGTGGGAAGCTCGGCAATGGGGTAAGAACAATAACTTCGTCGGGCAGAATTGGGCGGCGCGAGTCGAGGCCCCTTCGCAAAAAGGAGACCTCAAAGTCCTTGTGGAGGAAGAACTTGTGGAGGTCGGCATCATTGCCGGACACGGCCGGCGGGCGGTAGACCTCCTCATCCTTCTGCTGGGGGGAGAAAGGGATGTTGCCAAGATCGCCCTTGATGAAGGTGATCTTCGTCATGCAATTTTGATGCTTGTTTGTGATCTCGAGAACCTTAATCAGCGAACCCTTGAATTAAGCAACGCCATCCGGCGTCACCTTGTAAGAAAAGAGTTTCTTGAACACCGTCAGGTTGAACTCTATCCTCTTCCGCCGGAGGTAGCTCGCAAAAGCCACCATCATGGCGATGGCATTTGAGTTCAGCTGCGTGGGGACTGTGCCGTAGTACTTCAAGATTTGGCGGATTTTTGGCCAGAGGGGGAGTCGTAACCCCACCTCAAAGTGCGAGATGGGGAAGGAGAGTTTGTCATCATAGGAGGAGTTGATGGCCTCCCCCTCCCTCGGCCGGCGCGCCTCAAAGCCCGTCGGCACATGGTCACCAACAAATTCAGCAAGCTCGGCCTCGCTGGTGCTTCCCTCAAAGAAGCATTAGTTTCTGAAATGTTGGGCGCATTTGGTGCGGCCGTCGGCGTCAGGATTGGTCTTGCCCATGCTCGCAGAAAGGGGTGGAGCACGAATACGAAAGAGAAGGGGCACGGGAAGAGAGAGAAAAAGTAGACAGTTAAGGCGGTAGTACGGGGTTGCTGGGGGGGTGGGGGGTATTTATAGAAAAAGAAATCTGGGGTCAAGCTGTCCAATTGGCCCAGCTCGCCGTCACAGCTCGCCAACCCCCAGGGCGCCGACTTCCGGCGCGTTCCATCCCACGCCAAGTTAAATAAAAAGCAATATAATTATTATTTGAATACCACACATCTAATAATGTTTTGAGTCATTTATTACCGCAGTCAAGTGCATGAATAAGAAAACAGGGTGCGCAGGCAGGGTAAACCAGGAGGCGAGTGTCGGTCGGCTCGGAAAGGGAGCCACCATCTATCTACCCCGACCTCGCATCCCCCGTCCCCCAGACTGCCACGCGCGGAGAAGCACGCGAATCCTCCCCGAATTCCTCTACGCCACCGAGAGGTCGTCGTCAATCTCATCCAGAAGTCGGGAAGGAGACGTCATCTCGCCAGCCTGGCCGCTTCGCACCTCGTTAGCAAGGCACACGTAGTCGCGTTGTAACGCCTCATTGACTTCTTGCACCTCGCGCAGCCCGCACACAAGTTTATTGAAAAGCTTGACCCCCTCCTCGTTAGCTCGCCTTGCTCCACTTCAGGGCCTAGGTAAGAGTCTAGCGAGCTCGGGGAGGGGAGGGGAGAGTAGTGGGCTGCCCGTGAAGACTCCTTAGCTGCGGATTGGCTGGGGGAGCTGTGAAGACAGAAACATCAGCAAGGGGAGGTGTGCTGGAAAATCACATGACAAAAATACAAGCCCAAGTTTACCTGACGAGCTCGGCATCTCTAAGGAGGTACGGGGAGGGAGAAACCTCAAGTCCTTCCCGCGCCCTGGGTCGCGCGTTCCCAGTGAGAGAAGCTCGAATCCCGGGATGGGGATGGTTTCCACACCTACCCCCGTGGTCACAACAGCTCGCTGAGGGAAGGGGGCGTGCAGCAGCGACTTCGTCTTCTGCGATCTCACCCCCAAGGTCCCAAAGGGAGGGGACTGGACCCGGGGACGGTTTTCCGGAGTTATGAATCGCGAGTCCCCAAGTATGGTCTTGGCTTGCGTGGAGTCTCGTGGCATGGCGCCCCCCATGCCATCAAGCT
Organism: Platanthera guangdongensis; assembly: GCA_039583875.1. Lineage (NCBI taxonomy): Eukaryota > Viridiplantae > Streptophyta > Magnoliopsida > Asparagales > Orchidaceae > Platanthera > Platanthera guangdongensis. Next base: position 137,472,715 of record CM077158.1, on the reverse strand, counting down.
GGCTGTCCGGGCCGTCGTAGAGGACAACAATATTTTTGCCCTTTTTATGGGCAAGAAGAGTGGAGGAGCCTGTCCCATGCTCTAAGGTGGTCCTCAGGTCATCATAAATGGGCTCGGCCGCTTGAGGAAACGACTTCATCCTCTTGGAGTTGGGCTCAGCCGAGTCACCCTACGGGACAGCGGGTGAAACGCAGTCAGGGCAGCTACACGAGCAGCTGAGGTCTGGCGAACTCGTGCGAGCCGCTCTTGGATCTCCTTTGGGATCGGCATCAAGGCAGGGTTAGAACACATGGAATGACAAGAGTTAGGCAGGTATGCAGGTGTATATATATAGTCGGAGGTGGACCCCACCCGAACATTCCCTCCAGTCCACCCCGCACTCGCCGAACACTTGGGGTTGGATGTTTCTTTCCGAGCTTTGCCAAGCTCAAAAAGAGCGGGGATTGTGTACAACCCCATATCCGGTGAGCAAGGTCGACAAGAACCAGACCGGTCGGTTCAGATCACCTAGGCAATAGGCGAGCTCTGTAGGGAAAGTTGTAGGCAGTAGACGAGCTTGGCAGGGAAATCTGAAGCCCGAGCTCGGCATTCGTCGACCCCAAGCTCGGCACTCGCTGAGCTAAGCCCAGGCTTCATCGAGCTGAGCTCGACTAATGAAGGAAAATCGAAGGGTAAGCACAGTAGCCAGCTTGCACTCGCCCTATGGAGCTCGGCAGACAGCAGGCGAGCAGGATCTTCAGGGGCCGAGCTCGCCCAGGCCTATGAGGTACTTTTTACTATTTTTCCCCCGCTGGCCTGCCCATAGCCTTTCAGAACAGTGGAATTACGCTGTTGGCAGGCCAACCTGGACTACACATAGTCGTTCAGGATAGCGAGAGTTGGCTATTTGAAGGCCGTTTTCAGAAATCTATAAATAGGACCCAATGGGTACCTCAGAAAGCAAGCTTCCTGTGCTACAACCTTGTATCCGGCGAGCGAGGACTACAAGAACCAGACCGTCCGGTTCATATCGCCCAGGCAACAGGCAAGCTCAGCAGGGAAAGCTGGATACAGCAGGCGAACTCGGCAGGGAAATCTGAAGGCCGAGCTTGGCATTCGTCAACACCGAGCTCGACACTCGTCGAGCTAAGCCCAGGCTTCGTCGAGCTGAGCTTGACTAATGAAGGAAAATCGAAGCGCGAGCACAGTAGCCAGCTCGCACTCTCCCTATGGAGCTCGGCAAATAGCAGGCGAGCAGGATCTTCAGGGGTGGCCGAGCTCTCCCAGGCCTATGAGGTACGTTTTACTATTTTGCCCCCACTGACCTGCCATAGCCTTTCAGAACAGCGGAGTTATGCTATTGGCAGGCCAACCAGCACTGCACATAGCCGTTCAGGACAGCGGGAGTTGTCCATTTGCTAGCCGTTTTCAGAAATCTATAAATAGGACCCAAGGGGTACCTCAGAAAGTGGGCTTCCTGTGCTCTATTGCTTCATCTCTCAAGCGCTTTCTGAGGATACCTTAGCTTGACCTTTGGCTAAGAGGGGAAGCACTCCAAGATCTTCTGGGTGTGTGGTGGGTCCTCCCCGCTGAGCCCTTGGGTCAGTTCTTCCGTGTTTCCCTTGTCATTTTGTTTGCAGGAGCGAAGTAGGTGCGCTATCACCCCTTCCCCAAGTGTGAACTCCACAAGAGATCGAGATTTCAGTTTCAACATCCAAATCCTCTAAGATTTTTACTACACGACTTTAGCTACCCTAGTACCCTCCCTACCAAATTTCAAGTCCATACAACGGCATTTGACCACATGCCCTTCTCAAACCCCCAAGGTCCTAACATAGGGTTTGAACTGGTGACCTAAGGCAATTCAATCCCAAACCACCCAATATCCCATATGAGGGTGTTATATGTCAAGCCAAACCAGTGGCCTATATACCAACCTTTGTTGAGGGGATTTGGCCACTCAAAACTCAAAGTGAACTTTTGAACTAAATACCCTTATTATGGCAAGGTTAGGGTTTCCAAGAATTCAATCCAAATCATCTCCACATGAGATGAAATCTTATCCAGAGCCTTATGATGACCCCAAGAACCACTCACCAAAATTTGGGAGAGTTTGGAGGTCATTTGGTCCTTAATTAATTTACCCTAGAGTAATTAAATAATTTCAAAACTATAGAAAAATTATCCCCAAAATTTCTCCCTTTTGGGCACGACCTAGGTATACACTAGGTTGACTCCCTGTCCAAATTTCAAGTCATTTGGACAAGAGATGAAGTGTGGGCACTCATTTTCATCTCTGCGTAGCTCTAGGTATAGACCCCACCAAAATGGGTGCCCTGATCAAACCATTGGTCCAAATTGACTCGAATCAATTTTAACATAAAGTAGACCCATGTGGCTACATATTATATGTTGAGCACTTTTTCTGCTCCAGCATCTAGGTATTTTTAATAAATCGAAACATTAATAGCAAATTCTGTGATAGAATTGAAATAACATGAAAATATATCCCAAAGTTTAGTTCATCTCTAGCACGAATCTTAAAGCAGGATCCAAGGATGCCAGGACCATCTTCTTCCTCCAACCTATGGCCATGATCCAGCCCCCCTACAGCAACTTCCAACCCACTCTCCCGACCATCCGGCCACCTCCCTGGCCGGCCACTGCCACCACCACCTCCGTTGAGGTGGTGGCTATCGCCAGGAGGCGGCACAGTCGTCGGAGGGGAGGATTCCGGCGATCCTGACAAGCTTAAATTTGCGGAAAAAACCAGGAGAAAGCTTCTCCCAATCGGGCTCAACTGAGCCCGAATCATGGCCCAAACTATTGCTATGATCTACCCATTGAAGAAGGAGAGGAGGAGGACCTGAATTGCGGCATGAGAGCGGGTGTTGTGCCTTCTTGCCATTTCCGGTCGCCGGTTTGGGCTTCTCTGCAACCTCCACACCAACTCCACTGAAACTTAAATGTAATCGGGGGAAAATCTTGCCCTTGACCTGGTGAATGTTTCTAATGAAGGAATTGGGGAGAGGTGGCTTGTAAGTCCCCAATTCATAAAGGCACCATTAATGGCCATAAGGGTGAGTTTTTGGTTTCACCGAAATTGACGGGCTGAGCCACCCCACTGGCCGGCCACCTCCTGAAAACTCCTCCCCTACCTCCAAGGAGTTAAGGCCCCCCATCAAAAGGAGGGGTTATGGAGCCTCCATGGCCATGATGGCCATTAAGCTCTTACTTTCTCTCTCCTCCAAATTTATGTAACTTCCTCTCTCTCTCTCTCTCCTAGTCACCAAACTCTGAATTTGTTCGGCCCAAAATGTGTCTCTATACCTCGTAGACCAATGGGCCACAGTTTTCTGGGCCTAGCCCACTTGGATTGGGATTGAGTTAGCCATTTAGGCTAGTTTGACCACTTTGACTCATGAGTTGACTTTGGTCTTATTAGCCACTAGGGTTGACGCCAATAGGTCCTTGGTGACCCATGTGCCTACCCTAATGTCTAGAAATACTTGGATAGGGTTTCTTGGGCATCTTGGGGGTCACTTGACCCTTAGTTAGGGCACTTTGACCTTTTTTAGGGCTAAGGTTGACTTGGGTAAACTTAGCCTCTTTGGTTTACTCCAATGGGTCCTAGGTGACCCATTGACCCCTCTTTAGGTCTAAAAAACCATGGTTGGGTTGGTTGGGCTTGCTAGGGGAACGCCACCCTTAGTTAGGGAACCTTGCCTATTTTAGGCCTAATGTGGTTCTAGGTCAAGCTGGTCACCCTGGGTCGACTCCAATGGACCCTTAGGGCTCTAATGGACCTTCAAATAGATTGGTGAGTTCGTGGTGGGATCTTAGAGTCATGGTGAAGCCTCATGGTCATCCTAAACTAGGTTTTAGGAATCTACTATTTGCATTCCATTCATCTTAATAACCTTTATTCCCAAGTCCACTTGGTCTTCTAGGGCTCCCTAGTGTTTTGTCATGACCTAGTCATGACAAAACCACTCCTAGGGGTGTAGTTATTTAAGGCATATTACAAATCCCAATATATAAATAAAAAATTTCGTCCTCAAAATTCTAGTTAGGCCTACGGTGTTTCAAGTATGAAAGGTAAATTGTAACATCCCGAGAGGTTGTGAGTAATACCTGACTGAAAAGCTCCGGGTACCTTTGCTGCATCAAGTCCCGAGACTCCTATGTGTGCTCCTCTCGCCCATGATTCCTCCACAGGACCTTGACCATTGGAACCTTCTTGCGGCGCAAGACTCGTATTCCCTTGTCATCAATCCGGACCGATTCAAGGTGAACTGACCGATCAGATGCTACCAGCCCATCAGTGGCCGTAATCTGCTGATCTGGGCATAGTAGAGCCCTCCTAAGAGAGGATACATGGAACACGTCGTGCAAACTCGCTAGCTCCAGTGGTAGCTCCAGCCTGTGTGCCAAGGGGCCGATCCGCTCCAGGATCCTATAAGGCCCTATATATCTTGTGCTGAGCTTCTTGTTCCAACCACTTACTCGTGAAACCCCATGCATCAGTCGGATCTTCAAGAATACTCGGTACCCCACCTAAAACTCCACCTGACGATGTCGTGCATCGTAATACATAGTTTGTCGGCTCTGTGTCTCTAACATCCTATCTCGTATCAGCCTCACCTAAGCCTCGGTGTCCTCAACAAACTCTGAACACAAAGCCTTCAGATCCTCGTCCTGTATCCAAGACAACGGAGTCCTACACCTCCGTCCATAGAGGGCCTCATAAGGAGCCATACCAATGCTAGACTGGTAGCTATTTTTATATGAGAACTCAATCAGCGGCAACAGCTTCTCCTAAGGCTCCCCACACTCAAGAATGCATAGTCGCAGTAGATCTTCCAAAGTTCGATTGGTGTATTCCATCTCGGATATCCCGGTGGTACGAGATTTTGCCGACGTATTCCCAGAAAAGCTCTCAGGGCTACCTCCGCACCGGGAGCATGATTTCCGGATACAACTAGTACCGGGGGATAAGCTGGCATCTAGAGCCCCTTACCGGATTGCCCCGATGGATTTGACAGAATTTCGAAGCCAGCTCCAGGAACTAGTGGAGGCCGGATTTTTCCGGCCAAGCCCTTCACCATGGGGAGCCACAGTGTTGTTCGTCAAGAAGAAGGATGAGACACTTAGGTTGTGCATCAACTACCAAGCACTGAACCGACTGACGGTCCGGAATACCTACCCATTGCTAAGGATAAATGATCTGTTTGTTCAGCTGGAGGGGGCGCATTTCTTTTCAAAATTAGATTTGAGGTCGGGCTACTATCAACTGCGGATCTAGGAGGAGGACATTCACAATACTGCATTGAGTAGCAGATATGGGCTGTTCGATTTCACCGTGATGCCTTTCGGGCTGACGAATGCACCGTCGGCGTTCATGACCCTCATGAATCGATTGTTTGAGGCATATCTGGATGTGTTCATCATTATATTCATTGATGACATCCTCATTTACTCGAGGACATAAGAGGAGCACACACGACACCTGACGCTGACCCTGGAGAGACTGCTGGAGCACCAGCTTTGTGCTATGATTAGCAAATGCCAGTTCTGGTTGAGGGAGGTGGATTTTCTAGGCCATGTCATCAGTGGTGCTGGGTTGGCAGTGGATCCGACCAAGATTCAGGCAGTTCGGGATTGGCCGCAGCTGAAGTCGGCCACAGATGTGCGGAGTTTCCTAGTACTTGCCGGTTACTACCGGAAGTTCGTGGAGGGATTTTCTCGTATTGCCCTTCCACTCACACCCCTGACAAGGAAGGACGTGCCCTTTGTCTGGACCACTCAGTGTGAGGTGGCTTTTCAGGAGCTGAAGGGTCGGCTCACCTTGGCTCCTATACTTGCCCTTCCTCTGGGGAAAGAAGGATTCCAGGTCTACACCGACGCTTCCTACCAGCGCATGGGTGCGGTGCTGATGCAGAATGTTCATGTGATAGCATACGCTTCTGGGTAGCTGAAGAAGCATGAGCAGAACTACCCAGTTCATGACTTAGAGATTCGAGTGGTCATATTTGTTCTGAAAGTCTAGCGACACTATCTGTACGGAGTCCACTGTGACATTTACTCCGATCACAAGAATTTGAGATATGTAGACACGCAAAAAGAGCTGAACATCAGGAAGAGATGATGGGTGGAGTTTCTAGCGGATTACCAGTACGAGATGCACTACCACCCAGGGAAGGCAAATGTGGTGGCAGATACACAGAGCCGAAAGGGCACAAACCCTAGAGCAGGAACACAGTTGATGGCCTTAGAGTTGGTCCAGATGTTAGAAAAGATGCAGGTATCCTTTATGTCTGAGGATCACCCTGAGCTGTACCAGGAGTACCTAGCGTCGTTGATTGGCCTAGATGACATTCGAGACGGAGTCAGAGATGGGCAGAGGCAGGATACACAGCTAGAGCTGATATTCCGGGCCTTAGAAGCAGGCACGGCTGAAGATTACTCACTAATGGATGGTCTAGTGTGTTTCAGAGGACGGATTTACATACCAGAGGGAGGCCAGGTCCGGTATGATATTATGGCAGAGGCTCATTGCAGTCGGTATTCAGTACACTCGGGAGTTACAAAGATGATTGCGGAACTAAAGAAGACCATGTACTAGCCAGGCATGAAGAAGGATATCATGAAAGAAAATGGTTGTCAACCTAAATCACCTAGAGGGGGGTGAATTGGTGAGTTGTGCGTCTTTTGCGGAATAAAAAAACGTTAGAGCAAAGCACAGAACTATCTACCAATATCACAGACAACACAAGATTTATAGTGGTTCCCCAACCTTGGGTACATCCACTTTCGCTCACCGATCTAGCAATCAACTAGACTCGGCTACTCCACTATCTAGGATCAAAAATTGATCCTACCCTCGGAACAAAGTTCCTACAAACTCGATCCAAACAAAAGGATCTACACCTCTGAAGATAACACTTCCTACAAACTCGGAGTGAAAAACTCCTACACTCGGAGAAACTTTCTCCTACAAGATTAATAAAGTGTTGGAAAATTATACAAACAGTAAATCCAATCAGATCTGAAGAAACGGCCAGAAAACTTCTTCTTATGGACTTTGCAGCACTATCAGAAATCGGTGAAGAGAGTCTCGGCCCAGATCTGGATCTTCTTGCCTTTACAGAATCGGAGAGAGAAGATGAACGGTGATGTCGATCTCGATTTGTAACTTTCTTCAGAATAAATCCTCTGACCTTAGAAGCAGTTGGCCAGAGAAGATGGAGGCGGCGGCGACATCCGTTTCGGGAAAACAGGGAGGAGTCGGCTGAAGAATATTTCTCGAAATAAAATGACAAGAAAGCTTGGAGAATACTTAGGGTTTGTCATTTTCTGACAAGACCTTATATAGAAGAGACTAACGGTCATAATCGGTCATAATGATGTACACGTGGAACAATCATGTCACGTGATTTCAAAATCCCGTCAAAAAAAAGGACTTAGACAAATTTCAGAGAAGGTTCAGCCATATACACGAGTAAGTGAATAACTACTCGAGTAGTTGAATAACTACTCGAGTACATGAAGGAGAACATACTCGGGTATACAAAGATGAGGTACTCGAGTAGGTAGAAATCAACTACTCGAGTAAGCAGACAGAACTACTAGAGTATGTAGAGAGACTTACTCGAGTACATAAAGGATCTACTCGAGTACTGGAAAAACTACTCGAGTAGATTTCATAAACTACTCGAGTACATGAAGTACTACTCGAGTGGGATACTTAGAATAAATTCTGGATGTCAACAAGAGCTACTTGAGTAGTTGAACTAAACTACTCAAGAGGAAGTAATCTACTCGAGTAAAAGACTGAGAAAATTCTGGAGTAGGAAAATATCAAGGTACACGAGTGAAACATGATCTACTCGAGTAGGTATAATGAACTACTCGAATATGATTCTATCTACTCGAGTAAGTTAGTATACTTACTCGAGTCCATGACTTAGGCAAATTTTGATAAGTGAACCCTTTAATACTCGGGTATAAAGAGTATTCTACTCGAGTATATAAGCATGCTACTCGAGTATATGACTATGTCTACTCGAGTAGGTGACTTAGCTACACGAGAGATACAGTTAAGTACTCGAGTACAAGGTTCCTTTACTCGAGTAAATTATACCCAAACTACTCGAGTAGTTATAGACCTACTCGAGTAAAAGACTTAGAGAAATTTTTGATGTTGGAAAATTGTTTCTTCTAGAGTAGTCAACTTCCAATTCCTTTCCCATAGTCTAATAGCTTGAATATGAAGTGTATCCCAATAGAGAGACCACACATGAGGCAACATCTTGGAATATGCAATGAGGGATTACATTACACAGTTCCTGTGTTTGGTGACCCACTGTGGACTGACATTGGTCTACACTTCCCAGTGAAATTCCTGCAAACATATAACTCAAACCAAGCATCAAATACAACTTAATTTATCTTAGTTCCACGGTGACTTCATCAAATCTGGGTTAATGTGGATGTAATACCCAACAATCTGCCCCTATTTGTTGAAGTCAGAACCCTTTACACTAAGGTGAATTATGGACATAAAAGGAACTAAGTAAAAAAACATGAGCAGGTAAGCAATAGACAATGAAAAGGATAATTAGACAGGAATGAAGATTTGTATATATGTAAATTTCCAAAAACATCAAGTCTACAGCTTGTCATTTCAATCTCTCAACATCTTTTAGGTTTAGGCTTGGGATTGCTGCTTATCCATCTTTTCTTGCTGTCTCCTTAGATAATTGAAGGGCTTAGGGAATAATTAGGAGGCCTTGGAGGAGCAGCGGGGTTATTTCTCCCAAACTCTTTGTCATGGATCCTCCTTTTTAGCATAGATTTCTCATATAACTCCCATTCCTGCGAACTGTAATGAATGTTCCTGTTCTCATTAAGATAAAAACTAGCCTGAGTGTGTCCAAAATTAGAGACTTTGAGGTTGGAGACCAAGCTTCAGCATGTTCAGTGGCTTTGGAAGGAGCAGTCCTGCTAGCAGAGGGGCCTTCACCATACTTCCTTTTCTTCTTGGAGGTTCTGATCTCTGGAGGAGCTGAGAGGAATATATCAGCAGGATCTTCTTCCCAGCCTGGAACATAAGTATTTGGAGGGGCAACTGAGTCTCCAAGCTTGGGAGAGAAGGTAGGTTGCAGAGGAACAGCTGGGGCAGAGACATCTGTAGCTAGAGGGTTGAGATGATGGGGAATGATGTTTGGGTCAACTGCAAGATCTGGCAGGATCTGATTGTGCATCCAGACAGCAGTGTCATATGTGTGAAATTTGAAACTCTGAATTTGGGCTAGCACATCAGCATGAATGGTCTTCACATGAGCTTGCCATTCATCTGTCTTCTGAGCAGTAGATTTTTCTACCTATTCTTTGAGTTCTTTTAACAAACCCTACCCCTTTCTGATTTCAACAGATAGCTGGGCTATGACATCATCTTTGAAAAGGCCCACTTCTTCACAGATATTCATCTTGTTGGCTTCATTCCTCTTGTCTAGCTCCATCTGATTGTTGGCGAAGGTGACACCTTGTTCCATAACATTGCCCACACTAGTGATAGTATGGTCAAGGGTTTTGCCACCAAGTTGAAATAGGTACCTGAGCTTGTCAGTATTATGCTGAATTTCAGCAAAGCCTCTGCTCATCTCAGTCTCAAGAGTAGTTACCTTGTCAGTGACCACCTTTAGAGAGGTGTCAAAATGATGTCTTTGTTCTTGAAGAAGAATTGTGATGTGTTGCTGCAAATCTGAGGAGGAGGAGACTGTAGCAGCAGTAGTAGAGGGGGCAGCAGTAGGGAGAGAAGGAGGTACCCAAGGAGCTAGTTCTTCAATTATCACAGAGCTGTGAGCTCTGATGGTAGGAGAGAGAGCAACCCCTTCTTCTATATCCTGAGGAAGAGAGAAGTCTAGATTTCTGAGAGGGGCCTCAGCTGGCTCAGGAGAAGGCTCATCAGAAATAAGAATGGTGTCTAGCTCGTCTGCTGGAGGACGTGGAGAAGGTATTGGAGTCCTGGCTGGAGAATGGGCAGGAGACTGTACTGGAGAGAAGTCCTTGTGATATTCAGTGGTTGGAGCTGGAGGAGATAGATGAGGAGGAGGGAACACTTCTTTAGAGAGCTCTGCAATCATAGGATCTATGGCAGCAGCTCTGGACAGAAGAGTGTCTTGAGGTACTTGATCTGAAGGAGTGGCTGGACTCTATGGTGTATGAGGTAGGGATGGAATTTCTGGCTGAGAAGAGGGCTTCCTGATTAGGCTAGAAGGAGCAGGCTACCCCTCACTTGGTGCACCAGAGGAGCTGGCCACATGATGAGGAGAGGGAGATGGAGTCCTGTCCTCTACAGCTGGAACTTCTGGAACTTCTGAAAGCTTGGCAGCTTGGGCAGAATTCTTGAGCTTGAGATCCCATCTCTGAATGGAAGAGATGGAGACCTTCTTCATGTGGTGAAGTGGAGTCCCTTTGGAGAAGTTGAAGACTTCAGGATCTGTTTCATGGAGGAGCAGAGAGATAATTCTTGCGTAGTTGGGGGATCTCGAGCTATCCTTGATTTTATCCAGAATCAGCATACCAAATTGATATTTCTTGCGGCAGACAATTGCTTGCATCATGTCGAAGAAATATGATGGAATGTCTCTGATGGAGTGTGTCTTGCAGAGTAGAATTTTGCCAATAATGTCAACTAGAAATTTTCCTTCAACGTTCATGTCTGACCTTTTAATATACTGAGCTTCAGGAGAAATGCCACAGAAAAGGGCTGTTCGGTCAGAGTCTTCATTATCTAAATGATCTTCTTCATCGACAATCGGCAAACGGAGAAGCTGAGAGACAGAGGTCTTGGTGAACTTGAGTTTCAAACCCTTCACTTTGGATTTTAGGACTTTTCAATTTCTTCTGACCTTGATATTGGAGAAGAATTCGGCAACTTCGGGGAATAGAATGCGATAGGGTTCCTGGAGAATGAAGGAGAGGTCGGCGGTGTCGAGGAGGATGAACAGGTTGTGGAAATCATCGGAGAGCTCTGCAATACCTTCGGTGACTAGTTCTGAGCCAACGCCGATCTTAGAAGAAGCCGCCATGGATGCGATTGACTGGAAGAAGTGAGAGAGGCGGTTCTGCGGCAGCGGCGGAGGAGGGTAGTCGAATCGGCAAAGCAGATGAAGCGGCAGAGGGTACTCAAGAGAAAGAAATGATGTCGTGTAAGTTTGGGTTTTCGGAATTTTATATATATCTCTTAAATTTCCGCTAATTATTTTAAATAAAGAGGCGGCATTGAGCCTTGGGGGGCGAATAGAACAAATTTCAAAAATCTGGGAAATAGAACACGAGAAAGAGATAGACTACTCGAGTAGGTAAGTGAGTTACTCGAGTAGGTCGCCAGGAGTTACTCGAGTAGGTGGAGAAAAAGACTCGAGTAGATATGTGACTTACTCGAGTAGGTGAGTGACTTACTCGAGTAGGTCAGTAGATACTCGAGTAGGCACATTCTTATACTCGAGTAGGTATAGAAGAGTACTCGAGTATGTTAGTTGTTTACTCGAGTATGTCTGCCTTGACTCACGTAGGTGAAGTCACATACTCGAGTATGTCTTATGCTTCTCGAGTTGAAGTATGAAAAAGTTGAGAAAAAGAAGGTTTTGACTCACCCCTTGCAATTACTTGCTTCTTAGTCATCCAGCCTTCTTTAGTCCTTTTTGTTGAGCATCCCAAGCTCTGTCTTGAAGAATGAGAACTTGGTCTCGTCCAGCGGCTTTGTGAAGATATCTGCAACTTGCCTGTCTGTAGGCACATATTGGAGATCTATGTCTCCATGCTCCACATGTTCCCGGATGAAGTGATACCTTAGCTCAATATGCTTTGTCCGGCTGCGGGAGACTGGATTGTTGGCTATTGCATTTGCGGTGTAGGAGTCACAGTACAAGGGAATATCCTTGAACTGCAGGTTGTAGTCCTCGAATTGATTCTTTATCCATAGCAACTGTGTGCAACAGCTTCCTGCAGAGATATACTCTGACTCGGCCGTTGAGATTGCGACACAGTTCTGCTTCTTGCTACTCCAGGAGATTAGCCTTCTTCCGAAGAATTGGCAAGTCCCTGAGGTGCTTTTCCGGTCGTCTTTGCTACCTGCAAAATCTGCATCTGAAAATCCAATTAGTTCGCTGTCATTACTTCTTTGGTAACATAAGCCAAGATTTGGTGTGCCTTTAAGGTATCTCAGGATCCGCTTTGCAGCAGCGTAATGAGATTCCTTAGAGTTCACCTGAAATCTAGCACAGACACATGTTGAAAACATTATGTCAGGCCTACTGGCACTAAGGTAGAGCAAGGATCCAATTATGCTTCTGTACTTGGTTTCATCAAAAGGTTTCCCTTTTTCATCCTTGTCCAGAGACATAGTTGAGCCCATTGGAGTCCTCATAGAGGTTGCGTTCTCCATTCTGAATTTCTTAATTAGCTCTTTGGTGAATTTGGTCTGTGAGATGAAAATTCCATCTTCAGATTATTTCACCTAAAGCCCTAAGAAATACTTCAGCTCGCCCATACTGCTCATTTCAAACTTCCCTTGCATAAGTTTTGAGAACTTTTTGCAGAGGTTGTCATCTGTATAGCCAAAAATAATGTCGTCGACATAGATTTGCACTAGCAAAATCTTGCCTTTTATTTCCTTAAGAAATAATGTCTTGTCTATCTTTCCCCTTGTGAACTTGTTCTCAAGTAGAAAGGTAGACAATGTTTCATACCAAGCTCTAGGAGCTTGTTTCAGACCATATAGGGCCTTGTGCAGAAAATAGACATGATCAGAAAAGTTAGGATCAACGAAACCTGGAGGTTGTTCCACATACACTTCCTCCTTTATGTTACCATTTAGGAAGGCCGACTTCACGTCCATCTGATAGACGGTGAAGCCTTTGAAAGCAGCATATGCTAGGAACAACCTTATTGCCTCCAGCCTCGCTACTGGAGCATATGTCTGGTCGAAGTCGATTCCTTCTTCTTGACGATAGCCTTTAGCGACGAGTCTGGCCTTGTTCTTTATGATAGTTCCGTCTTCATTCATCTTGTTCCTGTAGACCCATTTTGTTCCAATGATGTTCTTTCCTTTGGGTCTTGGAACCATCATCCACACATTGCAGCACTTGAACTGATTTAGCTCTTCTTCCTTTGCCATTATCCATGATGCGTCTGAGTTTGCTTCCTCAAATTTCTTTGGTTCAACCTGTGAGAGAAAACTCAAATGAAGATTCTCATTAGTTATACCTCTCCGAGTTCTGACACCATCCCGGGGATATCCTATGATCTGGTCCATGGGATGATCCTTCAGATGTCTGAGCTCTAGAGTTCTTGCATCTAGATTATCTTCAAGCACCGGAGTGATTTCTTCATCTTGGATGACTTCTTCATTTTGATCATCAGCCTCTCCAATAGGAGTTGGAGTGGTGATCTTAATGAACTTCTCGCCTTTGTCTTCGGACGGATCATCCAAGCTAGTTTCTTTCAGCTTTTCACCTGCATCTTCAGTGAGCACACTAGACGGATTGCTTTGCAGCATGCTCGTCTCATCAAATACAACATGTATTGATTCTTCCACCACCAGGGTTTTTCTATTAAATATCCTATATGTCTTACTATGGCTACTATATCGTACAAAAATACCTTCAAATCTCTTTTCGCTGAACTTGGTGGTATGATAGTTACCATTGTTAAGTACGAAGCATTTATAGCCAAAGATTCTAAAGTACGAGACTGTTGGTTTCCTGCCTTTCAGAAGTTCGTAAGGTGTCTTATTGTGATCATTGTTTATGAGTGCTCGATTTTGCACGTGGCATACAGTGTTGACGGCCTCAGCCCAGAAGTACTCCGGTAGTGAAGCATCACTCAACATGGTCCTGCATGCCTCTATGAGTGTTCTGTTCCTTCTCTCAGCCACTCCATTTTGTTGTTGAGTACGAGGAGAGGAAAACTCATGAAAGATACCTAAGCTTTCACATAATTCTGTCATGGCCCCAGATTTGAACTCTGTTCCATTGTCACTTCTGATTTTGACTATGGAGCAGTTGTATTCATTCTAGACTTGCCTGATAAAATTGGTAAAGATGTCGAAGGTATCTGACTTGTGTTTCAGAAAGAACACCCATGCAAAGCGCGAGTAGTCATCAACAATTACCAATGTATAGTCCTTACCTCCCATACTTCTAATCTGCAGTGGATCAAACAAGTCCATGTGCAATAGATGGAGACATCTGTTAGAGTCTTTGCCAATAATGCTTTTAAAGGTAGCCCTTGTTTGCTTGCCTTTTACGCATGCATGACGAGGTCTGTCTTTGACGCATTTGACATTTGGGGCATCACGTACTAAGTTCATTGAAAATAGTTTATTAATTGTTTTGAAATTAATATGTGCTAGTCTCTTGTGCCATTGGTCACCAAGAGACGCACTATCTTTTGCTAAAAGACACACTGGTGTAGAGGAATCTATACAGATGAAATTTAAACAGAAAATATTCCTGCTTCGAGTGTCGGATAGAATCGTTTCCATATTGTCAACAGATTTTATCAAGCACTTATCATCATGGAACTCAACTATGTATCCTTTATCGCAGAGTTGGCTTATGCTAATGAGATTGTGTTCCAATCCTTTGACATATGCCACATCCGAGAAGGATACATTGCTGTTAGTAATCATACCATAGCCTATAGTAATTCCACGGTCTGAACCTCCAAAGATGACCTTTGGTTCGTTCACGACTGGAGTAAAGTTCTGAATGAGGCTTCTCGTCCCGGTCATATGCCGAGAGCATCCGCTGTCCAAGTACCAGATAGGCATTTTGTTGGCCTTTGGACATCCCTGCAATCACAATCACTTTGCCTTAGGAACCCAAACATGTTTGGGTCCTTGGTCTCGGGTTAGAGTTCTCCCCCTACGAGTGTTAGCATTATGAGCGGTCTTTCTCATATTGCTGACATGAGGGGTAACAGCATTTCTGGAATTGAACCAGCAATTTATGGCGAAGTCACCAACCTTGCCACAGCACCAATAGTCAAATCTGTTGTACCTTTGCCTCAAGATCTCCTGCTTGACCTTTTCGAACTTTGGTCTAGCAGTGGTGGCATTCTTGGAGGAAGATGCCTCATGATGATGTCAATCACATGGCTTCTTCTCCTTTATGGGCTTCTCTACAACAGGGTTTGTCTTTTGTGCTTTCTTGAAGTTATGCCCATGATTGTAAGGGCCATAGCTCTGAAGAACAACTTCTTCATAACGTGCCTTAAAGACACTTTTGCCAAAGTTTCGGGATCGAGCCCATCCTTGATAGCGGGACTTTGGCTCTACATAAGTACGCCTAGCAAAGTGACCGTATGATGAGTCAAAAGCAAACTCATTTGATGGAAAGATGACCTTTTTGAATGTGGTTTGATTTTGAGGGGCTTTTCCCTTTTCTTCGGCTGAGGCCTTTTTGGCGGCCTTATTTTTCCGTTGATTCTTGTTTCTCCTAGAGGATTTAGTAGGAGCCTCTTCATGGCCTAGCCCAGCTCCCTTGGCCTTTGCTGAGAATTCAGCAACGAATGGAAGAACTGTTTTGGGCTTCGAGAAACTCTCAACAAGTTTCCTTTCAGCCGCAAGTTCGGCTTCCAATCCTTTGATGATCTTCTCCTTCAGGTCAAGGTGCTCAAGAGCCTTGTTATATTCTTCAATAGTATTATTGAAGTTTTCCTCGAGGGAGTCAGTCTTTGCGACTTTCTCTCTCAAGTTGCTCTCTTCGGCTTTTAGAGATTTGATCTCTTTAGCCTGAGTCTTCACGACTCGACGATATTTGTCGTAAGCCATGATTAACTCCTTTTACTGGGCCATCAATTCTGACTCATCGCAGAGGAGCTACCCTCGCAATCATGTTCAGAGACTTCAGACTCTGAAAGAGGGGTATGCGAGTTTACCTTCCCAGTGAACTGGGGCTCTTGTTCATCATCTGTTTGAGCCATTAGCCCAAAGTAAGCTTCTTCTTCTTCGCTTGACTCAGATGAGTCGGTGTCGCTAAGAGTCTTGCTCCTTTTGGCTATGAGGCTCTTCTCTTTCCTTTTCTTGTTGTGTGAGGATTTCTTGTCTTCTCTTCTAACACCCTCCTTCTTGTGAGGGCAGTCGGCAATGACATGACGTGGCTTATTACAGCAGTATCAAATGATGTCAGTTGAAACGTATTTTTTCTGTTTAGTATTATACCTTTCGTGGCTGCTTGAGCCTTTTCTTTGTCGATCGTCATCGCGCCGCGATCTTCTGTATGAGGCATCCTTGCCTTTCCATTGTTTCTTTTTATTGAGAAACTTCTTGAATTGCCTTGAGAGTGAGGAGAACTCTCCTTTAGATAGTTCAGACCCTGAGGTGCTAGGCTCTGATGTTTCTTCTTCTTCATCAACTTCTGGAGATGGAGTGGGGGATGCAGCCTTAGTCTTTCTAGAGGTGTCTACCTTCAGAGCGACAGATTTCTCCTTTAGTGCAGACCTGCCCTTCTCTTCTTCAGCTTTTCTTGTATTGATTTGGAGTTCATAAGGCATAAGCTTTCCAAAGAGATTTTGCGGGTCCGTTTCAGCTAGCTTCCCAAACTCCCTGATGGCGCATACCTTGTTATCCCATTCCTTGGTTAGGGATCTCAAGAAGTTGTCATTCAGTTCTCCGTTGGTGAAGACACGACCATACACCCTTAGGCCATTTACAATTTTGAAGAAGTTCTCAAAGGTGTCGCCAATTGTTTCCTTGTTCCCTTGTCGGAACGCTTCATATTTTTGATTGAGAAGGGATCTCCGATCATCCCTTACTTCTTCAGTCCCTTCCATCAAAGTGACTAAGGAATGCCACATCTCCTTAGCTGATTGACAGTGAATCAAATTCTGCAGCATCGAGTCATCGACTGCACTTGCTATAATGTTCTTAGCTTTCTTGTCGAGAGAGACAAGTACAATCTCGTCTTTGTCGAGATCCATTAACGTTTTGGGAACTTTCTTGGTAGGGTCGATAGTGGTCACAGTCATGGGAACGTAAGGACCTTCTTCAACGATCATGAAGATCCTTGGATCCACAGCTTCCATGAAAAAGTTTATCCTTTCTTTCCACATGGGAAAGTTGTTTTTGTTGCACAGTGGAAGCTTGGCGAAATCTTTGCCTTTGTCCATTTTATGGTAGACTCTTTCAGACAATAGATTTGGATATGATCAAGGTGTTAACCTTTTGACGATCAACCTCCCTATGATACCAATTGAAAAAAATGGTTGTCAACCTAAATCACCTAGAGGGGGGTGAATAGGTGAGTTGTGCATCTTTTGCGGAATAAAAACAAGTTAGAGCACAGCACAGAACTATCTACCAATATCACAGACGACACAAGATTTATAGTGATTCCCCAACCTTGGGTACATCCACTTTCCCTCACCGATCTAGCAATCAACTAGACTCGGCTACTCCACTATCTCGGATGAAAAATCGATCCTACCCTCAGAACAAAGTTCCTACAAACTCGATCCAAACAAAAGGATCTACACCTCAGAAGATAACACTTCCTACAAACTCGGAGTGAAAAACTTCTACACTCGGAGAAAATTTCTCCTACAAGATTAATAAAGTGTTGGAAAATTATACAAACAGTAAATCCAATCAGATATGAAGAAACGGCCTGAAAACTTCTTCTTATGGACTTTGCAGCACTATCAGAAATCGGTGAAGAGAGTCTCGGCCCAGATCTGGATCTTCTTGCCTTTACAGAATCAGAGAGAGAAGATGAATGGTGATGTCGATCTCGATCTGTAACTTTCTTCAGAATAAATCCTCTGACCTTAGAAGCAGTTGGACGGAGAAGATGGAGGCAGCGGCGGCTTCCGTTTCGGGAAAACAGGGAGGAGTCGGCTGAAGAATATTTCTCGAAATAAAATGACAAGAAAGCTTGGAGAATACTTAGGGTTTGTCATTTTCTGACAAAACCTTATATAGAAGAGACTAACGGTCATAATCGGTCATAATGATGTACACGTGGACCAATCATGTCGCGTGATTTCAAAATCCCGTCAGAAAAAAGGACTTAGACAAATTTCAGAGAAGGTTCAGCCATATACACGAGTAAGTGAATAGCTACTCGAGTAGTTGAATAACTACTCGAGTACATGAAGGAGAACATACTCGGGTATACAAAGATGGGCTACTCGAGTAGGTAGAAATCAACTACTCGAGTAAGCAGACAGAACTACTCGAGTATGTAGAGAGACTTACTGGAGTACATAAAGGATCTACTCGAGTATATTTCATAAACTACTCAAGTACATGAAGTACTACTCGAGTGGGATACTTAGAATAAATTCTGAAGATGTCAGCAAGAGCTACTCAAGTAGTTGAACTAAACTACTCGAGAGGAAGTAATCTACTCGAGTAGGTGAAAGTTCTACTCGAGTAAAAGACTTAGAAAATTCTGGAGTAGGAAAATATCAAGGTACACGAGTGAAACATGATCTACTCGAGTAGGTATAATGAACTACTCGAATATGATTCTATCTACTCGAGTAAGTGAGTATACTTACTCGAGTCCATGACTTAGACAAATTTTGATAAGTGAACCCTTTAATACTCGGGTATAAAGAGTAATCTACTCGAGTATATAAGCATGCTACTCGAGTATATGACTATGTCTACTCGAGTAGGTGACTTAGCTACACGAGAGATACAGTTAAGTACTCGAGTACAAGGTTCCTTTACTCGAGTAAATTATACCCAAACTACTCGAGTAGTTATAGACCTACTCGAGTAAAAGACTTAGAGAAATTTTTATGTTGGAAAACTGTTTCTTCTAGAGTAGTCAACTTCCAATTCCTTTACCATAGTCCAATAGCTTGAATATAAAGTGTATCCCAATAGAGAGACCACACATGAGGCAACACCTTGGAATATGCAATGAGTGATTACATTGCACAGTTCCGGTGTTTGGTGACCCACTGTGGACTGACATTGGTCTACACTTCCCAGTGAAATTCCTGCAAACATATAACTCAAACCAAGCATCAAATACAACTTAATTCATCTTAGTTCCAGGGTGACTTCATCAAATCTGGGTTAATGTGGATGTAATACCCAACATATCACATACTTCGTGACCCACTGTGAGGCTTGCAAGTTGGTGAAGGCAGAGTGCAGAAACCCCGCAGGATTACTACAGCCACTCCCAGTGTCGGAGTGGAAGTTCAATGATATAGCGATGGACTTTATACATGGGCTTCCTCGATCACGGACGGGAAACAATTCGATCTGGGTGATCGTCGAACGGCTGACGAATGTAGCCAGATTTATTCCGATCAGGAAGGAGGAATCGGTTAGTGTGTTAGTTCGGAAGTTCGTGGAGCAGTTTGTCCGTTATGATGGCATACCCAGGTCGATTGTATCGGACCGGGATGGACGATTTACATCCAGGGTGTAACACCCCAGAGTCATGTTGGAGTCAGGCATGGGTGACACGGCCTGGTACACGGGCGTGTCCCAGGGCGTATCATGTTTGGGTTGAGCAGGTGGTCGAGTGGTCGACGAACTTCGGTTGATGACGTTTTGGGAGGGAACACGCCCGGTGATACGGGCGTGTCAGAGGGCGTGTCGCCCCTCCCCATTCGACGAAATACGCTCAACGATTGTCGAGTGTCGAGTGTCGAGTGTCGACTGCCTGGTACACGGCCTGTGATACGGGCGTGTCACAAGGCGTGTCCCTTGGGGTTCCAGTGAGGAGTCCGTGTGTTACGGGACACAGGTATGTTCAGGTGTACACAGCCTGGGACACGGGCGTGTCCCCAGGGCCGTGTGTCTCTCGGGTGAAATTGAGATTGTGCTGTGTGGGGTACACGGTCGCACACACAGGCGTGTATGGAGGCGTGTCAGGTGACACAGCCCGTGACACGGGCGTGTCACATGGCCGTGTACTGGCTTGATTGAGTCGGTTGACTGCCGCTTACGGGACACGACCTGTGATACGGGCGTGTCACAGGGCGTGTCAGACCGTGTTCAGGGTATTTTTGGGTAAATCCGAGCCACTCATTTCCCTTATCCTGGATCCAAAGGTTGGGCTGCTTCCAGGTGGGTCAAGGCTGGGGAAAGGGGATTAAAACCCTCTTCTTCATCTTCTACTTCTTCTTCTCATTCCAAGAGAGAGAGAAAGAGAAAGGGATAGCAAGGGAGGAAAGGAGGAAAGCCCGCTGCTGGAGGAGCTGCGAAGTGTGGATTTAAGATCCGAGTTCGGATTCGTGGAGGCAAGGATGAGATGGTGATTTCCATCCGGCTAATTCATGGCTCCGAAGCGATCTTCAAGGGTAACGATCTCCTTCTTGGACAATAAAGTCCTCTCTTGATGCATGTGCGTGGAATCCTCCACCAAGAGGTGGATCGCGGAAGTGATTCCTTGGTTGAGTTTGCATCTAGAGCCGGAAGTGTGTGTACGACATATGCATGCTGTGTGAAGCCCATCTGGACGGGTACTCTGTATTGGTGATGCTCATGGGTAAATTGGAGAAAACTCCGTGGATTTGATGCTGTGAAAGGTTTGTTCTTTGATTGCCTGGTTGTGTGGATGAATGAATATTAATTATGGTTGTATGGAGGCTTTGGTTAAGCTCCTGGTTGTGATGAGACATCAATTGGTAGCACGCCTGGGGAGCGGGAGATAAACCAGGCTTGTTACACCACTTGGGTGGGTTGATCTGGATAGATAAGGGATCGATTGACGGCAATTCCTAGGGAGCCGAGTTAAACTCGGCTTGCTATACCACAAGGGTGGGTCGATCAGGAATAGGTGAGGGGTCGATGGGTGGTAATGTCTGGGGAGCACTGATAAACCCATCTTGCTACACCACATAGTGTGGGTCGATATGCTCTAGTTGTTTCATGAATTCTGAGAGGTTGTACCTCTGAGTGGTATGGACGGGATGTCGCCAGCTTGCGAGACTGGTGGACTAGGCTTGAGCCTTCCAACCAACAAGTGAAGTACCTCGAATCGGCGGTGTACGACTGGTATGCCCGGTATGCCAAGAAGGTGCCCTGAGTGCACGGAGCGTCTGGTGGATATCGACATTTGTGATGTGATTGTGATTGTTAGATTGAGAAATAGAATGATAGATATGGTGTTTGATGATATGATGATGGTCATGCATACAGAAAAGGAACCACTGCCCCGGGTAGGGGGTAGGGTCGTTATAAGTGGTCAGCTAAAGCTCACCGTTACTTTGTTTGCCGCACTTTCGTGGATATATGTTTGCAGGTGCTGCTGCTTGAAATGAAATGAGAGGAATGGATGGACTGATGCTAAAGGCCCTTGAAGGCCATGCGAAGGAATATGTTTGGATTTCATGTGTGGTCGGCCTGCGTGCCGATGTACGAAAATGTTATTGTATGGAAAGAGAAACTTGTAAGGACTTAAGGCCAGTGTGTGTGTGTGTGTTGTATACATTCCTGGTGTTGATATATAAATGTGGAGTTTATATAGAAGTGGACATTCTCTGAGCTGAGTTCTTTAACTTAAAAATGTTGCGCTAGAATGGATTGAGTTAAGGATGCGAATAGAATTTGATTGCCACACGTAAGTCCACTACTTGTATGTGACAAATGGTGTGGGGCCCCAGCCAGACCCATCGTTATATGCCATGTGACGAATGGGGGCGTTACAAAGTGGTATCAGAGCCAGTTTAGATTGTTTGGGAGGAGAGAACATAATTGAACTCACGAATGTCCACTAGGAATGTATTTCATGCACGGGAAGTGCGTGAGTGTGTAGTCAATGTATACGGACCGTTATGATATGACTGATTAATGGTGGTTTGTACATTGATAGGTGGCGAGGAGTGGTACTGGTCACTCGGAGCCCCAGTGATCGGATGAGAGTGCAGTACCCTTTGAAGCGCCTATGCCTCCTTCGGCAGAGACCATACGGGTGGTGACGGAGACAGTACTTGCGGTGTTACAGGCACAACCTATTGGACAGGCAAGGCCTGCAGGTGTACCAGTACAGACTGGTGCATGACAAGAGCGTGCTGCAGCGGTGGTGGAGGTGCAAGCAATAGATGAGTCATTGAAATTCTTTATGGAGTTTCATCCATCTACATTTGGTGGAGCACGTTCTCCAGCGTAGGTGGAAGATTGGTTGGCTCGAGTAAAGAGGATCCTGACTGCAATCAGGATGACAGAGGAGCAGATAGTGTCCCTAGCCACTTTTCTGTTGGAAGGAGATGCGAGATTATGGTGGGACAAGATGGAGGTGCATCACTTGGCAGGTCGAGGATTTGCGGAGGTTTCATTGGAACAATTATCCAGCTTGTTTCTCGCCAAGTATTTGCCGATGACGCAACGGATTGTGATGGAGAACGAGTTTCAACGTCTGGTGCAGGGGTAGACGGATATTGAAACGTACCTGCATGAGTTCACGAGATTGTGGCGATATGCGGGATCTACCTTTGCGGAGGAAGCGCGAAAGACGAATCGCTTTTATGAAGGACTGCGGGATGAGTTGAGGTTGGTACTCCCGAGTTCAGTAAACCAAGGCTTCCAAGCGTTGGTCGATATATCTCGTGCTTTAGAGAAAGATTTGAAGCGGGTATAAGAGAAGAAGAGACTGGCAGTGGAAAAGCCAGAGTTTAAAGTGCCTCAATCGAAGCAATCAGATTTTAGAAGATGAGAGAAGAAAAGATTTAGGCCTGCGGAATCAGCTCTGTCGACTGTTTCTTCGGGGTGACTTACGGGCCAGGACGTGTTGATATACGTATATGCTATAAATGCAGGCAGCAAGGACACATAGAAAAATTTTGTTGGAATGCCCCTACAGGAAGTGAGAAAAAGAAAGGTGCGTCTTATGAAGAAAAAGGTAAAGCAGTGGACGAATCATCTGCATCTCGGATGCAACCTCGATTACATACTTTGGAAGTACAAGAGCCGCAAGGATCCTTTGGTGAAATTCAACCTCAAGTATTTAATTTCGCTCTTTCACGAGAAATGCAAAATCGAGAGGCTGAGCGGAAGTAAGGATAGTTTTGTACATATCATGGTGTATATGTTATATTTTACGGTATATGTTGAAATGTTGATATGTTAGTGCACACTTGTGATATAGTCCGAATGATGTGTTTGTTCTTTTGATCACTTTCGTTGTGGCTGCTTGGAGTGAGCCAAATTTCGAGGACGAAATTCTTTGAAGGAGGGGAGGATTGTAACACCCCAGAGTCAAGTTGGAGTCAGGCATGGGTGACACGGCCTGGAACACGGGCGTGTCCCAGGGCGTGTCGTGTTTGGGTTGAGCAGGTGGTCGAGTGGTCGACGAACTTCGGTCGACGATGTTTTGGGAGGGAACACGCCCGGTGACATGGGCATGTCAGAGGGCATGTCCCCCCTCCCCGTTCGACGAAATGCGCTCGACTATTGTCGAGTGTCGAGTGTCGGGTACACGTCCTGTGACACGGGCAAGTCACAGGGCGTGTCCCTTGGGGTTCCATTGAGGAGTACGTGTGTTGCGGGACACAGGTGTGTTCAGGTGTACATGCACGAGCGTGTCCCCGGGCCATGTGTCTCTCGGGTGAAATTGAGATTGTGCTGTGTGGGGTACACGGCCGCATACACGGGCGTGTCTGGAGGCGTGTCAGGTGACACGGCCCGTGGCACGGGCGTATCACATGGCCGTGTACTTGCTGGATTGAACCGGTTGACTGCCGCTTATGGGACAAGGCCTGTGACACGGGCGTGTCACAAGGCGTGTCAGGCCGTGTTTAGGGTTTTTTTGGGTAAATCCGAGCCACTCATTTCCCCTGGATGCAAAGGTTGGGCTGCTTCCAAGTGGGTTAAGGCTAGGGAAAAGGGATTAAAACCCTCTTCTTCATCTTCTCCTTCTTCTTCTCATTCCAAGAGAGAGAGAGAAAGAGAAAAAGAGAGTAAGGGAGGAATGGAGGAGGAAAGCCCGCTGCTGGAGGAGCTGCGAAGTGTGGATTAAAGATCCGAGTTCGGATTCGTGGAGGCAAGGCTGAGACGGTAATTTCCATCCGGCTAATTCATGGCTCCGAAGCGATCTTCAAGGGTAACGATCTCCTTCTTGGACATAGAAGTCCTCTCTTGATGCATGTGCGTGGAATCCTCCACCAAGAGGTGGATCACGGAAGTGATTCCTTGGTTGAGTTTGCATCTATAGTCGGAAGTGTGAGTACGGTATAGGCATGCCGTGTGAAACCCATCTGGATGGGTAGTCTGGATTGGGGATGCTCATGGGTAAACCGGAGAAAACTTCGTGGATTTGATGCTGTGAAAGGTTTGTTCTTTGATTTCCTGGTTGTATGGATGAATGAATATTGATTATGGTTGTATGGATGAATGAATATTGATTATGGTTGTATGGAGGCTTTGGTTAAGCTCCTGGTTGTGATGAGAGATCAATTGGTAACCGCCTGGGGAGCGCGAGATAAACCCCACTTGTTATATCACTAGGGTGAGTTGATCTGGATAGATAAGGGATCGATTGACGGTAATGCCTGGGGAGCCGAGTTAAACCTGGCTTGTTGTACCACAAGGGTGGGTCGATCAGGAATATGTGAGGGGTCGATGGGTGGTAATGTCTGGGGAGCACTGATAAACCCAGCTTGCTACACCACATGGTGTGGGTCGATCTGCTCTGGTTGTTTATGAATGCTGAGAGGTTGTACCTCTTAGTGGTATGGATGGGATGTTGCTAGCTTGCGAGACTGGTGGACTAGGCTTGAGCCATCCAACCAACAAGTGAAGTACCTCGAATCGGCGGTGTACGACTGGGATGCCCGGTACGCCAAGAAGGTGCCCTGAGTGCACGGAGTGTCTGGTGGATACCGGCGTTTGTGATGAGATTGTGATTGTTAGATTGAGAAAGAGAATGATATATATGGTGTTTGATGATATGATGATGGTCATGCATATGAAAAAGGAACCACTACCCCGGGTAGGTGGTAGGGTCGTTATAAGTGGTCAGCTAAAGCTGACCATTACTTTATTTGCCGCTCTTTGGTGGATATGTGTTTGCAGGTGATGCTGCTTGAAATGAAATGAGCGGAATGGATGGACTCCTACTAAAGGACCTTGAAGGCCATGCGAAGGAATGTGTTTGGATTTCATGTGTGGCCGACCTGCGTGCCGATGTACGAAAATGTAATTGTATGGAAAGAGAAACTTGTAAGGCCTTAAAGCCAGTGTGTGCGTTGTATACATTCCTGGTGTTGATATATAAATGTGGTGTTTATATAGAAGTGGACATTCTCTAAGCTGAGTTCTTTAACTTAAAAATGCTGCGCTAGAATGTATTGAGTTAAGGATGCGAATAGAATTTGATTGCCACACGTAAGTCCACTACTTGTCTGTGACATATGGCGTGGGGCTCTGGACGGACCCATCGTTATATGCCATGTGATGAATGGGGGAGTTACACAGGGAGTGGAGATCAGTGCAGACTTACTTGGGCACTCGGCTAACATTCAGTACAATGTTTCATCCCCAGACCGATGGGCAGACGGAACGCACTGATCGTACTCTAGAAGATCTGCTGCGAATTTGCATATTGGATCGCGGTGAGCCCTGGGAGAAGCTATTGCCACTGATCGACTTCTCATATAATAATAGCTACCAATCCAGCATAAGGATGGCTCCTTATGAGGCCCTGTATGGATAAAGGTGTAGGAGTCTGCTGTCATCGATACAGGAGGAGGATCCGAAGGCTTTGGGATTGGAGTTTGTTGAGGACATCGAGCCTCAGGTGAGATTGATACGGGATAGGATGCTAAAGGCACAGAGCCGACAGGCTAAGTATTATGACACTCGGCATCATCAGGTGGAGCTTGGTATGAGACCTTAGCTAGCTTCCTGATAGAGCATTAATTTACTAGAGGTATTATAGATAGAACATAATTCACTAGGCACCATAAGGATCAAATTTTGTTGGTACAAATTTATGTAGATGACATTATATTTGTGTCTACAGATTCCAAACTATGCAAGAGGTTTTCTAAACTCATGCATTCAAAATTTGAAATGAGTAGCATGGGTGAGCTCTCCTACTTCCTTGGTCTCCAAGTGAAGCAGCTACCTGATGGAATCTTCATATCCTAGGCTAAGTATGTTAAAGAGTTTATTAAGAAGTTTGGGATGGCTGATGCCTCTGCAAAAAAAACACCCATGGCCACTAATGCTGTAATAGATTATGATTAACACGGGAAACGTGTTGATCAGAATTTATATAGGGGCATTGTTGGGTCCCTACTATACCTTACAGCAAGCAGACCTGACATAATCTTTGCTACATGTCTTTGTGCTAGGTTCCAAGTGAACCCCAAAGAATCTCACCTAGTTTTCCTAAAAAGTATTTTGGGATATATAAAGAGTTGTCCTAGTCTAGGACTCTGGTATCATACTGAGATAGAGTTTGAGTTAACTGGATACTCAGATGCTGACTTTGTTGGATGCAGAGTAGACAGAAAAAGTACCTCAGGGATATATCAGTTCCTTGGTATGCGATTAGTATCCTGATTTTGCAAGAAACAGTCATTTGTGTCTACATCAACTATTGAAGTACAATATATTGCAGCTAGCAATTTCTATTCCTAGATGCTGTGGATTCAAAACCAACTCCTGGACTATGGGTTCAACTTAAATAATTCAACTCTATTATGTGACAACACAAGTGCTATATCCATAGCACAAAATCCATTACATCACAGTAGGACCAAACAAATAGACATTAAACATCATTTCATTAGAGAGTGTGTCAACAAAAATAAAATTAAACTTGTCTATATCTACACTAATTTACAAATAGCAGATATCTTCACCAAGCCCTTGGATGAAAGAAACCATATATTCTTCATAAATCAGCTTGGTATGATAAATGGAGATGCTTTGATTTAATTTCTGTCTATGCTCGATGAATTTTTCAAAGTTCGTCGAACGAAGATCGACGAACAGAGAAAATTTCTAGAGATATTCATCGAATGGAGATCGACGAACTCTCTGTGAGTGAAGTAATTTTCGTCGAACGGAGATCGACAAATCTGCTTCAGAAAATTTTCGTCGTACGGAGCATGACGAAATGTTTTCAAATCTTCAGACTAAGATCGACGAATTTTTTAACTTCAACATATTTCGTCGATCTCAGATCGAAGAATTCTTTATTTTTTCGTCGAACGGAGTTTGTCGATTCATATTCTAAAAAATCGTATATCTAGGTTTTTCTTCGACCTCCGTCCCGTGCTTTCAGTTCCATTACACTGGATCTCTCTTGTTTGTTGCAGGAGAACTCATGGCGATTCCCGCAGGCAGTCTTGGAGTAATGAATTTTGATATAGGGTTTGATATAGATTTTGAATCGTTTTAACACTTTAATCCCATCTTCCTGGAGATTCTGCAACTGCTTGAAGATCAATAGTTGAAGAACTTGATGACCACCATAATAAAGCTAGCCGATGTAGAGATCAGAGAATGGGTTTACACTTCCTCCTCCCCAGATGAGAACACCATGACTGGAACAATATTGGGTAATGAAGTATCTCTTACCCCCATCGTCTTAATCGAAACTTTTGGATTAGCAAATGGTGGAGAAGAATTAGAGATTGACAGTGATGAATTTGATGAGATGTTAAATAAGATGGGCTATTCTAGAGCAACACCCAACAAACTGCTAAAGAAATATTTATCTCCTGAATCTAAATTTCTAGTAGATTTAGTAGGCAAGGTACTGTCGGGAAAGCACACAGCCCATGACTATATCACTAGGCATCAATTCCTGGTGATGTGTGTGGTGGTTAATAAGAAGACTATGAACTGGGCTAAGATTTTGTTTGAGATGTTCAAGAAAAAGAACACCAAGAAGGAGGTGTGTTTTGGAAGAATTCTGGGAATCTTCCTTCAGGAAAAGGCTGTTGAATCCCTGGTCACACTGACCATATTCATTAATGCCTCCAAGAGGATCACTTGTGCCCTCTTTGGCAGGTGGGAGAGGAACATCATCAAGCCATCCAAGGCTTCTTCCTCTTACCCCAGGCCTTCTGAGAGTACAAGGGCTATTCTTGCTACTCCCCACCTTGCTGAAGATGTCCATACTCCACCTCCACCACCTCCAGCTTCCCCAATTCATCTCCTATCGCTAGTTCACACCACAGTACAAACTCCCACACCTCCATCATCCCCAGTACATCTATCACAAACTCATATTCACTCTCATATATTACCTCCACCTCATATTCACTCTTATACCTTACCTCCATCCACTCATGGCACACCAACTCCATCACCACCCTCATCTCCTCTTCCAGCACATTTACCTAACATCCCCTCATCCCTACCATCATTCAACCTACTCTGATCCCCCCTCCATACTCCATCACCTAAGGATGAACACATGCCAGATTCTCTATCCCCTCCTCCACCATCATCTTCCATTCACCCTTCTGTCTCCACTGAGACACCTCCTGAATTCATGCAACTGGACCCGTCCCTCATTCCACCTCTTCTAGCACTTCTCACTCCCCTCCTCAAAAATCTCATAAAAGAGGCTATTTCACCTCTTGCTTCTTCCATCTCCTCTCGTGCTGCTCAAATCTCTGATCTCTCTGTCCATCCTTATTCAGTCAGGGGACTGGCTACAGTACCCACTGAAACTAGGCAGGGGGAGATACTCTGTGAAGAAGTAGCTCTAGAAGCAGTAGAAGAAGAAGCAGCAGTAGTTGAAGAAGCAGCAGAAGCAGAAACAGCAGATGATTTGATTGACTTAATTAATTTTATTGAATCTGATATGGACTTGGATGAGACAGTCACAGAGGAAATAAAAACTGTTGGTGATTACATTATAAATCCCACAGTTGATATTTTGAATTTGTTGAATATTTTTGATACAGTTCACTTGAACTCTCTTCCAGAATACAACATAAAGCCATCCATGGTTATAGTTCCCTATACCTCCCCAATAAGCCCCAAAGTTGCCATGCAACTCAAGGCTAGTCTTTCTATTACACAGGTTTCTGTTATTCCATCTCCACTAAGAGCTGATTCCTTCATTACTTCATCCCCTCCCAGAGTCATCTCTGCTCCAACCTTCATTATGGATGATAGCCCCAAGCCTGATCTAGATAAGTTGATCATGGCTGATATAGAAGAAGAGAATAAATCAGTTGCTGAAAGCACTGATATATATGGTTCTCCAGCTCCAGCTCCAACTCTTCCTCCAGATCCTCCCCAGGCAGAAAAACTGTTGATATCTGCAGAAGCATTGAAAGAAATTAATGCTTTATATGATTCAGATGACAATCCATCTGCTAAGAAAAAGAAAGTCACTAAGAAAAAGAAAGCCCCTCCAGCTCCTGCTCCAAAACCAAACACAACACATGATACTCCTTATTACATTCTTCAGAATATCACTCCATACAAGGGCATGCCAGCTTGGATGTGGCTGTCCAAAATCAGCAGAAAGATAGGAAGAAAGGCAAGAAGTATTCACCTCCGCCACAGAGATACAGGAAAGACCCTCCTCCTCCTCCACCTGCTGCTGGTGCTTCAGGCTCTTCATCTCAGAGGACTACCCAATATCAAACCTATCAGAGACAGCAGGGTAGATCTTCTTCTTCTGGAAGCAGTCAGCACAAGAACTACTCTTTAGGTAGGCAACATCATCAACATCAACAACATCAACAACAACATCTACTACAAGCACTAGAAAATCAAAAGGGGGAAAGTCCAAAGAGACCTGCATCTCCTCCTGTTCCATTTGAGGACCCAGAAACATCTACTACTGCAAGGATGGCCAGGTTCCAAGAATTGGTTGGCCTATCTATGATCAATAAAGCCAAAGCTGAAGGAAAGGATCCCTCTCAATACTCAACAATGTCCAAATACAGGAAAGAGGAGTTAAACATGTTTGTAAAAGCTAATAAATTCTTTAATGTAGATGATTACATGAAATTACATCCAGAAGCTGTGGTGCCAAGGGCTACATCACTAAACTTTATTAGAGCTGCTGATATGACCATGACAAAGAGTCAAGCAGCTGATCCAAACAGGGAAATCAAATTCACCCAGCCTGGTGATAAAGCTAAAGAGGATAAGCAAAAGGAGCCAAAACAGAATAAATGATTTTAAACTATTTTAGTCTTTCTGAATGTCTTAAAACTGCTTACTTATTTCCTGATATAAAGATCATTGTATATATATATCTGCTGCATATTTTAAAGTTTTCTGCTAGATATATTTTTCTCTTGCTTTGTAAATATTTTGTGTCTGTGATTAGTGACCTCACCCAAATAAGGGGAGATTGTTGAATCCCAAGTTGGATTTGGGCTAGGTTCACTAAATTAGAATTATTGACCCGACATGTATAGCCAGGGTCATGTCTGTGTCCTAGAGTTTAGGCCATATCCTTAGAGTCAACATTGCTTGGACCAGCCAACAACAGACCGCAGAAGAGTCCATACTTAGAGAAAAATCAGTTTCAGGAAAGTGAGTTCAACGTTCGTCGAACTCATCTCGATGAAAGTCATTCTTAGCTCGATGAACTCAGAGACAATTCTCTAAGTTGAGCTCGATGAACTTGGTTCTCAGGTCGACGATTTCTAGATGATCTCCTTCAACATTCTAAGTCCATAATCATTTCTCTGAACTCCAGTCGACGAATCTATGTTATCAGCTCGACGATCTTAGAGCACAGAATTGGCAGTTTGTAGTTAGTAGTTCTCAGGTCGATGATCTTGGATCTCAGGTCGACGAACAACAATTATTTGGTCGACAAACATGATTTCTCAGCTCGACGAACTCTAGACTCAAGTCGACGAAATCTGTTCTTTGCTCTACGATTTCTATGCAGATCCATATTTGGATTTCTTCCTTCCCTCTGTCCTTATTTTATTGCACTAATTCCTGAATAATCAATGCTTAATATTCTCTGAATATTACCGTTAGAAGCAGCATTGATTATGGCATTCATCAGGATTATTACTTGCCGCTTTTCAATGGGATAGTTGGGGAAATACAATTAGTGCAAAAATTCTATCCAGCCGTATTACATTCTCCAGGCTGTCAGCAATCAATGCAGGAAGGAATTCAAAAATTCAAAGGAGAAATTCCATTGAGAATATAAAATTGACTTTCTTCCTTATTCTATACACACAGCAAGAACACGACAAGCAATAGAGGCAAGCAACAAGATAGCCAAGACTAGATAAAAAAATATAAGGCTTATAGAGAAGATTAACAGCAACATCATTCTAATACTTCTCTGTATTGAAAACAATCTTGACACTGCTGAAGAAGAAGAAGAACATCCATCCAAATCAAGAGTCTTCGTCTTTCTTCATTACAGGATTCTTCAAGGACAACAAATCTTTATCAGTCAAGAAGTTCTTGGATCTCTTCTGATCAAGGATAAAGATAGAAGACCTACTCACCCCGAAGCAAAGCTCCAATCTTATTGAACAACTCAATAAATCAGGGGGAGCTTTGTTAACATCAAAGATCCACTAGTCTTCGCACTCTTATTTGAGAAAGAGAAGACCCCATAACTCTCTCATCCCCTCACTATACAAAGGGTTCTTTAACTCCCTTCAAAAGTTATTCCATTGGTTGCAAGTCACCTGATCAAAAGACTTGAGGTGGTTTTTGAGCACCTGATCAAAATCTCCTTTATGGCAGTCACCTGATCAAAACCTGTTAGTGGATTCCTACCAGGGTGGTAGAAGAGTGGATGTACCCAGGTTGGGGAACCACTATAAAAGTTCTTGTGTTGTCTGGTTGCCCTCTTTCCTTTTTGTTCTTACTGTGCCTGTGTTAGTTAGTTTTGTTGTGCATGTGATAGTTAGATTTATCTTAGGTTGCTCTTTTACTTAGAGAAAATTTTAGTATTTATCAATTGCTTTACTCTGAATTTTTTATAAACTGAAAAAGATTTAAAGATACTCTATTCACCCCCTCTAGAGTATCTCAGGTCTAACCCTCTCTTTCATCCACCTCCTCAATCACCGCTTCCACCACATCTTGATGATATTCCACCCACTTCTACTCATCAAGTACTACTTCTTGCATCTCTATCTCCACCACACTCTCCACATCATTCACCTATTCAGGATATCCATCCATCAAATGTTCCACTGACATTACCATCTATCCCACTTTCAGACATCCCTCCAGGCCTCTCCATTTGTTCCAACTGTGGACACCAATCCACCTATACCTCCTCTAATCCTGATCAATTATATCTAATTTTTTCTGACATTGCAAATGATCTTCTTAAATTCATTTCTCCTAATCTGAAGAAGCTCATAAGTGAGGTTGTTGCCCCACTTACTGCTTCTATCTCTGCACTAACTTCAAAGCTTGCCTCTTCCTCTTCTGTCCCTCCTTCTTCTTGGGGCCCGGGTTCAGGACTCTCTGAAACCAGGCAGGGGGAGATATTCCATGAAGAAGCTCCAGAAGTTCCTGTAGAATTTCCAACAGCAGCAGCAATTCCAGCAATTCCAAAAGTAATAGAAATAGTTGAAATAATTGATGATGCCACTGATATGCCAGACCTTGATGAAGAATCTTTTGATGCAATAATAAAAATTGTTGGTGATTTCATTCTTAATCCCACAGTTGATATCCATTCTTTATTACAATCTTTTGATACTTTACACAGATATATATAAGTTTCTGATTATTACTCTAAAGCTATTTTCAGTTACACTGCACCTGTTAGTCCTCAAGTATTGGAACAACTTAGGACAAGTTTTGTAGTTAAAGAAAATGTTATAGAGAAAATAGCAACTCTAGAGCCAAAGGCTGTTTCTCCTCCTACATTTGGTTAGGCAGAATCCCCCATGCCTAATCTTGATGGTCTTATGTTTGAGGATTTAGATACAGAAATAATAGAGCCAGATGTACAGCCTCAAGCTGAAGAAGAAGTACAAATAGTTGAACAGCCATAGTCTCATCCAATAGTGTCTGATGCATTGCTTAAACAGATTCATGCTTTATATGATAATCCTGCAGATGATTCTGACGATGATAATGATGAGTCAGATGACTCTGAAGATTCAGATTCTAAAAAGAGAAAATTCAAGAAGAAAGTACCACCAAAGGCTGCACCAAAATCAAATTCGACTGCAGATACACCTTACAATATCTTGCATAACATCACTCTCACTCCAGATACTCCTAACTGGATGAGATATTCTAAAAATTAAATGAAAGCTAGGAAGAAGAGCAGGAGATACTCTCCTCTTCCACATCATAGAAGAGGTTCTCCTCCTCCTCCTGTAGCTGGATCAGCTGGCAGTATTGCTCAAGGAAAAAGGTCTACATCATCTTCCTATCAATCCAGACCATCCTACAGCAGGCAGCAACACAACTCTCAAAGTATTAAACATCAATATAAGAAGCAGAGCAGTCACCAGCAGAAATCTGAAGAAAATTAAAAAGAAGTTTCTAGTATAGAGAGACCTCCTTCTCTAACATATGATCTATAAATGGATCCTAATTTAAGAATGTCCAGATTTCAAGAGCTTTTACGACTATCTCAGAAAATAAAGGCCAAAGAAGAAGGAAAAGATACATCTATTGAAACCAAAACTTTGTCACTCGTGGAGTTCAGAGTCCCAAAAGAGTGGTTATCGCGCACCTACTACCCTCAGGAGAACGATCTAGGCACAAGATTAGGAACACAAGGGACAGACCCAAGGTCTCAGCATGGAGGAGCCACCGCATACCCGGAAGACTAACAAACTCTTCCCCTACCAAGCCAAAGACTGAGCTAAGACACCTTCAGAAGGCATGTGGCCGACCGGAACATCTAAGGAGGATCTCAAGACTAACTTTCTCCTATCCAGATCTGTCTCCTTGGGTCTACACAAAATGCTCCTCACCCGCCCTACTGATGGTGCAATCTCGCCGAGCAACTCTACGACACGCTGCCCAAGCGGGGCCACTAATAGCGTAACTCTGCTATTCTAAAAGGATGACAACAGGCCATCAGGGGCTTCCCGACAACTATACTTCGGGGCCCCCATGGGGCGAGCGGTTCACGAGCACACCACTCGCCCAACACAGAAGAAGTAAACTACACATACACAGAGCATCACAGATATTATAAATAATTACAGGAATATGAATTCCATACTTCGGCACGCAGGCCGGCAATATAAGCAAAAATAGGTCCTCGAGGGTCGGCACAAACTTGGGCTTAAGCCCGCTACTCCCCGATTGGTACTGCAACACCTGCACGTCAACGTCTCGACAAGCGGCTGCCAGCTGAACAATCGTCGGCTAACTTAAGTTGGCCAAATATATTGCACACACCCCTTTTTCTGGGGGTTGTGGCGCGCATTCCCTGCAAATGGATAATATACAACTTCCTCGGAGTCTTCTCCGGGAACCCCAGAACATCACCAATCCGGCTCACACGTCCGGATGGGCTTGACACAGCAAGCCTAAACCCGTACTCACTCTTCCGGGTGCTAATGCAGTTAATAGCGGGGATGTGAACATCAACCAGTCGGAGAGCACCCTTCCCCCACCCGTCGGTGGAGCGGAGCTTCCATGCAAGTATGGAAAATGAGGGCTTCACCTGCCCAAGTAGAAATTTTGTTACCCTTGACGCGTATGTTGATGAAACCGCAGCGTGTATTGACTTTGCTCGCACGGATCCGGAGGTCGCAGTATGAACTCTGATCCTTTTTCTTGTTGTGGATCTTGATAACAATAGTCGTAAAGAGGCTCGGGTAACACTTGATGGAGGCGTCCTGGACAAAAAGAATAGGAGGGGGCCGGGCTGATCTCCAGACGGAGGCTTGGACTGGAAAAAATGGAGGAAGCTCGGCTGATCTCCAGGCGGCGGCCTGGACTGGAAGAAATGGAGAGGCCGGGCTGATCTCCAGGCTGCGGCCTGGACTGGAGGAAATGGGGGAAGCTCGGCTGATCTCCAGGCGGTGACCTGGACTGGAAGAAATGGAGGGAGCTCGGCTGATCTCCAGGCGGCCGGCGATGGGAAAGAAGCTACAACTCGGGTTTGTTGCAGGCGGCGACGGGGAAGGAGAGTCGAGTT
Organism: Platanthera guangdongensis; assembly: GCA_039583875.1. Lineage (NCBI taxonomy): Eukaryota > Viridiplantae > Streptophyta > Magnoliopsida > Asparagales > Orchidaceae > Platanthera > Platanthera guangdongensis. Next base: position 137,437,661 of record CM077158.1, on the reverse strand, counting down.
CGTCCTTGCATTTGCCCTAGGCGGCGGTGGCGGGAGAGATCGGCATAGAGGGAGAGAGATCGGGTGAGCTGCTGTCTTCTCCCTCCCTCCCGGCCGAACCATAGCGGGGGAGCAAAAAGAAGCCCGCCTGCTGCCTCCCCATTTCCCTCTATCCAGCCCCCTCCCCTATCTCATCACTTATTTATTATAAATAATATATTCCCCTCTTCTCAACAATAAAAATATCTATATATATATATATATATATATATATATATATATATATATATATATATATATATATATATATATATATATATATATTCTATGAAGGCCAACGCACATAAAACCTCCGCACGCACGCGGCTGCACCTCTGTAACGCCCCCACCTGTCACATGACATATAACGGTGGGTCCGGCCGGGGCCCCACGCCATAGATCACAGACAAGCGAAGAAATTACTTGTGGGAATCAAACTCGACGCGTATCCTTAACTCATTCCATTCTAGCGCAGTATATTTTATGTTAGCATGAACTCAAATCAGAATGTCCACCAATATATAAAGATCACATTTATATATAACAACACCAGGAATGTATACAACCCACACACCCTAGCCTTATGGCCTTACAGGTTTCTCTTTACACATCAACAATTTCGTACATCGGCACGCAGGCCGGCCACACATGAAATCCAAACACAACTCTTCGCATGGCCTTCAAGGGCCTATAGCAGCAAGCTAGCCATTCTTTCCACTTATGCATTTCACGCCACAGCACCTACAAGTAGACATCCAAACCAACACCAAAAACAAAGTAACGGTCAGCATTTGGCTGACCCATTATAACGACCGTACCCCCTACACGGGGTAGTGGACCCTTTCCTGTATACAGTACTATCATCTATCATCAAGTATCATCAAACAGCATATGTATATCATTCTCTTTATCCCGCTAGCAAACACATGACATCACAAACGCTGGAATCCACCAGACGTTCCGTGCACTCAGGGCACCTTCTTGGCGTACCGGAATCCACCCGTCATACACCGCCGATCCGAGGTTTTAACTTGTTGGTTGACCGGACCTAGTCCACCAGTCTCGCAAGCTGGCGACATCCCGCCCAAACCACTCAGAGGTACAACCTCACAGCATCCAATAACAACCAGAGCAGATCGACCAACACCATGTGGTCTAGCACGTCAGGTTTATCCAAGCTCCCCAGGCATGTCTACCCATCGACCCCCCTCCTATTTCGATCGACCCACACCATGTGGTGCAGCAAGTCGGGTTTAACTCGGCTCCCCAAGCATTGCCACCAATCGATCCCTACCTAACTAGATCAACCCACCCTAGTGGTGTAACAGGCCGGGTTTATCTCGAGCTCCCCAGGCATGCTACCAATTGATCATATCATAACCAGGAGCTTTGCCAAAGCCTCCTCACATTCAGCAGCACATCCATACAATCATCACATCAGAAATCCATTTGCATCTCATGAAATCCACGGAGTCTCCTCCGGTTTACCCATGAACATCACCAATCCAGACTACCGGTCCAGATAGGCTTCACACAGTATGCATATACCGGACTCCATAATTCCGGCTCTAGATGCAGAAGCAACGAAGGAATCACTTCACGGATATCCACCTCTTGGTGGAGGATTCCAAGCACATGTATAAAGGAAGGACTTCAATGTCCAAGAAGGAGATCGTTACCCTTGAAGATCGCTTCGGTGCCATGAAGTAGCCGGATGGAAATCACCGCCTCGGCTCTGCCTTCACGAATCCGCTCTCGGATCTTCGCTCCGCACTCCGCAGCTCTTACAGCAGCTGGTAGACTCCTCCCTTCCCTCTTGCCTTAGGATTTTCTTCCTCCCTTTCTTGGAATAACATGAAGAAGAAGAAGAAGAAGATGAAAAGAGGGATTAAATCCCCCTTTTCTCGGCCTTCACAATACCTGGACAGAGCCCAACCACTGGATCCAGGAAGAGGGAAACAAACGGCTCAGATTTGGCCAGAAAAGCTTGAACACGGCCTGACACGCCCTGTGACACGCCCGTGTCACAAGCCGTGTCCCCCTAAGCGGAAAACAACCGACTCAATCCAGCCAATACACGGCCATGTGACACGCCCGTGTCACGTGCCGTGTCCCAGAAACGCCCTCAGACACGCCCGTGTCTGAGGCCGTGTGCCTCAACGAAAATAATCCCAAAACAACCCGAGACTTCACACGGCCTGACACACGCCCGTGTTCCTGGCCGTGTGCACCTGGACACACCCGTGTCCCGCAAACACGCCCTAGCTCAAAACATCGAGCTGAGTTCGACGGCTACTGACACGCCCTGTGACACGCCCGTGTCACAGGCCGTGTCCTCACTCGACACTCGACACTCGACGATCGTCGAGCAAAATTCGTCGACATCAAGACCGATCGACGACATGGCCTTGACACGCCCTGCGACACGCCCGTGTCGCAGGCCGTGTCACCCATGCCTGACCCAAATTGGCCCAAATTGACCCAGAACTTCGGGGTGTTACAATCCTCCCCTCCTTCAAATAATTTCGTCCTCGAAATTTGTCTCCCATCAGCCAATCAGCCACAACATCACAAAATCTTACACCCCAAGCCCCCGCACAAACTAACAAACAGACAACACAACAAACATCCCTAACTGCCCCTTGTGCACATGTAGCCACAAAGACCTCAAAACAAAACATCATGATTTAGTTATCTCCTTACCATCACAAGTGCACCAAATTTTGATAGATATATTCAACATCACGATTTTATTCATCATAGATAAGCATAGTTTACATACAACAGAGCATCCAAGAGAAGTAATTCATGTTTCACCTCCGCTCAGCCTCACGATTTTGGAATTCGCGATTAAAAGACAAATTAAACACCCGAGGCTGAATTTCACCAACTGAGCCTTGCGGCTCTTGCACTTCCAGCGCATGCAATCGAGGTTGTGTCCGGGGTGCAGATGACTCAGCCACTGCTTTACCCTTTTCTTCATATGACGCACCTGTCTTTTTCTCACTCCCTGGAGGGGCATTCCGACAGAATTTTGCTATATGTCCTTGCTGCCCACAGTTATAGCATATACGCGTATCAACACGTCCTGGCCCATAAGTCGCCCCCGAAGAAACAGTCGACGGAGCTGATTCCGCCGGCCTAAATCTTTTCTTCTCTCGTCGTCTAAACTCCGACTGATCCGATGGCGACACTTTAAACTCTGACTTTTCCGCTGTCAGTCTCTTATTCTCTTGTACTCGCTTCATATCCTTCTCCAAGTCACGGGCTGTATCGACCAATGCTTGGAAGCCTTGGCTCACTGAACTCGGGAGTGCCAACCTCAATTCATCCTGCAAGCATTCATAAAACCTATTTGTCTTTCGCGCTTCCTCCGCAAAGGTAGATCCCGCATATCTCGCCAATCTCGTAAACTCATGCAGGTAGGTATCAATATCTCGCTCACCCTGCACCAAACGGAAAAACTCATTTTCCATTGCAATCCTCTGCGACACCGGCACATACTTGGCTAAAAATATTCGAGAGAATTCATCCATGGAAACTTCAGTTAAACCTCGACCTGCCAAGTGATGCACTTCAATTTCATCCCACCATAATCTCGCATAGCATTCCAACAGAAAAGTGGCCAACGTCACTTTCTGCTCCTCGACCGTCCTGATTGCAGTGAGAATCCTTTTTACCCTTGCCAACCAATTTTCTGCCTGCGTTGGTGAAAGCGCTCCACCAAACGTAGGTGGATGAAAGTGCATAAAACGTGTCAATGAGTCATCACGTGCTTGCGCTTCCACCACCACTGCGGCATGCTCTTGCCTTCCACCAGGTCTTGCCTGTCCAGTAGGCTGTGCTTGTATCACTGTTTGCACTGTCTCCGTCACTACCCGTATGGCTTCTGCCGAGGGAGGCATAGGCACTTCCACGGGTGTTGCACTCTCATCAGACCGCTGGGGCTCAGACGGCCCAGCTCCATCCCTCGCCACCTATCAATGTACCGAACACCATGAATACGTCAAATCATAACGGTACTGCTACATTGATTACACACGCACGCACATCCTGTGCATGACATACATTCCTAGTGGACATTCATGAGTTCAATGATGTTCTCTCCTCCCAACAATCTAAACCTGGCTCTGATACCACTTTGTAACGCCCCCACCTGTCACATGACATATAACGGTGGGTCCGGCCGGGGCCCCACGCCATAGATCACAGACAAGCAAAGAAATTACTTGTGGGAATCAAACTCGACGCGTATCCTTAAATCATTCCATTCTAGCGCAGCATATTTTATGTTAGCATGAACTCAAATCAGAATGTCCACAAATATATAAAGATCACATTTATATATAACAACACCAGGAATGTATACAACCCACACACCCTAGCCTTATGGCCTTACAGGTTCCTCTTTACACATCAACAATTTCGTACATCGGCACGCAGGCCGGCCACACATGAAATCCAAACACAACTCTTCGCATGGCCTTCAAGGGCCTATAACAGCAAGCTAGCCATTCTTTCCACTTATGCATTTCACGCCACAGCACCTACAAGTAGACATCCAAACCAACACCAAAAACAAAGTAACGGTCAGCATTTGGCTGACCCATTATAACAACCATACCCCCTACCCGGGGTAGTGTTTCCTTTCCTATATACAGTGTTATCATCTATCATCAAGTATCATCAAACAGCATATGTATATCATTCTCTTTATCCCGCTAGCAAACACATGACATCACAAACGCTGGAATCCACCAGACGTTCCGTGCACTCAGGGCACCTTCTTGGCGTACCGGAATCCACCAGTCATACACCGTCGATCCGAGGTTTTAACTTGTTGGTTGACCGGACCTAGTCCACCAGTCTCGCAAGCTGGCGACATCCCGCCCAAACCACTCAGAGGTACAACCTCACATCATCCAATAACAACCAGAGCAGATCGACCCACACCATGTGGTGTAGCACGCCGGGTTTATCCAAGCTCCCCAGGCATGTCTACCCATTGACCCCCCTCCTATTCCGATCGACCCACACCATGTGGTGCAGCAAGCCGGGTTTAACTCGGCACCCCAAGCATTGCCACCAATCGATCCCTACCTAACTAGATCAACCCACCCTAGTGGTGTAACAGGCCGGGTTTATCTCGAGCTCCCCAGGCATGCTACCAATTGATCATATCATAACCAGGAGCTTTGCACAAAGCCTCCTCACATTCAGCAGCACATCCATACAATCATCACATCAGAAATCCATTTGCATCTCATCAAATCCACGGAGTCTCCTCCGGTTTACGCATGAACATCACCAATCCAGACTACCGGTCCAGATAGGCTTCACATAGCATGCCTATGCCGGACTCCATAATTCCGGCTCTAGATGCAGACGCAACGAAGGAATCACTTCACGGATATCCACCTCTTGGTGGAGGATTCCAAGCACATGTATAAAGGAAGGACTTCGATGTCCAAGAAGGAGATCGTTACCCTTGAAGATCGCTTCGGTGCCATGAAGTAGCCGGATGGAAATCACCGCCTCGGCTCTGCCTTCACGAATTCGCTCTCGGATCTTCGCTCCGCACTCCGCAGCTCTTACAGCAGCTGGTAGACTCCTCCCTTCCCTCTTGCCTTAGGCTTTTCTTCCTCCCTTTCTTGGAATAACATGAAGAAGAAGAAGAAGATGAAAAGAGGGATTAAATCCCCTTTTTCTCGGCCTTCACAAAACCTGGACAGAGCCCAACCACTGGATCCAGGAAGAGGGAAACAAACGGCTCAGATTTGGCCAGTAAAGCTTGAACACGGCCTGACACGCCCTGTGACACGCCCGTGTCACAGGCCGTGTCCCCCAAGCGGCAAACAACCGACTCAATCCAGCCAATACATGGCCATGTGACACGCCCGTGTCACGTGCTGTGTCCCAGACACGCCCTCAGACACGCCCTCAGACATGCCCGTGTCTGAGGCCGTGTGCCTCAACGAAAATAATCCCAAAACAACCCGAGACTTCACACGGCCTGGCACACGGCCGTGTTCCTGGCCGTGTGCACCTGGACACACCCGTGTCCCGCAAACACGTCCTAGCTCGAAACGTCGAGCTAAGTTCGACGGCTACTGACACGCCCTGTGACACGCCCGTGTCACAGGCCGTGTCCTCACTCGACACTCGACACTCGACATCAAGACCGATCGACGACACGGCCTCGACACGCCCTGCGACACGCCCGTGTCGCAGGCCGTGTAACCCATGCCTGACCCAAATTGGCCCAAATTGACCCAGAACTTCGGGGTGTTACAACCTCTTCGAACGGGAATGCACCAAAACGCCGCCCATTTCACGCTACTGGCCCGCTAATTGGGGAGGGTCCCACTTGGCTGGATACGGGGTTGTACACAATCCCCACTCTTTTCGAGGTTGGCGCAAGATCGGAAAGAAATGTCCAACCCCAAGTATCCTGCGAGTGGGAGCCGACCCAAAGAAAACATTTTGGGAGAAAATGAAAACTGCACTTAGAAAACTAATCTCTCCATGCCCCTTTTGATCTTTTTGAACCACTCGATACCTGAAAATGCTCCCTGCCATTGAATTTCCCTATACCATTACTTACAATAAGTACAAAATTTTCCAAAATATTGTGAAACAACAAAGCCATATATTTGTAATGTGTTGAACACGGGGAGCTAATCCTTTCCCCCCAGGTACGCTTACCACCCTGCCAAGCTAATGAAAGCCTAAGCAGCGAGTCTACCCGGGGCCGAGCAGCACTCGGGGTCCCTTACCCCCACAGGCGAGCCTACGGACCTGCCAGCTAGATGAGAGCCTGCGTAGCGGGTCTACCTGGGGCCGATCCGTGCTCTGGGTAGTGCAGAACCAAGAACCAGGACCTCTCCCCCACATGCGAGCCTACAGACCTGCCAGCTAGTGAGAGCCTGCGCAGCGGGTCTACCTGGGGTCTCCTCTCTAAACCAACTCCAACCCCCGAGTGAGCCTACAACCCTTCCAGCTTGATGAGATCCTGGTCATTGGGTCTGCTCGGGGTCTCATCTCCAAAACACCTCTAACCACCGAGTAAGCCTACAGCCCTGCCAGCTAGATGGGAGCCTGGTCAGCGGGTCTGCTCGGGGTCTACTCTCCAAAACACCTCCAACCACCGAGTGAGCCTACAACCCTGCCAGCTAGATGGGAGCCTGGTCAGCGGGTCTGCTCGGGGTCTCCTCTCCAAAACACCTCCAACCACCGAGTGAGCCTACAGCCCTGCCAGCTAGATGGGAACCTGGTCAGCGGGTCTGCTCAGGGTCTCCTCTCCAAAACACCCCCAACCACCGAGTGAGCCTACAGCCCTGCCAGCTAGATGGGAGCCTAGTCAGTGGGACTGCTCGGGGTCTCCTCTCCAAAACACCTCCAACCACCGAGTAAGCCTACAACCCTGCCAGCTAGATGGGATCCTTGTCAGCGGGTCTGCTCGGGGTCTCCTCTCCAAAACACCTCCAACCACCGAGTGAGCCTACAACCCTGCCAGCTAGATGGGATCCTGGTCAGCGGGTCTGCTTGGGGTCTCCTCTCCAAAACACCTCCAACCACCGAGTGAGCCTACAACACTGTCAGCTCAATGGGAGCCTGGTCAGTAGGTCTACTCGGGGTCTCCTCTCCAAAACACCTCCAACCACCGAGTGAGCCTACGGCCCTGCCAGGTAGATGGGAGCCCGGTCAGCGGTCTGCTTGGGGTCTCCTCTCCAAAACACCTCCAACCACCGAGTGAGCCTACAGCCCTGGCAGCTAGATGGGAGCCTGGTCAGCGGTTCTGCTCGGGGTCTCCTCTCCAAAACACCTCCAACTACTGAGTGAGCCTACAGCCCTGCCAGCTAGATGGGAGCCTGGTCAGCGGGTCTGCTCGGGGTCTCCTCTCCAAAACACCTCCAACCACCGAGTGAGCCTACAGCCCTGCCAGCTAGATGGGAGCCTGGTCAGCGGGTCTACTCGGGGTCTCCTCTCCAAAACACCTCCAACCACCGAGTGAGCCTATAGCCCTGTCAGCTAGATGGGAGCCTGGTTAGTGGGTCTGCTCGGGGTTTCCTCTCCAAAACAAATATAAAGAAAACATAAAGGTAAACAAATAACTAAAAAGAGCTGATAACCCGGTCAATCAAGTCAAAGTCCGACACGAGGCACCTCTACCCGCTACGTCCACCCTCCTGAGAACCAGGGTCGATCATATAACATTCTCCCTAAAGCACGTTTTGATCTCCAGGATAGACCATCTTTTGTGATTTACATGTTTCTTTCTTGTTTTACTATTCTAAATCATAATTTAAAATTCCAGTTCTCATATCTTATCACATTTGGTATTTTTTGATAGAATAAAATCTTATAATTTTATTGATGTATTAGGCTCTCATGGCTATACTTGCAATTAGATATTTATAAATAATATAATAACAACCAAGCTCAAGTAGGATTTCAATTAAGAGACACACGGTAAATAATCTTTACTTGGTTCATTATACACATCACTTTACCCGTACTGTGTTACGTGGTAATATAGTAAGTATTCTTCGCTTCATATGCATAAGTATGTTTGTCATGCGAGGGTGAACGATTAAGCCTTTAGTAGTTAGTTGTCTGCTAATTTTTCCTATATAAATCTAAAAATCGAAATTATGCTTCTATTTCACTTATAGCAAACATCTTTTTGCTTAACCATGACAAGTGTTCAGAGGAGTTATGAGCAGATGTGGTGATAATTGGTAGTGGTATTGGTGGGTTATGCTATGCTGGACTTTTAGCTAAATACAACCAGGATGTTATTGTGCTGGAAAGTCATGATGTATTTGGTGGTGCTGCACATTCATCTGAAATTAAGGGCTACAAGTTGAATTCTGGTCCATCTTCGTCCTCCGGATTTCGTTCTACAGTTTCGCAGTCAAACCCCCTAGCACAGATGAATTAGTTAGGGTTCATGAATGCAGTGGTACTCTTTGGTTTTACTGTTCTTTTTACTCCCACCTCTCCCATCCTAAAACACACATTTGAGAATAATTGTTAATATACATTTTCTGGAACTTAGATGCCTTGCATAAGTCTGAACCCAATATGCTAGTACTACACTTCAACCTTTCGACTATGCATTTTCCAACCTTTAAATTTTACCCAGTGGAAAATTATTTTAAGTGCTACTTCTCAACTGTGAGAGTTTATACTTTGGCATTTGAGAAACATTCGAGACGAAATGTCAAGATGGTTAGGAGCAACAAAAGAGAAGTGGGAGTGGACTTCTTTCATCACATGACCTTGGTCGTCACTTAGTTCCTCTTCTATAGCCATGACGTTCGACTGAGTTTTTCTATGCTAGTCACTCTCCACGCTCACCGCACCAAAATGTTGAAACCAAAACTTGGTCTCTCGTGGAGTTCGAAGTCCCAAAAGAGGGGTGACCGTTCACCTACTACCCTCAGGCGAATGATCTAGGAATAAGATTAGGAACATAAGGGACAGACTCAAGGTCTCAGCGTGGAGGACCCACCGCATACCCGGAAGACTAACAAACTTTTCCCCTCCCAAGCCAAAGACTGAGCTAAGACACCTTTGGAAGGCACTTGGCCGACCGGGACATCTAACGAGGATCTCAAGACTAACTCTCTCCTATCCAGATGTGTCTCCTTGGGTCTACACAAAATGCTCCTCACCCGCCCTACTGATTGCGCAATCTCGCTGAGCAATTCTACGATACGCTGCCCTAGCAGGGCCACTAATAGCGTAACTCCGCTATTCTAAAAGGATGACAACAAGCCATCAGGGGCTTCCCGGCAACTATACTTCGGTGCCCCCACGGGACGAGCGGTTCACGAGCACACCACTCGCCCAAGATAGAAGAAGTAAAGTACACATACACAGAGCATCACAGATATTATAAATAATTACAGGAATATGAATTCCATACTTCGGCACGGAGGCCGGCAATATAAGTAAAAATAGGCCTTCGAGGGCCGGCACAAGATTGGGCTTAAGCCCGCTACTCCCCGCTTGGTACTGCAATACCTGTATGCCAATGTATCGACAAGCAACTTCTAGCTGAACAACCATCGGCTAACTTAAGCTGGCCAAATATATTGCACACACCCCTTTTTCTGGGGGTTGTGGCGTGCATTCCCTTCAAATGGATAATATACAACTTCCTCGGAGTCTTCTCCGGGAAACCAGAACATCACCAATCCGGCTCACACGTTCGGATGGGCTTCACACAACATGCCTAAACCCGTACTCACGGTTCCGGGTGCTAATGCAGTTAATAGCGGGGATGTGAACATCAACCCGTCGGAGAGCACCCTTGTCCCACCCGTCGGTGGAGCGGAGCGTCCATGTAAGTATGGAAAATGAGGGCTTCACCTGCCCGAGTAGAAATTTCGTTACCCTTGACGCGTATGTTGACGAAACCACAGCCGTGTATCGATTGTGCTCGCACGGATCCGGAGGTCGCGGTATGCACTCTGATCCTTTTTCTTGTTGTGGATCTTGATAACAATAGCCGTAAAGAGGCTCGACCAACACTTGCTGGAGGCGTCCTAGAAAGAAAGAATTGGAGGGGGCCGGGCTGATCTCCAGGCGGCGGCCTGGACTGGAAAAAATTGATGAAGCTCGGCTGATCTCCAGGCGGTGGCCTGGACTGGAAGAAATGGAGGGGCCGGGCTGATCTCCAGGCGGCGCCTTGGACTGGAGGAAATGGGGGAAGCTCGGCTGATCTCTAGGCAGCGGCCTGGACTGGAAGAAATGGAGGGAGCTTGGCTGATCTCCAGGCGGCGGCCTAGAATGTAAGAAATGGAGGGAGCTCGGCTGATCTCCAGGCGGTCGGCGACGGGAAATAATTTAGGGCTCGGGTTGGTTGCAGGCGGCGACGGGGAAGGAGAGTCGAGTTCGTCCTTGCATTTGCCCTAGGCGGCGGTGACGGGAGAGATCAGCATAGAGGGAGAGAGGTCGGGTGAGCCGCTGTCTTCTCCCTCCCTCCCGGCCGAACCCTAGCGGGGGAGTAAAAAGAATCCCGCCTGCTGCCTCCCCATTTCCCTCTATCCCGCCCCCTCCCCTATCTCATCTCTTATTTATTATAAATAATATATTCCCCTCCTCTCAACCATAAACATATATATATATATATATATTATATTTCTATGAAGGCCTACGCACATAAAACCTCCTCACGCACGCACGAGGTTGCACGTCTTCGAACGAGACTGCAGCAAAACGCCACCCATATCACGCCTCTGGCCCGCTAATTGGGGAGGGTCCCACTTGTCCGGATACAGGGTTGTTGTCACAACCCGCATTTTCTCAACGATGAAATCATATCAGAGCAAGTGAAAACACATGCCGTGATGCCACGTCGTGCAGGGGATAACTGCACACGCTCAGGCAAAACTCCAGACCTTTGCTTTAAGGAAAATCGTTGATTAAATATGAAAGAAAATCAGTTATGTTGAAAGACCGTATCCCTCGGCTCTGTGGATCAGCTAGTCCACAATTAAAAATTATATTTATGCGCAGTAGAAAATACTTTGGTTCAATTAAGTTGACACCCTAATGAGCATAAGTGTCCCCGAGGGACGACTCATGGTATGAACGACTCTAAAGTGAATATAATATATATGAAAGATAGTCTTTTTACGCTAAGAAATATAGTGTCTTTGTTTTATAAATATGTTATGCATGATGTACATATAATAATGCTTTTAGGATTTAAAATATCTAACATGCAACCTAGCATAAATCCTTCCCAGAAGCAAGTAACTAACCACAAATAGGCAAAAACAGCAGTTTAAGTTCATACCCAGCATCGCAAGAAGCCACCAGTGGGCGCCAACAACCTGACACGAACCCACTGGTAAGTATGTATGGCTATACAGAAAGGTAAAGAACTACCTCACAAAATCGGGGATCGGCTATCTCAGCTACACAAGAGGCCACCAACAAGCCCCTCCAAAAGAACTAGCCGCTGAACCGGCTACAACCTGGACCTGAGACATTCAAGAAAAGAACACCTCAGCAAGAAAATAATCAAAAGGTAAATAGAGCATTAGATTACTGAGCAAATAAAAGAATGGTTTACCAACCCGGCAACAAACTGCTATAAACAAAAGAGATGGCATGACAGTAAGAAAAGAGTACTGTCTAAAGCATAGCAAAGCACACCAAGTGCGAGCAATACAAGCAACACGCCCTACAAAGAGTCTGCCACAGTAACAAGACATATACATATCTGCCAAAAGAAAGAGAAAACATAAACAGGAAAGAGACTAATAGTCCTAACACGTGGGTGAGTGGTAGTGGTCAAAACATGGATCTGAATACGTAACCAAAACCAGATCCAAAAAGGGCTAAGGGGTCAAACAGTGGCAGCACTAGGGTCCCACAGATGCCAACCCAAACCGGGGCAAAAGGCGGTGGCCACAGCTCACCACATAAAACCACCCCTCCAGAGGCCACCAAAACTCCACCACCTGCCACAACCCAAGAGTCGCATGCAAAATTTAGCCGAACACCCAATACCACCCCCTAGAAAAAGGGAAAAGTCACACTAACCATCCTAAGGAAACACACGAACCCAAGACAGAAATGTCGAGCCCACTCGACACGGCGTTGAGTAAGCTCCACTCACTTGACACCAAAATACTTAGCCACAAAATCCCAGGCTGGATGACGACAATGAGTGAACTCGGCTCATTCGACGCTGCCAGCACTTTCCACTTAGGGTAAACGTAAGTCTCGTTAAAACCGCAGCGTAAGCTCTCTCTCAATGCGCGAAAACAGAGAGTTGGAAATTTAATCCCAATCCTCCGTCCCGTCCTAACTACTCGGGGCTACCACAACTAAACCTAAATGGTAATTAACCGCATCCTCACCCTAACTCTAACTACCCACTGTACACCAAATCTCAGACAAAGATAGAACGTCGATTAATTGTAATAAAAAGCAATGAAACAGCCCATGACTGAAATGAAGGAAAAAGACATCCTATTACTCTAATTTTTAAGGAGGAAAAAGATAAGGAATGCAGAAGTATTGCACAGGAAATGAAAATAGAGTAAGAGTTAGAAATAATTTGGCAAGGGTAAGGGAGCCACTTGCCTCTACCTCTCCGGAAAAACAACAGCCACACCACCGCTTGGCTCCGGCGGTAAGATCGGCCACCTAGAAGACCAAAGCTGAAACTTGAGGAAAGAAAAGAAATCAGATATTTACAATTCCTGGAATCAAACCCTAAATCAAGAAAAACTTACATGGAAGGTAAGATCTAGACGAGAGCAAGCCAAATCCGCTATCGCACGAGAAAAACGAGCTCTAACCCTCCCGAAATCGCCGGCCAAAACAACCACCGCCTCCTCTCAAAACCCTTCCGCTGGAAGCTCTCCAGACTTGGGAACGATGAAAATGAGGAGGAAAAACGGTTCACGGCAACAAAAGATGATTTCAGGAGAAAAGGTACGGAACACGCCCAAGACATGCCCGTGACATGGCCCGACACGCCCGTGTCACGGGCCGTGTACTTACTCGACGAACGTCGATCTCCACTCGACGAAAACACGGGACACGCCCCAGACACGCCCGTGACACGGCCCGACACGCCCGTATCACGGGGCGTGTACTCACACACCTACCCACTCGACGACCGTCGATCTCAGCTCGACGAAACAGGTGACACGCCCTGTGACACGCCCGTATCACAGGCCGTGTACCAACTTAAACACCACTCGACGATCGTGGAGCGCAGATCGTCGAACAGAGAGATACGCCCCGTGTCACGCCCGTGTCCGATACGACACGCCCGTGACACGACCGTGTTCTCACTAAAACTCCGCCTCACGACCATCGAGCACAGCTCGACGAAGGGGGACACGCCCTGTGACACGCCCGTGTCACAGGCCGTGTTCCTACAAAAACCCCGTCGACCAAAAATTCATCGACCAGAGAAACGGGAGCTCTACCCGAGCACGACACGCCCTGGGTCACGGGCGTGACCCAGGCCGTGTCACCCAAACTTTCACAGAAAAAGAAACCTGCTAACGCCTTGCAAACAAGAGACAAGGCACCAGCCTACTAGCTCGTCCACATCAGGCATGCACAGCACAACAAACATTACAAACATTACAGCTAACAGAACAAACGCCGAAACGACGCGAAAGCAAACGATCCCGGATTTCGACCAAAACTCGCACCGTAGCTAAACTGCCAAGCTACGAAAACAACGGTGAGGTCGAAAACAACATCCGATGATCGCACACTCGGGCCAACACCTCCCGAAGCCAAAATAAAGGCATTTCCCTAAGAGGCCCAACCGAGTCACCAAAAGAGACTCCGACTAGCTGGGAAAATTTGCCAACAGGCTACAACTAGGCTATACCAGGAACCTAAAGAGCTAAGACCACACTCTACAACGGCTAAGGGCTGGAAATGCGTCATCGTAATGCCAATCCAAGATCAAACAAAACCAAGAAAAACTGGGGGCGTTATAACTACTCCCCCTAAAAGAAAGTTTCGCCTCGAAACTTTACTCACAACACTCCTATAAAGAAGGAGAGAGAAAGAGCCAGGAAAAAGGGCTACATATATATAAATAAAACAGAACATACCCGGCACAAGATCAGGGAAAAAGATGAGGGTGAGCCTCCCTCATAGCCGACTCCAATTCCCAAGTCGCGCTTTATACACCCTGATTCCTCCATAAAACTTTAACCATAGGAATAGTCTTCTTCTACAGCGCACGAACCTGAGAATCCAGAATGCGGACAGGCACCTCCACAAAAGAAAGATTCGGCTCCAACTGAGGCACAGAATCCAAAACCTGCCTGCCATTCGTCACACATTTCCGCAGCTGACTGTCGTGGAAGACATCATGCACGCCAGGGAAATTTGCAGGCAACGCCAGCATATAAGATGATATCCCAATCCGCTCAACAATCGGAAACGGCCCCACGTACATTGGGTCCAACTTCCTGCTCTTGCCAAACCACTTGACTCCGATCAACGGGGAGACCTTTAAGAACACTGAGTCCCCTACCACAAATTCCAAGTCCGTTCTACGCCGATTGGCGTTCTTCTCATATCTCTCCTGGGCTATCCGAAGCTTTTCCCGTATAAGCTTCACAGTGGTTTCAATTTCCTCGAGTGCTTCTGGACCCAACAAAGGTCTCTCGCCAAACTCAGCCCAAAATAAGGGAGTCCTGCAGCGCCTCCCATACAAAGTTTCAAAAGGAGCCATTTGCAAGCTTTCTTGATAACTGTCGTTATACGCAAATTCCATAAGCCGCAAGCGCTCATCCCACGCTCCTCCGTGGTCCAGAATATAGCATCAGATCATATCTTCCACAATCTAATTTTCTCGCTCCGTCTGACCGTTGGTCTGCGGATGATAAGCTGTGGAATATCTCAAATCTGTACCCAACCCTTCTTGAAGGCTCTTCCAAAAACGAGACGTAAACCTAGAGTCTCGATCTGATATGATACTCACAGGTACACCATGCAATCTAATAACCTCATCCAGATACAGCTCGGCTATCTTCCTCATCGAATAATCGATCATAAATGGTACGAAGTGAGCACACTTCATCAATCTGTCTACGATCACCCAAACTAAATCATGCCCTTTATGAGATCTCGGTAAGCCTGTAATGAAATCCATCGAGATACTCTCCCACTTCCACATCGGAATCTCCAAGGGAGTCAGCTTGCCACCAGGCCTCCCATGGTCGGCTTTCACTCGCCTGCAGGTGAAACACTCTGAAACAAATCTGGCTATGTCCTTATTCATCCCATACCACCAGGCAATCTGCTTTAAATCATGATACATCTTGGTAGACCCTGGATGGTAGGCAACACTAGATCCGTGGGCTTCTCTGCACACCATATCCCGGATATCTCCAACTGCGGGGATGCAAAACTTGCCACGATACTTCAAGGTACCTGCATCATCTACAGAGAAATCTGGTAGTTCGCCTTTTTCAGCTCGAAGATACAAATGCAGATGATCAGGATCATCCTTCTGATGCAGTCTCGTAAGCGCAATCCACGAAGGTTCTGCCACTGCCAAGCTACTCTGCGAGTCGCAGCTTCCCACAGAAATGTCCATGAAAAGAAACTCTTCCACTAGACGCTCAGCGAAGAGATTGAAAATCTTCCCTGACTTCCGACTCAGGGCATCGACCACCACATTAGCCTTGCCCGGATGATACTGGATTTCAACATCATAGTCGGCCACGTACTCCAACCACTGCCGCTGGCGCAGATTCAATTCTTTCTGAGTGAATACATAGTTCAAACTCTTATGATCCGTGAAAATCTTGCACTGCGCGCCGTATAGAAAATGCCTCCACAATTTCAATGCATAGATCACAGCTGCAAACTCCAGGTCATGCGTAGGGTAATTCCTCTCGTGAGTCTTTAGCTGCCTCGACCCGTACGCAATCACCTTCCCGCCCTGCATCAATACGCAGCCCAGTCCGACATGCGACGCATCCACATATATATCATACTCACTATCTTCAGTAGGCAAGGACAAAATTGGAGCTGAACATAACCTTCTTTTTAGTTCCTCAAAAGCCTCCTTACATTTGCCATCCCACATGAAGGCCACATTCTTCTGCGTCAATTTGGTCAATGACGCAGACAAGGTAGAGAAGCCCTCTACAAATCTTCTATAATATCCAGCCAAGCCCAAGAAGCTTCTGATCTCTTTGGGAGTAACAGGCCTTGCCCACTCCATAACAGCTGCGATCTTTTCTGGGTCCACCGATATTCCCTCCTTATTAACCACGTGGCCGAGAAAAAGAAACTTGAGGCAACCAAAATTCGCATTTGCTCAGCTTGGCGTACAGCTTATGGTCTCTCAGAGTCGCCAAGACCAGTTGCAAATGTCGATCATGCTCCTCCGCATCTCTAGAGTACACCAAAACATCGTCTATAAAGACAATCACGAAATTATCTAAGAAATCCTTGAAAACCCTGTTCATCAGATCCATGAAAGCCGAGGGCGCATTCGTCAAACCAAATGACATAACCAAAAACTCAAAATGCCCGTGACGAGAGCGGAACGCCGTCCGCGGAACATCTGACTCCCGAATCCTCAACTGGTGATAGCCCGAACGAAGATCTATCTTGGAAAACACGGAACTACCATGCAGTTGGTCAAACAAATCGTCAATTTGAGGCAAAGGGTACCTGTTCTTAATAGTGACCTTGTTCAGCTCTCTATAGTCAATGCATATCCTCATCGACCCATCTTTCTTTTTAACGAACAGCACTGGTGCACCCCAAGGTGAAGAACTTGGCCTTATGAAACCTTTTGCCAACATCTCATCCAGCTGAATTCACAACTCTTCCAGCTATCGCGGGGACATCCGGTACGGCGCCTTTGCAATAGGACGCGTGCCTGGCTCCAAATCTATAATAAACTCGACATCTCGATTGGGTGGAAGACCGGGGAGATCATCAGGAAATACATCAGAGAAGTCACATACCACAGGAATGTCTTCCAAACGCGGCACTCTAGCA
The DNA here is from genome assembly GCA_039583875.1 of Platanthera guangdongensis. Taxonomy (NCBI): domain Eukaryota; kingdom Viridiplantae; phylum Streptophyta; class Magnoliopsida; order Asparagales; family Orchidaceae; genus Platanthera; species Platanthera guangdongensis. The sequence continues at coordinate 137,420,114 of CM077158.1, read as the reverse complement.
ACTGTCCCTACCAGAGAGACCACACTGGCAAAACAGCCAGAATCAAGCAACTTCCGAGCACGCACCGCAGAAATCACTGGAGACTCCTGGAGAGAATACCCATAAACGCTCCCTGGCTGACCGTTGTCTTTGTCGAAGTCCAAGCGCTTACCTTTGCACTGGATCACAGCATCGTACCTTGACAACCAGTCCATGCCCAAGATAACATCGAAGTCCTCCAGGTCAATCACCTTCAGATCTGCCTTTGCTAGAAAATCCCCCAACAAAATCGGACAATCAGGGACACCCAGGTCCGTAACCACAGAGTCACCGGAGGGGAACTTAACGCAAAAGGCACCACCAACACGATCTAGGCCCAAACTGAACTGCTCCATGAAGGCTCTAGCCACAAACGAGTGGGTAGCGCCTGAATCGAAGAGAACTCGCGCCCAGCGGCTCTTTACCTTAAATCGTCCTACAAATAGCGCACGCATCTAAGGCAACAAACACTAAAACAAAGCTACAACCAAAAAGGAAACATAGCGAAATGACGGGGGAGGAGTCGAACCTGAAATAACCTAGGTCGAAGTCTGCGCTTCGTCTGCCGAAAGCACATTCAGCTTCCCCTTTCCTCTATACAATAGTTGAGGCGGTGGCAAAGCCTGGAGGGGAACTGGCTGCAGAACAGGCTGGAACTGTGGGATCTTTGTCTTGAGATGACCCTTCTGGCCGCACTGAAAATAAACCTTATCTTTTAACCAGCAACGGGCAGCCTCATGCCCCTTCCTTCCACATAAGGCACATACCAAGTCTCCTCTGGGAGCACCCTGAATCGCGTGCACCTGTTCCTTCTTCTGCGCTCCTAACCTTTTGAAACACTTCTCAACGGGGTGGCCTGGCCGGCCACAAAAACTAGAAACCTCTTTGTTCCTCTTTCTCGAGACAGCATCAGGTTCCTGAGGTCTCTTCCCTCCAACGGTCTTCCTCTTATCCTTCCTCAACTGTTGGCCTCTATTTTTAGCATTCTCAATTGCCTCAACTCTCAAGGCAGCTTCAACCACGCTGGCATAACTGACTGCTCCGTAGGCATTTTCTAACTGCTGAATGTCGCTTCTAAGTCCACCAAGAAATCGCTTAACTCAGTCTGCTTCAACACTCACCAGACCAGGGGCAAACCGACTCAACTTACTAAACTCAATCTCATACTCACTAACTGTGAGTTTCCTCTGCTTCAAATAGAGAAAGTCATTCATCAGCCGGTCCCTCTCGACTGAAGGCAGAAATTTACTCAACAGCATCACCTTAAATGACTCCCAAGAGCATCCTGCCACCAAACTCTCTTTCTCCCTCAACCACCAATTCTTTGCTAAGCCCTTGAGCTGGTAGGCAGCGAGCATCACTCTCTGATCGTCTGTAATCCCTGAGTAAGAGAACATCTCCTCAATGGTGATCAGCCAGTCATCCAAAATCATGAAGTCTGCTTTCCCATCATAAGTAGGGGGTCTCAACCGCTGAAACTGGGATATAAACGCCATCTTCGGGGGCACCACAACCAAAGGCACGGGAGGAGCGGGAGGGGAAGGAACAACTACCCCCTCAGCGGGGTCCGGAACTCTCGGAGCCTGTCCCGCCACCACTGCCACAAGGGACTGAATCTGAGCCTGCATAGACACCACCTGTCTCGATAAGGTCTCATTGCTTTGCCGTAGGTTTTCTACCAATGCCTCGCTTTGCGCTCCTGACGTCCCACCCTCGGATTGGGGGGTCGATCTCGTTGCAGGACGTCTCGCCATCCTATAATCGCACAAGCTTTAGACAAAACTTAGCCCAATAGGTAGAACAAAACTACCCGGTACAGACAAACACACTTAAATATGAACTTCAACTGCAAAACTTGCTCTGGGAGTTGTTTTTACCATGATGATGTTATGCTTAACCTAAGATGGTTCACCACCATCATACTAACTCATGTGCCTAAACCATGAATGGATGTATTTGTATTCTTTTTGACTCAAAAACCATGCGTGTACATATGTCATCTTGCAAATCTTTAGCTTGGCACGTTGTGCTTATGAAATGTTATGCTATGCATGATGTGCTATGCATTCTAAAAAGACCTTAATGCATGCCATGGGCGGCGTACACATGAAAATGTTATGCATCCCATACTACATAACATTCCCATGCAACAGAAAAAGAAAACGTGCTACCCGCATTCATGTGGTGAGGTTATGCATCCCATACTACATAACCCTCACATGTTGCCTCTTATGGTGGATCCATATACAAACACATATTATGCATCCCATACTACATAATATGCCCCGTATACTTCTTTATGCTCAGGAGTGTAGTGTTCGTGCTTTAGCCAAGACGTGTTGATGACACATCGGTGTGTGTATGGTATGACGCTAACCACTAATGCAAACAAAGGAAAGGTTGCCCAACCATTGGTCAGGCAACCTCCCTCTGATACCAACTGTCACAACCCGCATTTTCTCAACGATGAAATCGTATCAGAGCAAGAGAAAACACGTGCCGTGATGCCACGTCGTGCAGGGGATAACTTCACACGCTCAGGCAAAACTCCAGACCTTTGCTTTAAGGAAAAGCGTTGATTAAATATGAAAGAAAATCAGTTATGTTGAAAGGCCGTATCCCTCGGCACGGTGGATCAGCTAGTCCACAATTAAAAATTATATTTATGCGCAGTAGAAAATACTTTGGTTCAATTAAGTTGACACCCTAATGAGCATAAGTGTCCCCGAGGGATGACTCATGGTATGCACGACTCTAAAGTGAATATAATATATATGAAAGATAGTCTTTTTACGCTAAGGAATATAGTGTCTTTGTTTTATAAATATGTTATGCATGAGGTACATATAATAATGATTTTAGGATTTAAAATATCAAACATGCAACCTAGCATAAATCCTTCACAGAAGCAAGTAACTAACCACAAATAGGCAAAAACAGCAGTTTAAGTTCATACCCAGCATCGCAAGAAGCCACCAGTGGGCGCCAACAACCTGACACGAACCCACTGGTGAGTATGTATGGCTATACAGAAAGGTAAAGAACTACCTCACAAAATCGGGGATCGGCTATCTCAGCTACCCAAGAGGCCACCAACAAGCCCCTCCAAAAGAACTAGCCGCTGAACCGGCTACAACCTGGACCTGAGGCATTCAAGAAAAGAACACCTCAGCAAGAAAATAATAAAAAGGTAAATAGAGCATTAGATTACTGAGCAAATAAAAGAATGGTTTACCAACTCGGCAACAAACTGCTATAAACAAAAGAGAGGGCATGACAGTAAGACAAGAGTACTGTCTAAAGCACAGCAAAGCACACCAAGTGCGAGCAATACAAGCAACACGCCCTACAAAGAGTCTGCCACAGTAACAAGACATATACATATCTGCCAAAAGAAAGAGAAAACATAAACAGGAAAGAGACTAATAGTCCTAACACGTGGGTGAGTGGTAGTGGTCAAAACATGGATCTGAATACGTAACCAAAACCAGATCCAAAAAGGGCTAAGGGGTCAAACAGTGGCAGCACTAGGGTCCCACACACGCCAACCCAAACTGGGGCAAAAGGCGGTGGCCACAGCTCACCACATAAAACCACCCCTCCAGAGGCCACCAAAACTCCACCACCTGCCACAACCCAAGAGTCGGCATGCAAAACTTAGCCGAACACCCAATACCACCCCCTAGAAAAAGGGAAAAGTCACACTAACCATCCTAAGGAAACACACGAGCCCAAGATAGAAATGTCGAGCCCACTCGACGCGGCGTTGAGTAAGCTCCACTCACTTGACGCCAAAATACTTAGCCGCAAAATCCCACGCTGGATGACGGCGATGAGTGAACTCGTCTCATTCGACGCTGTCAGCGCTTTCTACTTAGGGTAAACGTAAGTCTCGTTAAAACCGCAGCCTAAGCTCTCTCTCAATGCGCGAAAACAGAGAGTTGAAAATTTAATCCCAATCCTCCGTCCCGTCCTAACTACTTGGGGCTACCGCAACTTAACCTAAACTGTAATTAACCGCATCCTCACCCTAACTCTAACTACCCACTTTACACCAAATCTCAGACAAAGAGAGAACGTCGATTAATTGTAAGAAAAAGCAATGAAACAGCCCATGACTGAAATGAAGGAAAAAGACATCCTATTATTCTAATTTTTAAGGAGGAAAAAGATAAGGAATGCTGAAGTATTGCACAGGAAATGAAAATAGAGTAAGAGTTAGAAATATTTTGGCAAGGGCAAGGGAGCCACTTGCCTCTACCTCTCCGGAAAAACAACAGCCACACCACCTCTTGGCTCCGGCGGCAAGATCGGCCACCTAGAAGACCAAAGCTGAAAGTTGAGGAAAGAAAAGAAATCAGATATTTACAATTCCTGGAATCAAACCCTAAATCAAGAAAAACTTACATGGAAGGGAAGATCTTGACGAGAGCAAGCCAAATCCGCTATCGCACGAGAAAACCGAGCTCTAACCCTCCCGAAATTGCCGGCCAAAACAACCACCGCCTCCACTCAAAACCCTTCCGCTGGAAGCTCTCTAGACTCAGGAACGATGAAAATGAGGTGGAAAAACAGTTCACGGCAACAAAAGATGATTTCAGGCGAAAAAGTACGGAACACGCCCAAGACACGCCCGTGACATGGCCCGACACGCCCGTGTCACGGGGCGTTTACTTACTCGACGAACGTCGATCTCCACTCGATAAAAACACGGGACACGCCCAAGACACACATGCCCGTGACACGGCCTGACACGCCCGTGTCACGGGGCGTGTACTCACACACCTACCCACTCGACGACCGTCGATCTCAGCTCGACGAAACAGGTGACACGCCCTGTGACACGCCCGTGTCACAGGCCGTGTACCAACTCAAACACCACTCGACGATCGTGGAGCGCCGATCATCGAACAGAGAGACATGCCCCGTGTCACGCCCGTGTCCGATACGACACGCCCGTGACACGGCCGTGTTCTCACTAAAAATCCGCCTGACGACCATCGAGCGCAGCTCGACGAAGGGGTGCACGCCCTGTGACACGCCCGTGTCACAGGCCGTGTTCCTACAAAAACCCCGTGAACCAAAAATTCGTCGACCAGAGAAACGGGAGCTCTACCCGAGCACGACACGCCCTGGGTCACGGGCGTAACCCAGGCCGTGTCACCCAAACTTTCACCGAAAAATAAACCTGCTAACTCCTAGCAAACAAAAGACAAGGCACCAGCCTACTAGCTCGGCCACATCAGGCACGCACAACACAACAAACATTACAAACATTATAGCTAACAGAACAAACGCCGAAACGACGTGAAAGAAAACGATCCCGGATTTCGACCAAAACTCGCACCGTAGCTAAACTCCCAATCTACAAAAACAACGGTGAGGTCGAAAACAACATCCGGCGATCGCACACTCGGGCAAACACCTCCCGAAGCCAAAACAAAGGCATTTCCCTAAGAGTCCCAACCGAGTCACCAAAAGAGACTCCGACTAGCTGGGGAACTTTGCCAAAAGGCTACAACCAGGGTACACCAGGAACCTAAAGAGCTAAGACCACTCTCTACAACGGCGAAGGGCCGGAAATGCATCATCGTAACGCCAATCTAAGATCAAACAAAACCAAGAAAAACCGGGGGCGTTACAGTTGTACAACATCATAATTTTAAACCATGTCGTCATACAGGAGGGAGCTGGACAACTATCAGGTAAAACAAAAGCTTTTCTATGTTGATACAAATATGAATTTACATCCAGAAGCTGCAGTGCCTAGAGCTGCATCTATAAAAATTCTTGGTGCTCAAGATGTGAAGATGACTCAATAGCAGGATTCTTATCCAAAAAGACGGATGATTTTCACAAAACCTGCTTCTTCTTCAGATGATTCAAAGAAACAGGCTTAATTTTTTGATTATGCTTTTTGATTTTGATTTTTGCAATATGTAAACTCACAAGGCACATTTGTTCATATCTGCTGAATGGTTTATGGTTCTACAAGATATTTTTATTTTTTTGTGATTTTGTTTGTTTTATTTTGTATAGTGACCGAATCCAAATAGGGGGAGATTGTTAGAACCCTACTTGTGATTTGGGATAGGTTCACTATTTGGATTGATGACCCACTATGTATTGTCTAGGGTCATTTGTTAGTTCCAGGGTTAAGGTCAATTACTTTAGGTTAGTTCACTGAGACCTACCTTCAGAAGGCTTCAGAAGACTTCAAAGACTCAAGACATAAGAGACAAGACAGTTTTGAAGATTGCAGAAAAAGGAGTTCAACGATAGCTGAACTCAGCTCGACGATCGACGAACACAGAGTTCCTTCTCTGAGTTGAGCTCGACGAAAGTATAGCTCAGGTCGACGAACTGTGAGCTTATCACAGGATCTCAGCTCGACGAAGTGCCTTCTCAGTCGATGAACTTGGAGCTCAGTTTGGCAAGTGCTTTTTCTGTTCGACGATATTGGAGCTCAGCTCGACGAAGGAGAGTTATCAGCTCGACGAACTTGGAGCTTAGGTAGACGAAAACTATCCTTAGTTCGACTATCTTCTCTCAGTTTCTCAGACCATCTAAGGCAATTCGATTTCAGATTATTTCAAATATTCAGACAGTAATTTTTTTGATAATTAATGCTCATATTCTCAAGAATATAGTCATTCCTGCAACATTAATTAAGGATTTTCACAGAGTTATTACTTAACATATTTACTGGGACAGTTAGTGAAATGCATTGAAGACAATATTCAGCCATTCCAATTCCCAAAAAATATGCAGAGGGCTCCAAGGATTTGAATTTCAAAATCAGCAATCAGATTTAAATGAATTTCAAAAGATTGTCGTGCAGAGTCTAACTGTTAGAATTTACTGAATCAGGAAAAAGAAGAAAGAAAATATCTGCATTCTCAGAACAAGAATAAGAGACACATAACATCATGTTCATCTTCATTCTTCTTCTTCAAGTTTTCTTCCACACAACATACAATCTGAGACCAAAAGCTCAATCACTCAGAGATATTTGCGGGAAGAAGAAGTGCTCATCTTGAAGGCCTACACCCTGAGCAAAGCTTCCATTCTCCTGAACTATTCTACATCCTGGGAAATCCTGGGATGGGTGACCTCCTGGGAAGTCCCCGTGCTGTCCGCTTAACGGGAGAATTTCACTCATCAAAGGGAGGCTATGGCCACCAACAACTCATCTGTGGAGGGAGAGGGGTTGGGGTGCTTGGGCTGCAGCCCGGTATAGGTCTAACGGAGGCCTAGTGGGTTGCGTCCCACGGACGACCAAGGGGACGTTACAATAATACTCTAAGTTAGGATTCATTTTGTAACGACCCTAGCCGATCCAACGTGACAGCATCACGGCTCCGCTCTAGGCGACGTTACCGGGCTGCAGCCCAAGCACCCCAACCCCTCTCCCTCCACAAGCAGGTTGTTGGTGGCCACAGCCTCCCTTTGATGAGCGAACTCGACAGTTACGCTGGGCCGCACGGGGACTTCCCAGGAGGTCACCCATCCCAGTACTACTCTCGCCCAAGCACGCTTAACTATGGAGTTCCTTCACTTCTCATCACCAATAGTTAAGCGTGCTTGGGCGAGAATAGTACTGGGATGGGTGACCTCCTGGGAAGTCCCCGTGCGGCCCAGCTTAACTGTCGAGTTCGCTCATCAAAGGGAGGCTGTGGCCACCAACAACCCGCTTGTGGAGGGAGAGGGGTTGGGGTGCTTGGGCTGCAGCCCGGTTACGTCGCCTAGAGCGGAGCCGTGACGCTGTCACGTTGGATCGGCTAGGTTCGTTACAATAAAAAGTGCACTTTTTATTGTAACGAACCCTGGGCCGTCCGTGGGCCTCAGCCCACTAGGCATTCGTTAGACCATTGCCGGGATGTAGCCCAAGCACTCCAACCCCTCTACATCCACGGGCGTGTTGTTGGTGGCCGCAGCCTCCCTTTGATGAGTGAAATTCTCCCGTTAAGCGGACAACACGGGGACTTCCCAGGAGGTCACCTATCCCAGGACTTCTCCAGCCCGAGCACACTTAACTATGGAGTTCTTTCAACTCTCATCACCACGAGTGGGGGCGTTACACATTTAGTCTTTGATATTAATATGTAACACTGCCGACTGTCTGTGGGATATGGCGTGGGGCAACGGCTGGACCCTCTATTATATTTCATGTGATGGATGGAGGTGTTACACACCTTCAGTCTGTTGAGAAGAAAAAGAAGAAACCAGTTCAAGATGTTAGCATAGAGAGTAGTTCATCAGAGAATAGTCAAGAAGAGCCACATGACCCAAATCTGATTGAGTCTACTAAAGAAATAAGAAGAGATATTATTGTTCAGGTCTCCATTTCATCTGAAGCTACAATAAGGACCCAAGTGAGTGGAACTCTGTCTGAAGAGATTCCAGCTGATACAATGGAAATATCTCCAGTTGAGGTTACTGAAAAGGTGGCAGAGGAAATAGTGATTGAGATATTTGCTGCCATAGAGGAGGCGACACCTCAAATGGGTATAGATATTGAGGGGGAGATTCACCAGATACCTGCTCAAACTCAGGGGGAGACCATCCAGTCTAGTTAAGAGGAATTGGACAACTTCATTGAGAATCTGGAGAAGAGGATTGCTGAAACTTCAGAGGGTCCTGAAGCTGTCCTTTTCTACACTCAAGCTGATGGGGAGCAACTTCTTGAGGGGGTTATGGAAGATGATCTTGCCGAGGGGGACCACAATTAGCTCATGAAGGAGAGTAATCAAATTCATGCTGAGGAGGTTCAACATAATGAACCAATGGAAGAAGAACATCCAATCAACACTATTGAAGATCTGAATGTCCCTGTAGACATTGCAGATGTTGGGGGCAGATTCACACCGAACTCCCTGCTCCAAGTACTGTAGTTGAGATAGACTCCTCTGAGTCTGACAAAGAAAATACTGCTGTTGATGCACCTGATGATGCACATTCCTCAGGGTATGAAATGCCTTATTCAATTGTTAGAGAAGAAGAAAGGCCAAATGTTACAACCCGCATTTTCTTCGCATTTAACAATATACTAGAGTAAGTGAAAACGCACGTCATGATGCCACGTCAGCATGGGATAATTGCAGACGCTCTGGCAAAACTCTAATAAAACACTTTTATGAAAAATATATAGGATATTAAGAGAAAATCTAGTTAAAGTTTAAGCGGTTAGACGTATCCCTTGGCTCAGTGACTCATCTTGTTCACGAGAAAAAAGAAACTTATACACAGTGGAAAATACTTTACTTACAATATTAGACGCCCTGCATGAGTATAAACATCCACAGTGGATAACTCATGATATGCAAGACTCTAGATTTATAATATGTGTGGAAGTAGCTTTTAAGACCGTTAAATATTGTGATTTAGATTTCAAACATGGCATGTATGAAGTAATAATAATGGTTTTATACTTTTAAATATCTAACATACAACCTAGCATTAATCCTTCCTAGATAGTAAGTACGACCAAACAAAAGGTAATCTAGCAGCTAGCAAAGTATTCAACATTTCAAAAGAAAACTACCAGTGGGCGTCAACAACCTGACAAGAACCCACTGAAAGTATGCATGTCTGAACTAAAACTGAGGACAACGAACTACCTCACAATGGTGAGGAAGACCACTGCAATAACTGCAGTCCACAAGCTACCACCCAACACAGCCGCTCCATCGACTACAACCCTGAACTTGAAGAATTCAAAGAAAGAACATCTCAACAAGAAAGTAATAGTGGCAATGAAAATAATCACGTAATAAGTATAGAAAGTCAAGAAGGGGTTTACCAAACCCAACTATAAGAAAAGATGAAATCCCAGCTGATTAGCCAAATAGAAACATGTAAAGTGAAAAATTACAATAATTGGGTTAAAAGAAATTCGGATCAAGTGCGGAACGAAGCCATTCTTTGACAAAATCTGCAAGGATAAGCATGAAATAACATAAACTGATCTATAATAAGCAAATGAGAACAAAACAGCTCGAAAATGTAAATCATTAACACCTGGTAAGACAACCGGGCCGGAGTCGGTGACCCAAAACGTCCAAAACTAGGCATCCAGACCCAAACGTCTCACAAAAGGCATTAAGGTGGTGTGGTGGCTACTTGGCCCAACACAACCCAACAGTTCCACAAAACAGATACCAAAACATCCACCAAGTGTAATGATTCACAAATAGGCGTCCATACAAAGAAAACATCATACTCAAACACCCCGAACCAAACCCAAGCCTAAACCCAAAGAAATACGTTAACAAACCTTAAAATTACTCTAAGGACCGTACCCGACAAACGGCACCAAATTTGGCAAAAAACACTAAGTCAATCTATAATTCGGCGAATATACTCGACAAACACTGCAGGTACTCGACGAAAATGACATGGCAACAAAACTTCATTCGGCGATACATGACGTATCGGTTTGATTCGGCCTGTAAACTCGATGAATTTACCATGGTCGCCCGGTCACTCAACGCTTCACTTAACGATACTCGACGAATCGTACCCCACTCGACATGTAAACTCGACGAATAAGACTTAGCTACTTAGTCACTCAACGCTTCCTTACCTAAGCCACACTCGACGATTCATCAATGATACGCGACGAATCTACCTCACTCAATGCCATGCCAGTTGACACTCGATGCTCAGATACTCTACAAATATGACTTGGCGAATCTAACCTTACTCGATGAATGATCCTCAACGAATTTTCACTTAGTCTAAATCCTTATATTCGACGATTTTCCTGATGGTTTACTACCCCTATATTCGGCGAATTTTCCTTAGGATGTACACTATACTCAACGTATTTTTTTTCCAAAACGTTAAACTACCAAAAGGGTCTTTCAAGACTAAGTCCTATATTATTACAACCTCCTAAGGAGAAGAAATGAACCAAGTGAACGACATGAAGCAGTTGCAAGAAGAAAATTTCCACTTGCCTCAAAACTCCGGAGATCTGTCGCTCCGCGATAAGGATCGGCCGCCAAAAGCCCTAAGCAGCATTTCCTGAAACTTTTGGGGGGAAAAGAATATCAAAACTACCCTAACCCACAAAAATTAGAGAAATTGGGAAAGCTTACCAAGAACGCGTAGATCTCGGAGAGAGCTTTCCAAATCTCTAATCTTTTGACAAAACTGACCACTAAATCGCTCTTTATCGCCGGCCAACCGCACGCGAAGTCGCCGCACCTCTTCCGCTCGCAAAATCACTGCCACTTGGGTTAGGAAGATGATGAATATGGTTCTTGATGCGACCTCTCTAACAAGCTATATATATATATAAATAATTATAATATTATATTACAATTAATAATAAATAATCCCAAAACGACCCGAAATCCAAACCACCTCAGAATCTTATGGAAATTGCACCATAGTTAAATACCGACGCTACGAATCGAACGGCGAAGTCAAAATCAAAATCCGACCAACCAAACCCGAGTAAAGCACCGCCCGAAGATAAAACGCCACCACATCCCTATAAAAAGCTCCACTGAGTCACTAAAATAGACACGGCTCGCGAGGGATGATGCACAACAAGCCAAAACAAACCACACAGGAAAACCTACGGAGCAAACCCATGCTCCAACAAACGATACTCGTTAACTACGTGTCAATGTAACGCTCTGACATCAGAAATATGCCACTACGTGAAATAAATTAAACACACGAAAATTCAGGGGCATTACAGCCACCCCTTAAAAAGAAGTTTCGTCCCGAAACTTGACATATTTAGGATCAAATCCCAAAATAGAAGAAAATTAACCATAGGCTGTCAAAGAAAACACTTACCAAAAGCATTAGGAGAACATATGAGGATGATCCTCCCTCATATATAACTCCAACTCCCAAGTTGCGCTTTTCACGTCTTGGTTCCTCCACAAAACTTTAACCACGGGTATTGTCTTCCTTCGCAATACCCGATCTTGAGTATCCAAAATACAAACAGGCACCTCCATATAAGAAAGGTTAGGCTCCAACTGGGGCACAATATCAAGAATTTGCCTGTTGCTCAGCACACACATCCGCAATTGGATCATGTGAAAAAACATCGTGCACACCAGGAAACCTTGCTGGCAAATATAATCTATAAGTAGACATTCCAATATTCTCCACAATCTTGAAGGGTCCCACATGCCCAGGATCCAACTTATGATTCTTACCAAATCTCTTAACGCCAGACATCGGGGAAACCTTAAGAAAAACAATGTCCCCAACAGTAAATTCCAATTCAGTCCTTCGATGATTGGCTTTCTTTTCATAACCCTCCTGAGGTATTTGAAGCTTCTCTCGAATATGCATAACATAAATATCCATTTCTTCCAAGGCCTCCAGACCCAACAATAGTCTCTCACTCACCTCGGACCAAAACAAGGGAATTCTGCAACGCCTCCCATACAAAACCTAAAATGCGGCCATCTGCAAGCTATCACTACTAGAAAACAGACTTTTGGCCAGGGCAAATTTCCCTGGCAAAAAGTCCAAAACCGTGGCTAAAAAGTTTTAGCCACGGTCTAGCCACGGGAAAATTCCGTGGCTAAAGTCGGCGTGGCTAAAACTTTTAAGCCACGAATTGGCCGTAGCAAATAGTATTAGCCATGGTAAAAAAACCGTGGCAAATAAGCCAACTATTAGCCACGGTATGAAACCCTGGCTAAAAGTAAACTCATCATTTTTAAAAAAAAACTATTTGCCACAGTTACAAGCCGTGGCAAATAATAATTTTTGTTTTTTTAAAAAAAACACAGCCAAGAGCATATGCAAAGAAATCAAAATAAAACTTAGAAACCGTGGCTAATTTTTGTATTTCAAGTTGAATTAAAACTTAGAATGCTTCAATTAAATCATATGCAAAGAAATCATATTCATAATTATATGACTTTCACCAAATACACAGCCAAGAGCAATAATAATGCCATTTATTGAAAGTTTTATGCATGACAAGAATAAAATCAAAATAATTATCAAATTGAAAATCGGGAAAACAAAACAATGACATACATAACCCTACAATGTATCTTTTCAGCATTGCTAAACATAAGCTCGAGGAACTCTTCCAATCATCAGTTTCATGGTTTGTAACCATGAGTGTTGGAGCTTACTGCTTCTGCCCGACTCCAGACTATCCCGGGATCTACAAAGTAGTTGTTTTGAAGGATGAAGCAGATGCTGATAGGGATCTACAAGAATAAAATCTTTCGGAAGGAACATAATTCTGTAATTTGAAGTTTCATTGAATAAGAAACACCATCTGATGCGACCATACATTAATACTGGGTTAAAGAGTTTAAGCTACCTGACCTGGTATTGCTGCGTGTCCAGCCTGGTTTGAGTGCCACCTGTAAACAAAACATAAGTGAATTTTTTTTAATGTGATCAAAAGTTAATAAGGTTGAGAAAAAACAAAATTTCTTGGGAAACATCTCGCATGGAAAAGAAAACAAATACCAGTTTCATTGAATGTGTTTAATTTCCCCTATCAACAAATATTATTAGTGAAGATTTTTTTCATGAATATATTATATTAAGGTTCCATTTGGCACAGTAATAACGGTCGTGAATCATTACTCAAAACAAACAATGATACCACCAATTAACCATAAAAGTAAATTAGGTTTCTTAGATGAGGTCGAGCACTCACAAAAGACGGTTCATAACCACCATGATCATTACCGCCGCCACTACGTCAAGCGGAACCTAAGTCTCCATTTGACACGAGGTCATGACCACAAGGGTTAAATTGTCATTTGTTAACGCCCACCTAAGAAACTTCATCCACTTTTATATTCAAATAGATAATGTTTGTTAGGCGATCATTAATAAATGACAGTTTAATCCATGCATTTACGACCACCACCACCATGCCAAACATAGTTTGAAACAACTGTTTGTAAAGTAAAACATAATAAAAATAAACAATGATACCACCAATGATACCTAATCTGACCCAATTAACCTGATAACTGAAACAGAGCAAATTGAATCAATTAATCATAACTTTTATCAAAATCGGTCAACCCGAGGGTTAGATTTCAAAAACATTGTCAAAAGATTAGCATATCAACCGTATCCTGAAAGAACAGACATCACAGTTGCCGTTAAACAAAAAAAACGAGGAAAAGTAAAGTTTTAATAATTTTTTAGCTCAAGTCCACACTCCACAGTAAAAAAAAGTTTAATTACCTGATAAACAAGCACAACACAACTGCCGGTAATAAAAGTTGTATTTTTCATAATTAAAGCTCCATAATTAACAGCTAAACCAGCAAACATGAAAGTCTCTAATATATATATAGTATATAAAAGATAAGATTATGCATGCTCATGAGGTTGCTTTTCCCAGTTCAGGCATGCCGCCAAGCCTGCACAAGGTCAAATATGACATAAATTTTAGAAAGGGCTCATTCCATTGCAGCTGGAATGTAAAAGGAACCTTGAGGAGATGAAACCGTCTGATCATAATATTCTAAAATATCAGCCTGTCAGATTAATTTGAATATAAATGTGAAAAATCTGCTCATATGCAGGTAGATATATTGCAATCTATATTTTTGAGTTATAGGAAAGAGAACTTAGAAATTTCACCATTACGAAAATGCTACAATTAAATCATCAGAGAACTTCATTTTCTCCTGATAACAAACAGATCTATGTCATGAAAACTTGTGCAGCAGCCTAACCTTCTCCATAAACTCCAAACAAATTGCTCGTTTCCAGCAAAAAAAATTGACAGGCCTGAAAATTTATGAATAAAATTAGTTCAATGTGGTGAAAGAAGTTGACAGGACCTTCAAAAACTGGTACTGATTCTTCATAAGGTATCAAGTAATGTTAAACTTCATAAAACTGGTACCGAAAATGCTTGGATCAAGGGATTTTTGTAGGGAATGGTGTAGTACCTAACTCATTAACTCCTGTCAAAGGTAAAAAGTAGTTCACAATGTACAGATGCAATTCAAATCTTCATGTTTCCCATTTTTTGGTTATAAGTGTGATAACAGGGGGGGTGCTGGCCAGTGTCTGGAAGCAGGGAGGGAGGTAACTCAGGGTGCAGGAATGCGGATCTGGAATAATTGATAAGCAATTCTTATTTAGCACTTACTACTTCTCACTTTCGGAAATGAGCAAAAAAAATCCATCTAAAACAACAACAAAATCCACGGGCCTTGATTTTACCATAAAGCTTGAAAAAAATCATGAAGAATGGAAATGCCTGGCTTATAAATGAGTAAACAAAATTGATTAAGCCTTGCAATGGTACCGGAAAAGGATGACCTAGATATGGCGAAAAGAGCTCGGCGGCCTGGAAACTGGAGATCCCACAGGGAATAGTGTGCCGGAGAGAGTTCAAGGGAGAAATCGGCGGCAAGGAGAGGAGTTTGGCGGGCTGTAGATTGATCGAGCGGCGGCCTCAAGCAGCAGCAATCGGCGGGCTGGAGAGGAGTATCACGCCTAAAGTAATTTTTACGGGAGATTTCTTGGAGGAGCTCCCGAATATTTCAATATTAAAAATACTCTCATATATTCTTAAATTATATATATATATATATATATATATATATATATATATATATATATATATATATATATATATATATATAATTTTTATAAACTATATAATATTTTTTTTTCGCCACGATTTTGTCAAGCCCGTAGCTAATGGTTTAGTTTTTTGCCACGAATTTATTATCCGTGGCTAATACTTAATTATTAGCCACGAAATATGAACCGTGGATAATACTTAACTATTAGCCACGATTTTTAGTCCCTGGCCAAAAAAAGTGTAGCCAATACTCACTTTTCTAGTAGTGTATCTTGATAACTGTTATTGTACACAAATTCCATAAACCTTAGATGCTTATCCCACGCTCCTCCGTGATACAAAATATAAGATCTGATCATATCTTCCACGATCTGATTTACTCTCCCCGTCTGTACATTTGTCTGCGGATGATAGGTGGTGGAATACCTCAAATCTGTACCCAACACTTCCTGTAAACTTTTTCAAAAGCGAGATGTAAACATATAGTCTCGATCTGATACAAAAACTTGATGAGTACAATTATGATAGGCTTTTTACTATCATAATTGTAATCATGTCCACTATTTTCTACCTCCCTATGTAGTAATTTCACGAGAATAGTTATGAATTTGCCTTATCATGAGTAGAAGAGAACAGATTAGAAGTCTCTATTATTCCATGTTTTAAGTTGTCTAATTATTCCTTTATTTTTCTAATGCAGGTATCGCTAACCAGTGGAGCTAGAAGTCTTGAAGCAAATAAAGGAGTTCACGAATTCGACATGGTTGATGGTAGGACAAGAATGGGGTACACACGGGTAGGCACACGCCCGTGTTGCCTACCTGTGTCCTATGTAGGATGGAGTAGAAGAACTGAAGGAAACATACAGAGCACCACACGGTTGGGAACATGCCCGTGTGCTCACCCGTGTCCTTTTCGGGACAAGCCCAGTTTCAGCTGCCAACCAACCCGTGTGCGAAGAACACGAAGTACAACACGGCCGTGTCCATACCCGTTTCATCTGACACAACCGTGTCCATACCCATGTCATCTGACACGACCCACTACCAAACAAGTCTGTTCGTGTGGAACTGCCTGGGAACCGTCAACATGGCTGGTGACACGGCCGTGTTGGAACCCGTGTAGGACCGTCTTTGCTAGGAGACTATAAAATACATGTAGAAAAATTAGAGAAGGACTTTTGGATCATTTTCATTTGGGAGAACTTATGGAGCACGAGGGTGGAGCATCCAAGAGGAGAATTTGAAGGGTATTTTTGTATGCATTTAATCTTTCATGTATCCCTCTTAATCTTTCCTTTCGCTTGGTGATTCAACATTGTTTATCTTTTATTTCGCATGAACCTTTAATTTGAACATTTTGGTAATCATGTATCTTATTGTTTTCATTGAATTCGTGGTATTTTATTCGTATGTAGGCTTACAAACAAAGAATTTATCCTAATTATGAATTTCTTATTTGTTTTACATGAATTGCAAATTTCTAGATTGAGAAATTGGATGTCTGTGATGATATTTGTATGTTCATATTTTGGTGTTAGGTCTCTTGGTAATTCAAATTCCATGATCGAGGGATATGTTGTTTGGATAATTGGAATACGAATAAATGGATTCATGGTATTTTAGAGATAGGATTTCATGAATTTATGTAGTATGTAGGGTGCTTCATTTAATGCAAATTTGAGTATTGTAAATTGTTCAAGAGAAAATTTACTAACTTAGGTTTAGATTTTGAATTGCTCGAGAGAGAATTCGATAGATGTTTACCCCTTACAATACAATTAATTTGATAGTCTTATTATTTCATGATTACATAGAATTGAGTTTATGAATGAGTAGTTTCATGTGAAGGCTCATAGTCTTCCGGCTTTTTATCACATGTAATCCTCCAATGTTTATTTATCCAAATAGTCATAGTTAGGTTAATTTAGATTAGAAATTAATTTTAATTATAGGTATGATAATAGAGTGAGGGTGAGTACGAGTATTTGAAAATGCCCTGTGGAATACAACACGAGATGTAGATTTCTCCTATACTATGATTGATAGGTGAACTTGCCTGAAAATTAAATCAGTCTAGCTTATGCCCATCAACATAGTTTATACTATAGCGTAGAATGAATCCGCATCAAGTTATTACTTGTTACGCAAATAAATCACCAAGTTTTTGGCGCCATTGCCGGGGACCATTTTCAATATTTTGAAAGCCTAAACTTTACTATTCTACCAATTTTTTGTTTATTAACATATAACTGTAAATTAGTTTTTGGAATAATTATATCACTTAATCTCTATTTTGTAGTCTGTTAGTCTATGACCAGGGGCAGAAATTCTGGGCTAGCACCATTTCATCCTGACCCAGAACGAATTATTCATAACACTAACCAAAGGGACGTGGGAGTTAATACCACAGATATTTCAAACGGACTATCAGAAGAGCAGACAGTGAACCAAGGAGAGAATCATCCGGAATATTTGGATACCATGGCTAACCAAAATAAGCAAACCATGTCTGACTTTGCTAGACCTAATCTCTAAGGAACTGGGTCAAGCATCGTTAGACCACCAATACTCACCAATAACTTCGATTTGAAACCTAGTGTTATATAGATGGTTCAACAGTATGTCCAGTATGATGTCTTGCAAGATGAAGATCCTAATACCCACTTGGCCGGATTCTTGGAGATATGTGATATATTTAAGATCAATGGTGTTTACAACGATGCCATTCGATTGAGATTGTTCCCATTTTCACTAAGGCATAAGGCGAAGTAGTGGTTGAACTCACTACCTAGAGGGTCGATTACTACTTGGGATATGATGGTTGAGAAGTTTTTGATGAAGTATTTCCCACCGGCGAAGATTGCAAAGCTAAGGAATGGCATCTCTACATTTATGCAATTGGAATCTGAATCGTTTTACGACACATGAGAACGATTCAAGGACCTTTTGAGGAGATGTCCCCACCATGCTCTACCTTTATGGCTTCAAATTCAGACTTTTTACAATGGTCTCAATCCGGCAACTAAACAGATGATTGATGCAGCTAGTGGAGGCACCTTGAACAACAAGACACCTGAGGTGGCTCAGCAGTTGATAGAGGACATGGCTATGAATAACTACCAATGGACTACCGTAAGACAAAAGCCTAGTAAGCCGCAGGAATATTTGAAGTGGATGTCTTCACCGCCTTAGCCATTCAAGTGGAGAAGCTTCACCAAAAGATGGATAACCTTTCCTTAGCATCACCCTCCATGGCACCTCAACAATGGGACCCTTCATGTAGTGGAATGCCTGGTTGTGAATCTCAAGTACAAGAGCATGTTGTATATATGGGCAACAATATTAGACCTCGTTTCAACCAAGCAAACAACCCATATAATTCTACATACAATCTCGGATGGAGGAACCACCCCAAATTCTCTTGGGGAGGACAAGGTAATCAAGGGAAACAACCTATGTTTGGACAACCACCTCAACCGGAACCAAGGAAGCCTATATTGGAAGATGTGCTTGCCAAGTTCATGCAAACTACCGATGTAACCTTTCGGAATCAAGAGGGCTCAATTCGTAATTTGGAGAATCAGATTGGTTAGCTTGCAAGGATGGTATCTAAAAGGCAACAAGGAACACTTCCAGGAAATACTGAGACAAATCCAACGGAGCATGCAAAAGCCATCCAATTGAGAAGTGGAAAGGAGTTACAAGACCCAAGGCCTACGAAGGAAGCACCCCATGTGGAGTCTAGCGGCGAAGGACCGAGCGAGATGAACGTGCAACCGATGGAGTATCAACCAGCAGTACCATACCCAACAAAGCTTAGCAAGGACCGCATGGATGCACAGTATGGTAATTTTTTATCTATGTTTAAACAACTACATGTCAATTTTCCTTTTTCTAAAATCATTCAAATTCATAAGTATGCTAAATTTATTAAAGATTTAATTTCAAATAAAAGGAAAATAGAGGAATTATCTTTAGTAACACTTAGTGAGAAATGTTCCTCTATTTTACAAAACAAACTACCACAAAAACTTAAGGATCCCAGTTCATTTTCAATTCCATGTTTAATCGGTGATTTACAAGTAAATAAAGCTTTAGCGAATTTAGGAGCTAGTATAAATTTAATGCCTTACCAACTATATTTGAAACTAGATCTAGGAGAACTTAGCCCAACTAGAATGAGTATTCAACTAGCAGATCAATCAGTTAAGTATCCTAGAGGCATAGTAGAGGATGTATTGGTTAAGGTAGATAAGTTTATATTCCCTGCCGATTTTGTTATTCTAGATATGGATGAAAATATCGAAGTACCACTCATATTAGGTCGTCCATTCTTAGCTACATCTAGAGCTCTTATTGATGTTTTTTATGGTAAATTAGTCTTGCGAGTAGGGGAAGATGAGGTCACTTTTCAAATAGGCAATACAATGAAACAATCCTTAGATAATAATGATTATTGCTATTTTTCTCATGGTGTTGATCATTTTATGACTTCTATGAATTCAAATTTATATTATAGAGATCCTTTAGAAATTTGCATCACAAACTGTTATCTAGAAGATGAAAAAAATGAAGACATTGTAGAATATTTATTTTTTTCTAAATAATTATGTTACGATGAATAGAACGACTGAGTATAGTTTGATTACACAAGGAGATCGTGAAACTCTTAAGAATAATACTAAGGATACACCGATAGTTGAACTAAAAAAATTACCGGATCATCTTGAGTATGCATTCTTAGGAGATAATTCTTCTTACCCAGTTATTATCTCTTCCAAACTTTCTAATACTGAAAAAGCTAAATTAATAACTGTTCTAAAGAAATGTAAAGGTGCAATAACATGGCAAATATCTGATATAAAAGGTATTAATCCTAGTTTTTGCACTCACAAGACCCTTTTGGAAGAAAACTATAAACCTTCTATTCAACCGCAATGTAGGCTAAACCCGAATATGAAAGAGGTAGTTAAGGCGGAGATTGTTAGGTTATTAGATGCTGGTATTATATACCCTATTTCAGATAGTTCATGGGTTAGTCCTGTACAAGTCGTTCCTGAGAAGGTTGGTCTAACAGTGGTAGCTAACGATAAGAATGAGTTTATTCCAACACAAACGGTAACAGGTTGGCGTGTCTGTATTGACTATAGGAAGTTAAATGATGTCACTAGGAAGGACCATTTCCCTCTTCCTTTCATTGACCAGATATTAGAACATTTGTCAGGACATTCTTATTATTGTTTTCTAGATGGACTTTCTGGATATTTTAAAATTCCTATAGCACTAGAAGACCAGGAGAAAACAACATTCACCTGCCTATTTGGTACCTTTGCCAATAGACGCGTGCCTTTCGGGTTATGTAATGCACCAGCTACTTTTCAAAGGTGCATGTTAGCCATCTTTAACGAATATGTTGAAGATATCATGGAATTGTTTATGGATGATTTTTCTATTTTTGGTGATTCGTTTGAGTTTTGTTTGAATAATGTAGAGAAAGTTCTTAGGAGGTATGAGGAGACAAAACTAGTGCTTAGTTGGGAGAAGTGCCATTTCACGTTACAAGAAGGATTAGTACTTTGCCATAAAATCTCAAGCCAAGGAATTCAAGTCGATAAAGCGAAAACTGAAACCATAGAAAAGTTACCACTACCAACCTATGTTAAGGCAGTGAGAAGTTTCTTAGGATATGCTGGATTTTACTGCCGGTTTATTAAGGACTTCTCTAAAATCGGTAAACCACTTACTACTCTGTTAGAAAAAGACACACCTTTCATTTTTGAACAAGAGTGTCTACATGCCTTTGAGTTCTTAAAAGAAAAATTAATTAATTCTCCTATTATGATCGCGCCCGATTTTAGTCAACCATTTGAGATCATGTGTGACGCTAGCAGTTTTGCAGTAGGAGCAGTTTTAGGACAACCCCAAAACAAACACTTTCACCCTATTTATTATGCTAGCAAAACAATTAATAATGCGCAGGAGAATTATACAACTACAGAAAAAGAACTTCTAGCAGTGGTATTCGCCTTCGATAAATTTAGATCCTATTTAACATTGTCTAAGGTGGTAGTATACACATATCAGTCTGCCCTAAGATATTTATTGGCCAAGGAGGAAGCCAAACCTCGTTTAATTCATTGGGTTCTTTTATTAAAAGAATTTGATTTGGAAATTAGGGATAAACGAGGAGCAGAAAACTTAGTGGCAGACCATCTTTCACGTTTAGAAAATCCACTACGAGCAATGTTAGATGAATCTGAAATTTCTGATACATTTCCTGAGGAATCACTATTTGCCTTATCTACAAGTATAAATATTGATTATCCATGGTTTGCCGATTATGCAAACAATCTTGTGGCTAAGGTCCTTCCAAAAGAATTTTCATACCAACAGAAAAAGAAATTTTCTCTGACTTGAAATATTACTTCTGGGAGGACACCTTTCTTTTTCGAAAATGTGTAAATTTCGTTATACGAAGGTGTGTATCAGCGGAGGAGGGTTGGAAAATTCTGGAGCAGTGTCATTCAGGTCCTGCTGGTGGTCACTATAGAGCAATGTGCTCTGCAAAAAAGGTTCTTGATTCCGGTTTTTATTGGCCCCTTCTATTCAGGGATTCCCAAAGGTATGTGCTTTCATGTGATTCTTGTCAGAAATCAGGTAATATTTCTAAATTACATGAAATGCCACAAAATTTTATTCTTGAATCTGAAGTATTCGATGTGTGGGGGATTGATTTTATGAGAACATTTCCAGTGTCTTATGGGAATAAATATATTTTGGTAGCGGTAGATTATGTATCAAAGTGGGTTGAAGCACAGACTTTGCCTACAAATGATAGTAGGGTAGTAATCTGATTTCTGAAATCCTTATTTGCACGATTTGGCACACCACGTGCACTTATTAGCGATATGGGTTCTCATTTTTGTAATCTACAGCTAGACAAAGTATTGCAAAAATATGGAGTTACACATAGGATAACCACTCCTTATCATCCACAAACTAGTGGTCAAGTTGAAGTTTCCAATAGAGAACTTAAGAGAATCCTAGAAACATTTATAGAAGGGAATAAGAAGAAATGGTCTAGGAAACTAAATGATTATTTGTGGGCATATAGGACTGCCTTCAAGACACCTATATGGACCACCCCTTTTAGATTAGTCTATGGTAAATCTTGTCACCTGCCTATAGAATTAGAACACAAGTCATATTGTGCGACACACTCTTTGAATTTTGATACTAATTCTATAAGGGAGAAACGTAAACATCAACTTAACAAGTTACTTGAGTGGATAACCATGGACTATGAAAACTCCATGATATATAAGGAGAAGACTAAATTATTTCATGATCGTCACTTGCGCAAACCTAAGAAATTCCAGAAAGGTGACCAAGTACTCCTTTTCAATTCCCGTCTTCGTTTATTCCCAGGGAAGTTAAGGTCTAAGTGGTCCGGACACTTCCAAGTCAAAGAAGTCTTCCCTATGGAGCCGTCGAACTTACCCACCCTAAGAAGGGAGACTTTAAAATTAACGGACACCGACTAAAGCTTTATTATGGTGAGCTCCCCAAAGTCTTCGCTCGTCAAGAATCTTGCCTCCGGCTAGACTAGGATGAAGAATTATGTAGAATTTTTCGTAGTTTATAAAATTTCTGATAAAATTATAGTGAAGTATTAGTATAGAAATAAATCAAAAAATGAAATCACTTAGGACAAAATTTTCAATTTAGAGGAGGACATGGTTCAGCACACAGCCGTGTGCATGGCCGTGTGTGTAACACATCTTATCTCACTCAGCCGTGTTCCGTAACCAGGAGAAAGAGGCATTCATCCTGAGCACCACACGGGTGCACACACACCTATATGTGTAGCCGTGTCATTAGCCATCATTTATTCTCATAAGAACCCGAGCAGCACACAGGTGGACACACACACGTGTTCCTTCCCGTGTGCCGCTATACGGGTCGTCACCTGGGCATGTTGGGACCCGTGTCGCAGTTCATTGATATCTGTCCCGAGAAGGACACGACTGAGGACCCAGCTATGTTGTGATGCTGTGTGCTGTTTCTACGCTCGATGAAGCAGCGCCCGAGTAGGACAGGGGTCGACGAACACGCCCGTGTTGTTGACCGTGTCCGCCCGGCGCGCTGCCATCCCGTGATTTTGACCACACATCCCGACGAAAACCCGTGTTCCACCCGGTTTAGATTCCTCAACACGGGTACGCATACGGCAGTGTCCGCACCCGTGTTCGACACCTTTATGTAGGTCAGTGTCACCTTCTTCTTCCCCACTTCCTGGTTTCAGCAATTCCTCCCAACACCCATTCCCTCCAAGGCCAGAGCTCGGGTTTGAAGTTTTTGCCTCCAAAAAGTCGCAGATTCACCTCATCTCCTCGCAATCTTTCCTCCTTGGTAACAATTTTTGATTTATGATTTTACTCAATTTCTACTTCCTCTCCACACTCTTCTCCGCGTTCTTGCTCTCCCATTTTCATTTTCATATCCTTATTCTCCTTCATCAATTTTTTTAAAACAAATAAAAAAAACCTTTGCATTTTTTTCCACAGATCATGTCGTCCGGACGAGCCCAAGGCGGTTGACATCATCGCCTGGAGCACCAGGCTCTGTCTACAGAGAGGCACGATGCCACTACGCTGCTGGAGTTCACCGATCCCGCGCACATCACCCGCTACAATCGCCTCCAGTCAAAGAAATATCAATACATCCGAACAATTGACTGGAGTGTATTAGAGGAGATAAATTTAGCGGCAGATGTCCGAGAGTTGATATCTGTAATAGGATGGGAGCAATTCTTTGCTATTGAGGAGCTAGGTTTTAAGGAACTCACCTTAGAGTTCATGTCCTCATTTTATTTAAATCTTAGACCTAATATCACCGAGCACGCACTCGCGCATGAGGGAGTCATCTCTTTTCGGGTAGGGGGCATTTTTATACACTCTCATTCATCCAATTCACCCAATACTTAGGGGTGTATGAGGACACGTTCCTCTTCTGTGCCGCCTACCCCGAGCTTTACTTCGATCTCCCCACTCGTGACCTTGCAGGCAACATCTGGTCCAGCCTCTCTTTTGATCTTAGTCTATATGAGGCCAAGAGGTCTAAGGCATCCCAGTTGCATTCTCCCGCCCTCCACTACATTCACCACCTCCTTAGCCATACCTTGAGCGGCCGGGGCGAAAGCTCCGGCATTGTTAGTAGGTAGGACGTGCTATACCTCTATAGTATGTCATCTCATTACCCCCTTTATCTGGGTTTCTTACTCACCCAGTTCATCCTTCACGAGGCCGACAACACCAACATAGGGTATATTTGTGTAGCACCCTACATCACCCGCCTGGTGAAGAACATGAACATATTCTCATCTCTCCCCCTGATGACAGTGGTCGCACAGACCGTGCCCATCATGATGTCCAGCCTTCGATCCCTCCATCTCGTCACCGCCCATTAGGGTCGGGGTGGTATTACAAATTCTCTTGCGAGGCATGGCCAGCATGCGCAGGACGACGATTACACTGAGGTGGATCCGGACCTTGATGAGCCTCTAGTGCCTCTGCACCGTTCTACTTATGATCTGGGAGAGTCTTCTGTTGCTCCTCCTCTGGCTCGTTCGGAGTATTCGCGGGAGTTCCGGCACTTCTTTGACATCGAGCTCTCACCGCGCTTACAGCGTATCGAGGCGGCGCAGACGCGGATAGAGGACATTCTCATACAGATTAGAGACCACCTGGGGATCGCTCCTAGAGCACCGGCAGCTCCTGGCCAGCCTCACCTCCCCGATGACCAGACCGACCAGCCAAGCTACTTTTGACATGTCTCAGTGTCTTTTACTAGCATTTACATGTATCCATATATTTTACCAGCATTTAGTTGTATCAGTTTATTTATTTCAGTGTATTTTTTAGAAATTATATATATAATATCAATTTTGCTCCTTTGTCATTCATGTGCTCTTCTATTTTCATGATGCGCAGTTCTTTATTTATTTGTGAAATTACTCTAGCAACTCTTTACATTGCAATGAGGACATTGCAAATTTCAAGTCTGGGGGTGGATGTTCTTTAATTCAATAATTTCTGTGATAGACATTATTACAATTAGTTATACTTTTGCTATCATAGTACTCAAGGTTGTTATGACCCCCCAAAATTTTTTCCCCTTTAAGCTCTCATGTATTCCCTCATTTGGGATTATAACTATCTAATTTAACTTCGCATGCTGATTAAAATGAATTGACATAGACTCATTGAGTGCTCAACTTTGTTGATTCGTAATTAAGTATAGAAATTCATTAGCCTAATTTTCTCTATATAATTTATTTTTAAGATTAAACCTTTATATCATTAACTATCAATCACTCTATTTTAGAAAATATAATTATTTATGATAAAGTGAGTTGATGAGTGTAACATTTTTAAAATTTTCTATTAGGGAATCAAATTAAAGAAAACTTTTTATTGATGTCTAGAACTTACCCTCTAGCGATCCTCAAAACTTTTGCATAAGTTAATTAGTGAGGGAGGAAATGACTTAGGCTTCCTTTTGGATAGCTTGAGCCTTGCAAACCCAAAACCTTAAACATTATACCCTTGCACACCCAATTTGGACCTAATCCCTGTTACTTTTGATACTCTACCACTAAAATTCTCCAAGGCCAATTCCTTACCTATTAGCACACCAATCATTGAGATCTTCTTGGAATGAATTTGTTCATAGTGATATGTGGCCTGAGTGCACGTATACTTGCACCCACTTGGAATGATGCCTACTATGAACCCTTAAAAAAAGACAGAGTGATATGTGGCCCGAGTGTGTGTATACTTGCACCCACTCAGAATGATCCCTACTATGGCCCCTTGGTTAAGAAAAATAATAATATAGAGTATCCTTCAAAAATGTGGGAAGTATACTAATTGCAAAGTCTAGGGGTGCTTTTATAACATTGATATATGTTAATGTATTTACAAAACAAAAGGCTCAATCGTGATTTAGGTGTGAAAAAAAACCCATCGAATTTATCTTTGATTACCCCACTTATAATCTTCTATCCTAAGCCAAAAAGGTTACGCCATAATACAAGTCCTAAGGATTCGACCTTACTAATTCTAACTAGTGCTGTGGAGAGGGTGTGAAAAGGGTAAGTGCATGACTATCAATATGGGTACTTATAAGTTTTGAAATACTAATACATATCTTATTGAGATTGTTATTTCTCCTCACAATTGTTATAGATGACTATACTTCTATTTCTACGAAAGAGTGAAGGATAGTTAAAAGATATATTGGAGGAATTTTAAGATAAATTTATATTTAGAAAAGTCTGCTATACTATTTTCTATATGATTACATCATCAAAGTTCTCTTTAAATTCATAGAAACCAGTGTGCGGAGGCAAAATTATTTATTGGTAACCCAAATGTGTGAATTAGTTTGCTTAGGGACAAGCAAAAATCTAAGTTTTGGTGTATTTGATGAGTACAATTATGATAGGCTTTTTACTATCATAATGGTAATCATGTCCACTATTTTCTACCTCCCTATGCAGTAATTTTGCGTGAATAGTTATGAATTTGCCTTATCATAAGTAGAAGAGCACGGATTAGAAGTCTCTATTATTACATGTTTTAAGCTGTCTAATTATTCCTTTATTTTTCTAATCCAAGTATCGCTAACTAGTCGAGCTAGAAGTCGTGAAGCAAACAGAGGAGTTCACGAATTCGACATGGCTGATGGCAGGACAAGAATGGGGCGCACACGGGTAGGCACACGCCCGTGTTACCTACCCGTGTCCTATAAGGGATGGAGCATAAGAACTGAAGGAAACAGACAGAGCGCCACACGTGTGGGAACACGCCCGTGTGCTCACCTATGTCCTTTTCGGGACAAACCCAGTTTCGGCTGCCAACCAACCCGTGTGCGAAGAACATGAAGAACAACACAGCTGTGTTCGTACCCATGCCATTTGACACGACCGTGTCCATACACGTGTCATCTGACCTGGCCCACTACCAGACACGCCTGTTCGTGTGGAACTGCTTGAGAATCGTCAACACGGCCGGTGACACGGCCGTGTTGGAACCCGTGTATGACCCTGTTTGCTGGGAGACTATAAAATACCTGTAGAAAAATTAAAGAAGGACTTTTGGATCATTAACATTTGGGAGAACTTCTGGAGCACGAGGGTGGAGATCTAAGACAAGGAGGATTTGATGGGTATTTTTGTATGCATTTAATCTTTCATGTATCCCTCTTAATCTTTCCTTTCTCTTGGTGATTTAACTTTGTTTATCTTTTGATTCGCATGAACCTTTAATTTGAATAATTTGGTAATCATGTATCTTATTGTTTTCATCGAATTCGTGGTATTTTATTCGTATGTAGGCTTACAAACAAAGAGTTTTATCCTAATTATGAATTGCTTATTTGTTTTACATGAATTGTAATTTTCTAGATTTAGAAATTGGATGTTTGTGATGATATTTATATGTTCATATTTTGGTGTTAGCTCTCTTTGTAATTCAGATTCCATGATCGAGAGATATGTTGTTTGGATAATTGGAATACGAATAAATGGATTCATGGTATTTTAGAGATAGGATTTCATGAATTTATGTAGTATATATGGTGCTTCATTTAATGCAAATTTGAGTGTTGTAAATTGTTCGAGAGAAAATTTACTAACTTAGGTTTAGATTTTGAATTGCTTGAGAGAGAATTCGATAGATGTTTACCCCTTACAATACAATGAATTTGATAGTCTTATTATTTCATGATTACATAGAATTGAGTTAATGAATGAGTAGTTTCATGTGAAGGCTCATAGTCTTTCGGCTTTTTATCACCTGTAATCCTCCAATGTTTATTTATCCAAATAGTCATAGTTAAGTTAATTTAGATTAGAAATCAATTTTAATTATAGGTATGATAATAGAGTGAGGGTGAGTATGAGTATTTGAAAATGCTCTGTGGAATACGACACGAGATGTAGATTTCTCCTATACTATGATTGATAGGTGCACTTGCCTGAAAATTAAATCAGTCTAGCTTATGCCCATCTACATATTTTATACTAGAGCATAGAATGAATCCGCATCAAGTTATTACTTGTTACGCAAATAAATCACCATAAACCTATAGTCTCGATCTGATACAATATGAACAGATACTCCATGTAACCAGATGACCTCATCCAAGTATAATTCAGATATTTTCTTCATGGAGTAGTCGATCTTGAATGACACGAAGTGAGCATACTTCGTCAGTGTGCCCACTATAACCCAAACTGAATCATATCCTCGGGGAGATTTCGGCAATCCAGTAATAAAATCCATCGAAATACTCTCCCACTTCCAACTTGTAATTTCTAAAGGCGTCAACCTGCCTCCAGGCCTTCCATGATCGGCCTTTACTCGCTTGAAAGTAAAACATTCAGATATATACTTAGCTATATCGCCCTTTATACCAAACCACCAAACGATCTGCTTCAGATCCTTATATACATTTTAGTAGAACCAGGGTGATAGGCAATACTAGAACCATGCGCCTCTTTGCACAACTTAACTCGAATATCCTCAACTGCGGGAATACAAAATCTACTGTGGTACTTCAAGGGACCCGCGTCATCAATTGAAAAGTCTGGCAGTTCCCCTTTCGCAGTTCTATTATAATTGTGCAACAAATCAGGATCATCCTTTTGATGTAGCCTTGTAAGTGTAATCCATGAAGGCTCTATTACTTCCAAACTGTGTGCAAGTTGCTACTTCCAACAGATATATCCATCAAGAGAAATTCCTCCACCAGTGAATCCACTAAAAGGTTAAAAATTTTCGTCGTCTCCCTACTCAGGCCGTCGGCTACCATAGTAGCTTTTCCCGGATGGTATTGGATCTCAACATCATAATCTGCAACATATTCTAACCATCTCCGCTAGCACAAGTTCAATTCCTTTTGAGTGAAGATGTACTTCAAACTCTTATGATCTGTATAAATCTTACATAGAGTGTTATATAACAGATTTCTCCATAACTTCAAGGGGTAAATCATAGCTGTGAATTCCAAATCATGCGTAGGGTAATTCCTCTCATGTATATTTAACTGTCTAGACCCATACACAACAACTTTGCCTTCTTGCATCAACACGCAACCAAGTCCAACATGTGATGCGTCCACATACACAGCATACTCTATCCCTTCGGTAGGCAAAGCCAATACCGGAGCAGTGCACACTCCTTTTAATTCCTGAAAAACCTTTTCGTACTTATCGCTCCAAAAAAAAGATGCGAACTTCTGCATAAGCTTAGTCAGCGGCGTATATAATGAAGAGAAACCTTCCACAAACCTTGTATAATATCCTGCCAACCCTAGGAAACTTCTTATCTCTTTGGGTGTGGTAGGTCTGTTCCAATCCACTACATCAGCTTTCTTCTCGGGGTCCATAGAAATCCCATCCTTATTAAAAACCACATGACCCAGAAAAGAAACATTAGGAAGCCAAAACTCACAGTTGCTTGGCTTGACATACAACTTATGCTCCCTTAAAGTAGACAAAACTAAACGCAAGTTTTGGGCATGCTCTTCAGCACTGCGGGAGTATACCAAAACATCATTTATAAATACGACCACAAAACGGTCTAGGAAATCCTTGAACACTCTGTTCATCATGTACATGATGACAGATGGTGCATTGGTCAAACCAAAGGACATTATCAAAAACTCGAAATGTCTGTGTCGAGAACGGAAAGCAGTCCGTGAAATATCCATCTCATGAATCTTCAACTGTGTGTTGCCTGAATGAAGGTCAATCTTTGAAAACACAGTACTACCATGCAACTGATCAAACAAGTCATCTATCCTCGGTAGGGGATACCTATTCTTGATGGTTACCCTATTCATTTTTTTATAATCAATGCACAGCCTCATCGATCCATTCTTTTTCTTCACGAATAGAACAGGACCACCCCATGGTGAAGAACTTGGTCTAATGAATCTATTCCGCAGCAACTCATCTAGCTGTGTACGTAACCCCTCCAGCTCACGCGAGGCCATACAATACATCACCTTTGCAATAGGACGGGCACCTGGCTCCAAATCTATGGCAAACTCTAGGTCTCTCTCAGGTTGAAGACCAGGAAGGTTATCTGCAAAAACATCAGGAAACTCATGCAACACCGGATTCTCCTATACATGCAGAAAACTACCACCGGTCTCCAACACAGAAACCAAAACGGAAAACATCTGCAATTGAAAAGCTTCTGAGCACGTACCATAAAAATATTCAGAGAAACATGGCGCTGATAACCATAAACACTCCTGGGTTGACTGTTGTACATCTTGAAATCCAAACGCTTGACCTTGCATTGGATGATCGCATCATACTTGGACAACTAGTCCATGCCCAAAATCACATCAAAATCTTCCAAGTCCATCACCTATAGATCAAGAATGGCTAGATAGTCACCTAACAGAATTGGACAACTTTGAATGCCTTGGTCCGACACCACTGATTCTCCAGAGGGAAACTTGACACGAAACATGTCACCAACAAGATCGAGGGTCAAAATGTGATGATCTACGAAGGTCCTAGCCACAAACGAGTGGGTAGCACCAGAATCAAAAAGAACGCACACCCAACGGTTCTTAACCTTAAACTTTCCAATAAAAGTGCATGTGCAACTAAGGGAATAAACATCGAAACTACAGCTACAAATTAAAAGCTAAAACTAGGTTAGATTCTAACATGAAATTACTTGAGTTGACGTCTAAGCTTCCTCCAAAGACACCACGTTCAGATTGCCCTTCCCCTTGTCCATTTGCTGCGGGGGTGGCTAGGCATAAAGTGTAAATGGTTGCAACAGGGGCTGAGCTTGCAGGCACTTTGACTTCAAATGTCCTTTATGTCCGCACTGGTAGAAGAACCTTTCATTTCCACAATAATGGGCAGCGTCGTGCCCCCTGCGCTTACAGATAGAACAAACTAAATCTACTTTAGGAGCGCTTTGAATCACATGAACCTGCTCCTGCTTCTGAGCTCCTAATCTCTGGTAACATCTTTCAAATGTATGGCTTGGCCGGCAATAAAAAATGCATATCTCTTTGCTCATTTTCCCTGAGGCAGTGCGGGATTCCTGGGAACTCTTACCCTCACCATTCTTCCTCTTATCCTTTCTCATATGTTGACCTCGATTTTTGGCATTGTCGATCGCCTCGACCTTCATAGCAGCCTCCATAACCGCAGCATAGCTTTTCAGATCCATAAGCACTAGCTAGCTGCTGGATGTCATTCCTAAGACCACCCAGAAAACGTTTAACTCGACTAGAATCTGAGGACACCATGTAGGGGCAAATCGGCCCAATTTGCTGAACTCCACCCCGTACTCACTAACGGTGAGTTGCCTTTGCTTGAGGTGTAGAAAATCATTCATCAAATGGTCCCTCTCGACCGACGGCAGAAATGTTTTCAACAACAATTCCTTGAAGGATTCACATGAGCACCCATCCCTAATGTTTTTCTTTTCCCTCAGCCACCAACTCTTTGCAAGTCCTTTGAGCTCATAAGCAAAGAACATCACTCTCTAGTCCGCAGAAACTCTTGAGTATGCAAACATCTCCTCAATGTCTATAATCCAATCATATAAAGCCATAAAATTTTCTCTACCAGCATAGGTAGGGGGTCCTAATCTCTAAAAATGCAAAATAAATGTCATCTCTGGTGGAAACAAAACTGGGGCCACCAGAGGGGTAGGGGGAATAGGAACAGTGTTGGGTATTGTATCCACAACGTACCTGATTTGAAGAAGTCCCTGAACAAGCTAAGGTAAATAGACAATGTATTTGACAAAATATTTCAAGTTGTGCTTGCAGTTTTTCCACGCTAAGTGCACACCAATGTCAGGGTGCAGTAGGTCAATATACACGGGTCTGCACGACGTAATCCCTCGTTGAGCAAATCAGTGTGTTGGCCTACGTGTACTCTCTCTATTGGAGTGTACTTATTTTCAAGTACAGGGCCGTGATCATGCATGAGCAGTCAAGGAGCAAGGATGCGTCAAAGAGCAGCTCATGGGTGGAAAGAAGAAAAATCGCCTAAGTATGAATCGACGAGAATCACCAAGTGATTCTCGCCAATTCGGCGAGAATCACTAGTGATTCTCGCCGAATCGTCGAGAATCACTGGCTGATTCTCGCCGTCTCTTTCCAGCTTTATCGGAGCGTGCCATTAAGACAAAATCGATGAGAATCACCGTTGATTCTCGCCGAATCGACGAGAATCACCTTCGATTCTCGCCGATTCGACGAGAATCACCTTCGATTCTCGCCGATTTTGCCTTAGACGATTCTTTGGATCCCGCTGGACCGGATCAAATGTTGAGGCGCTGATTTTGAACCAATATTAGGGTTTCTTCTGGTGGGACCCACAACGGTCATAAAAAGGTATACTACTGTATAAATACTCGCGTATTTTGAACAGTAGTCAGACACACAGAAAAATATACAAGGCCGAGCCGCCGACGTGACTTAGATCGCGATACCTGTTCCGCCGCCGTCGCCGCTCGTGCAAGTCGTTCGCCGGCAGTTTGATCGTGATTCTTCTAGATCTTCCGGCGACAAAAGCTTAGCCAAGCGTAGCGTCTCACGTGTCTAACCAGAGATCCCATGTCTCTTGATTTGTTGATCGGGAAAACCTTCCCCGTCCGAATCGATCGACACGATTGATCCTAGTGTGACCGTTGGAAGACCTTGCTAGCTTTGCTATGAAGTCTGAATATCCAAAGTACAGCAGCCGCACACCGTTATCACTACCGATCCCGAGAACCAAGCCACCGCCCTTCTTGCGCCGCCGGTTCCGGGGAGATTCTCTCCAAGAGAGATCTAGGGTTATGGACTCTTCGTTGACTTCCAGAATACGTCATCGAACGAAGAGGGACACCTTAGTATCCAAAAATAGTTTGTATTTCTTGTACATTCTAGTTCATTTTTTGTTGTAAAGGAACGTTGGTTCCTAGTTGTAAGGGTTGGGTGTAACCCGTGTGGTGGGAGTGTTGTCTTCTACGTGTGGAAGGGTTCCTTCCGATAGTGCAAGGATTGGATTTCAATCCTGTTGGTGAAGTGACCGAGTCGTCCCTTGTTGGGAGATAGGTCGAAGGGGAAAGTGGATGTACCCAAATCGGGGAACCACTATAAATAGCTTGTGTACTCTATTTGTTGTGCTGTTTTATTTTCGTGTGCAGGTACAATTTTAATTCCGCAAAAACATTGCATGTCACTATTCCCCCCCCCCCATAGGTGAAGCTAGTTGACACTAGGTGGACTTTCAAGTGGTATCAGAGGGAGGTTACTCATCAAAAAGGTTAACACCTTGAGTAGAATCCTGTCGCTAGTGTCAAGAAGAAGGCAAACATCTACTATGGACGGGCTCAAGTTCACAGGCAAGATCCCAGTGTGCACCAGGCACAACTTTCCTATCTGGAAGGAAAGGATCAGGTTCTACATGGAAGCAGTTGATCCTCGACTCTTCATGATCATGGAGGAGGGACCTTATGTCCACACTAAGGTCTCCACCATAGATCCTACCAAGAAAGTGTCAAAGAAAATTTCTGAAATGGACAAGGACGAGATGGTGCTGGTGGGACTTGACAAGAAGGCGCAGAACATTCTAGTCAGTGCGGTCGATGACACAATGATGCAGAACTTCTGCAATTGCAGGACAGCAAAGGAGATCTGGCACTGCCTGATTATCCTAATGGAGGGCACTGATGAAGTGAGGGATGATCGGAGATCCCTCTGAACCAGAAATATGAGGCCTTCAGACAAGGGCCTAAGGAAGAGATCAGAGTCACCTTCGAGAACTTCCTCAAGATTGTCAATGCCCTCAAAGGATATGGAAGAGTGTTCACTGATGGTGAACTTAATGATAAATTCCTTAGGTCCCTTACTAAGGAATGGGACACAAAGATCTGCGCCATCCGAGAGTTTGGCAGACTAGCTGAAACAGACCCGCAAATTCTGTTTGGGAAGCTGATGTCCTATGAGCTTCAACTGAACACCAGGAAAGCAGAAGAAGAAGCAGAGAAGGCTGCAACCAAAGAAAAGACTGTGGCTCTAAAAGCCATTCACTCCAGAAAAGGCAAAGGTGCGGTGTCATACCGTGCCAGGAAAAGGATGAGGAGGAGGACTCCGAGCCATGCTCCTCCAGCTCAGAGCTGTCTGAGGAGGATTTCTCCCTCATCACCCGAGAATTCAAGAAGTTCCTCAAGATGAGGAATCAAAGAAAGAAAGACGGCTCCTCCTCCAGGCATCAGAAGAAAAATTATTCTTCTGACAGGTATGCTTCTAAACCGAACAAACATCGCTCCTCTGACATTATTTGTTTTGGATGCAATAAGCCAGGATACGTCGTGGCCGACTGCTACCAAGGCAAGAGAGAAAAAGGGAAAGGAGAGGAGCACAAATCCTCTAGAGATTAGAAGAAAGAGCGGAGCTACATCGCCAAAATCCAAAGAAACTGAGTGAGTCTGATTCCTCAGACTCTAGTGATGATGAGGAAGCCTACTTCGGGCTGGTGGGTCGCTCCGACTCAGAAGGAGAATGCCCCCCATTTATTGGGAAGGTAAAAAAACTCACACCCCTCTCTCCGACTCTGAATCTGATCCTGAGTCTCAGGATGATGACCCTGAGGATAGCCTTTCGGCCCGTGAAGCGAAGCTCCTCGAGAAGTATGAGCTTCTGCTCAACACTTTTGAGGAGTGCCGTAAGAGATTGAAGGCTGAGAAAAAGGAAGTGAAATTCCTTAAGGGTGAGAGTGTCTCTCTAAGGGAAGAGATCACCAGTTTGATTTCTCTCCGACAGGAGCACCTAGACCTGACTTCAAAGCATTCAGAGTCTCTTAAGCTCCTTGATCTTAAGCAGGAAGAAGTCGACAAGTTGGAAGAACAACTTGCGGCAGAAAGGAAGATCGTCAAGAGCTTCTCTATGCCAAAAACAATTCTTCCAGTAGTTGATACCTTCTCTGCTCAGGCCAAAGGAGCTGGCTTGGGGCATGTAGGGGTATCTGGTTCCTCATCCAGGAGAAACAGGAATCAGAGGAAGAATAAGGCCGCCAAGAAGGCCTCTGCTGCTGAAAATGGAAAGGCTCCGCTCAGTCCTGTTGCGTTCAGAAAGCCTAGCTTTCCTTGCAACCAACATGACTTTGAGTCAACCTTTGGTCATCATTTTGGCCCTCGGTTACAAAGCCAAAGAGCCGATATGATGGTTGGACTTTTCCTCGCAACTTCGGTGAGAGTGTCTTCAAGGCACCTTATGAGGAAATTCACATGGGAAATTATGGTCAATTCTCTAGCGGCCATAATGGAAAGCAGGCACCAAGAGCCAAGCCTGTTATACTGAAGGAACAGAAGGTGAAGAAGTCATGTGACTGCAATCACTA
This sequence comes from Platanthera guangdongensis, assembly GCA_039583875.1. Classification (NCBI taxonomy): domain Eukaryota; kingdom Viridiplantae; phylum Streptophyta; class Magnoliopsida; order Asparagales; family Orchidaceae; genus Platanthera; species Platanthera guangdongensis. The sequence continues at coordinate 137,384,089 of CM077158.1, read as the reverse complement.
TGAGGCCTCCACCTCCAGATCCAAGGCCCCGGCTGTACCCACCATTCCCAGGGAAAAGCAGGAGCCTAGGAAGAGGTACAACAGATTTGACTGTTTGTGTTGTGGCAAAGTCGGTCACTTTGCCGTGGATTGTTGGTTTAATCCGAGGTATAACGAGACTCCCTATGTTAGCACTGCGAGGCCGACCACTCGTAGGGTTAACCACCCGAGGGGGAGTATGCTAACCAAGAATCTAGGACCCAAGTTCGATTGGGTTCCTAAGGGAATTTAATTTTGTTTTGCAGGAATGTCCAAAGGCCACCAAAACGCCAATTTGGTACTTGGACAGTGGATGCTCCCGGCATATGACTGGGACAAGAAGCCTGCTGCGTGATTACACTCCTGTCGAGAATGGACCCAAAGTCATCTTTGGGGGGTCAGATCGAGGAGTCACCAGAGGTTATGGTATGATCTCCAACGGTATAATCTCTATCACCGACGTGGCTTATGTTGAATGGTTAAACCATAACCTGATCAGTGTAAGTCAGTTATGTGATAAAGGTTATGACGTTAAGTTCTGCAAGGATAAATGTCTGATAATATCATGTGCCTCTTCTGAGACGATACTAACAGGCATTAGGAGCAAAAAATATATTCTGCTTAAATTTTCTTAGTTTAGATTCATCTACCCCCGTATGCCTAGTGGCAGCTGGCAGTGCATCTCTCTGTGATCAATGGCACAAGAGATTGACACATATTAATTTCAAGACAATTAGTATGCTGTTTTCTAAAAACATAGTAAGGGATGCTCCCATTATCAAGTGCATCAAAGATAGCCCCTGTCCTGCATGCCAGATGGGCAAACAGACTCGGGCTACCTTTAAGAGCATTGCAGACAAAGACTCTTCCCGGTGCCTTTATCTTCTACATATGGACTTGTTTGGTCCAATGCAAGTTCATAGCTTGGGAGGCAAGTCCTATACACTCGTGATAGTTGATGATCATTATAGGTTTACACGGGTGTTCTTCTTAAAATGAAAGTCAGATACGTTTGACATCTTCACTAGTTTTGTCAAGTAGGTTCAGAACGAATTTAACTGCTCAGTGGTCAAAATCAGAAGTGACCATGGAATAGAATTCGAATCTGGTGCTGTGACAACGTTTTGTGAAGAACAAGGTATCGTGCATGAGTTTTTCCTCCCCGCGCACTCCTCAGCAAAATGGAGTCGCGGAGAGGAGAAATAGAACTCTCATTGAAGCTTGCACGACAATGTTGACAGACGCTTCTCTCCCAGAATACTTCTGGGCAGAGGCTGTCAATACAGCTTGTCATGTACAAAACCGAGCTTTGATCAACAAGCATCATCGTAAGACGCCTTATGAGCTATTAAGAGGCAGGAAACCAACCTTGTCCTACTTAAGGATCTTTGGTTGCAGATGTTATGTACTGAATAATGGGAAGTACCCGCGTACTAAATTTGGTGAAAAATGCTTCGAAGGCATATTCATGGGCTATAGTTCCCACAGTCGGGCATATAGGGTCTTCAATAAGAAAACCCTAGTGGTAGAAGAATCAATTAATGTTGTATTTGATGAAGGAAGTTTGCTTAACAGCAATTCTTCCAGCGGTATTCTTGAAGATGCAGGTACACGACTTGAACAGCTAAGTCTCGATGAGACCGCTGAAGATGATACTCCTAAGTACGTCAAAGTTTCCACCTCAACGTCATCTGGGAATGTTGAAGTTCAAAATGGAACAAATCTCTTAGAAGAAGGAGAAGCCCAAGAAGTAGTCGAAGCTCCAGACGCCAGACTTCTAGAGCTCCGACACGTGAGGGATCATCCTAGAGATCATATCATCGGAGATCCTCGTGTCGGTGTCAGAACTCGAAGAGGTACTATTAACGAGATTTTGCATCTTAGCTTCCTGTCACAGGTTGAGCCAAAGAAGTTCGACGAGGCGAACAAAGATGCGGCATGGATTTTGGCCATGCAAGATGAACTACATCAATTCGAACGTTGCAACGTTTGGACGCTGGTTCCCAGACCACACAAGCAGAATGTGATTGGCACAAAGTGGATCTTCAGAAACAAACTGGATGAACATGGTGTCATCATAAAGAACAAGGCCAGGCTGGTGGCTCAAGGTTACAGATAGGAGGAGGGGATTGACTTCGACCAGACCTTTGCACCAGTGGCAAGGCTCGAGGCAATCAGATTGTTCCTCGCGTATGCTTCACACAAAGGATTCACAGTCTATCAAATGGATGTGAAATCAGCATTCTTGAATGGAGACCTGAAAGAGGAAGTATACGTCGCTCAACCCCCAGGTTTTGTCAATCCTACTTATCCCAATCATGTATATTTTCTTAATAAAGCTCTCTATGGTTTAAAACAAGCTCCACGAGCTTGGTATGAGACTTTATCGAGTTTTCTTCTTGAGAACAAGTTCTCTAGAGGTAAAATAGATAAGACATTGTTTCTCAGGGAAGTCAAAGGCAAGATTTTGCTGGTGCAAATCTATGTCGATGACATTATATTCGGCTCAACGGACAACAATCTTTGCAAAAAGTTTTCAAAACTTATGCAAGGAAAGTTTGAAATGAGCAGTATGGGGGAGCTAAAGTATTTCTGGGACTTCAAGTGAAACAGTCTGAGGATGGAATCTTCATCTCTCAGACGAAGTTCACAAATGAACTCCTCAAGAAATTCGGAATGGAGAATGCAACCTCTATGAGGACTCCAATGGGATCCACTATGTCTCTGGATAAGGATGAGAAAGGTAAACCTTTCGATGAAAGCAAATACAGAAGCATCATTGGATCCCTGCTCTGCCTTACTGTCAGTAGACCGGATATCATGTTCTCCACATGTGTCTATGCCAGATATCAGGTGAACACTAAGGAATCTCACTATGTCGCTGCAAAGCGAATTCTAAGATACCTTAAAGGTACTCCGAATCTTGGCTTGTGTTACCCGAGAAACAATGATGTCGAGCTAATAGGTTTTTCAGATGCTGATTTTGCAGGGAGTAGGATGACAGGAAAAGCACCTCCGGGACGTGTCAATTCCTCGGACGAAGGCTTATTTCATGGAATAGCAAGAAATAGAATTGTGTTGCAACCTCCACAGCAGAGTCTGAGTACATCTCGGCAGGCAGCCGTTGCGCACAACTCCTATGGATCAGAAACCAGTTAGCCGACTACAACCTTCAGTTCCAGGAAGTACCAATGTACTGCGACTCCTCCAGTGCAATTGCAATTGCCAACAATCCGGTATCGCACAGTAGAACGAAGCATATTGAAGTGTGCTACCACTTCATTCGGGAGCACGTGGAGAACAAGGACATCTCTCTTTGTTATGTCCCCACGGACAAGCAGATTTCAGATATATTCACAAAGCCCTTAGACGAAGCCAAGTTCAGTCTTTTCAAAACTGAATTGGGGATGCTAAACTATGAGGAATGAAGCCTGCAGAAGCTCCAGGATCGTGCCTCTAGGGGGCCTCTGCCAGGAACTCAAGTATGAGCACAGGTACAAGAACTGAGGGGGAGCAAGGGGTCAAATGCTACAGACCCAGATTTGCAGAAGCCGAAAAGGGGGAGATTACCCTCTCGGCTAAGGCTAAGGTGGCTCCAGCTAAGGTGGCTCTCCAAAGTTTGCTCTCAAGAAATTGGTATTGGTAATGAATATCTCTCTCACCTCAATTTCAAGGTTATGATTTTCATTCCCATACGCTTTATTCACCTTAGCTTGTAGGGTTTAGGCTTCTTCAAATATGGGGAGATTGTTGGGTATTGTATCCACAACGTACCTGATTTGAAGAAGCCCCTGAACAAGCTAAGGTAAATAGACAATGTATTTGACAAAATATTTCAAGTTGTGCTTGCAGTTTTTCCACGCTAAGTGCACACCAATGTCAGGGTGCAGTTGGTCAATATACACGGGTCTGCACGACGTAATCCCTCGTTGAGCATATCAGTGTGTTGGCCTACGTGTACTCTCTCTATTGGAGTGTACTTATTTTCAAGTACAGGGTCGTGATCATGCATGAGCAGTCAAGGATCAAGGATGGGTCAAAGAGCAGCTCATGGGTGGAAAGACGAAAAAATCGTCTAAGTATGAATCGACGAGAATCACCAAGTGATTCTCGCCGATTCGGCGAGAATCACTAGTGATTCTCGCCGAATCGTCGAGAATCACTGGCTGATTCTCGCCGTCTCTTTCCGGCTTTATCGGAGCGTGCCATTAAGACAAAATCGACGAGAATCACCGTTGATTCTCGCCAAATCGACGAGAATCACCTTCGATTCTCTCCGATTCGACGAAAATCACCTTCGATTCTCGCCGATTTTGCCTTAGACGATTCTTTGGATCCCGCTGGACCGGATCAAATGTTGAGGCGCTGATTTTGAACCAATATTAGGGTTTCTTCTGGTGGGACACACAACGGTCATAAAAGGTATACTACTGTATAAATACTCGCGTATTTTGAACAGTAGTCAGACACACAGAAAAATATACGAGGCCGAGCCGCCGATGTGACCTAGATCGCGATACCTGTTCCGCCGCCGTCGCCGCTCGTGCAAGTCGTTCGCCGGCAGTTTGATCGTGATTCTTCTAGATCTTCCGGCGACAGAAGCTTAGCCAAGTGTAGCGTCTCACGCGTCTAACCAGAGATCCCTTGTCTCTTGATTTGTTGATCGGGAAAACCTTCCCGTCCGAATCGATCGAGACGATCGATCCTAGTGTGACCGTTGGAAGACCTTGGTAGCTTTGCTACGAAGTCTGAATCTCCAAAGTACAACAGCCGCACACCGTTGTCGCCGCCGATCCCGAGAACCAAACCGCCGCCCTTCTTGCCGCCGCCGGTTCCGGGGAGATTCTCTCCAATAGAGATCTAGGGTTGTGGACTCTTCGTTGACTTCCAGAACACGTCATCGAACGAAGAGGGACACCTTAGTCTCCAAAAGTAGTTTGTATTTCTTGTACATTCTAGTTCATTTTTTGTTGTAAAGGAACGTTGGTTCCTAGTTGTAAGGGTTGGGTGCAACCCGTGTAGTGGGAGTGTTGTCTCCTACGTGTGGAGGGTTCCTTCCGATAGTGCAAGGATTGGATTTCAATCCTGTTGGTGAAGTGACCGAGTCGTCCCTTTTGGGAGATAGGTCGAAGGGGGAAAGTGGATGTACCAAATCGGGGAACCACTATAAATAGCTTGTATACTCTATTTGCTGTGCTGTTTTATTTTTGTGTGCAGGTACAATTTTAATTCCGCAAAAACGCTGCACGTCACCTATTCCCCCCCCCCATAGGTGAAGCTAGTTGACACTAGGTGGACTTTCAAACAGTTTGACCCATAGCCGGGTCCTGCATTCTAGGCGGCTGACTAGCAACAACCGACAACAATGCCTGGATCTGCGTCTTCATCTCCATCACTTGTCTAGACAGAGTCTTATTGCTCCGCGACAATCCTTCTATCATGGCGTCACTCTAGGAACCAAACGATTCCCCCTCCGACTGGGGTGTCGACCTCTTCATCGGACGTCTAGGCAACATCTAATCAAACAACGAATATCTAATCAAAACATAGCTTAACCTCTAGAACCAAACAACTTAGTTTAGACAAATACATGCTTAAATACTTGCTTATGCTGCTAACTTGCTCTGGAATTTTCATATATGATGTCATGCTTAAACTTAGGATGATATACCGTCATCCTATTGACTCATGTGCCTAATCCAAGAATGCTTAAATTCTTATTCTTTTTGTCTCAAAACTATGTGTGTATGTATGTCATCATGTAAATCTTTAGCTTGGCAAGTGTGCTAATACAATGTTATATCATGTATGTTGTGTTATGCAATCTAAAAAGGACTTAATGCTGGTTATGAGCGGCGGACACATGAAATATTATTCATTCCATACTACATAATATTTCATGCAACAAAAATCAAAATCTAATGTGCATCCTTGTGACGATGTTATGCATCACAGATAACATAACAGTCACATATTGCCTCCTATGAGGATCCATATATAAACACATATTATGCATCTCATACTACATAATATATCATGTATACTTCTAATCATTCTTATGAGTGTAGTGTTCATGGTTCGGCCAAAATGCACTAATGACATATAAGTGTGTGTATGAAATGAAACCAGACAACTAACACAAATCTGAGATAGCTGTTCGACCAATTGTCAAATAAACCTATCCCTCTGATACCAACTGTCACAACACGCATTTTCTCCGCATTTAACAATATATCAGAGTAAGAGAAAAACCGCATCATGATGCCATATCAGCAGGGGATAACTGCAAATGCTCAGGGAAAACTCTAACTTAACACTTTTATGAAAAATCTATAGGTTATTAAGAGAAAAAATCCAGTTAAAGTTTAAGCGGTTGCCGTATCACTCGACTCAGTGGCTCATCTAGTCCATGAGAAAAAAGGATCATTATACGTAGCAAAAAATACTTTATTTACAATATTAGACGCCCTACATGAGTATAAACATCCCCAGAGGACAACTCATAGTATGCAAGACTCTAGATTTATAATAGTTATGAAAGTAGATTTTACAGCCGTTAAATATAGTGATTTAGATTTCAAACATGGCAAGTATCAAGTAATAATAATAATTTTTATTTTTTAAATTATCTAACATGCAACCTAGCATAAATCCTTTTCAGAGATCAAGTATAACGAAACAAAAGAAAACTAGCAGCTAGCAAAGTATTCAACATTTCAAAAGAAAACTACAATGGGCTTTAACAACCTGACATGAACCCACTGAAAGTATTTGAAAGATAGGGATAGATCTAATATACTCTAGAGGGGGGTGAATAGAGTAAATTTATAATCTTTTGACTGTTTTAATTATCAGAGAAATTAGTGATAGTAGTTGTATAAAATGAAATAGAAACTAGGCTAAACTACACAATCACAGCACAGCAAAACAAAGAAGAATGAACACACATACAACACAAGAATTTATAGTGGTTCCCCAAATCTGGGTACATCCACTCTTCTACCACCCTGGTAGGAATCCACTAACAGGTTTTTGATCAGGTGTCTGCCACCACAGGTTTTTGCTCAGGTGTCATGTCACCACAAGATCTATTTGCAGGGAGATCAGACAACCCTTTAGGCTTTTGATCAGGCGCCCAAAAACTAACAAAAACTTTTGAAGGGAGTTTGTAAACCTTTATACATGAGGTTAAGAAGGTGATGTTGTCTTCTCTTTCTCTAAACAACAGAGAAGACTTCAGTGGATTGCTGGTGTCAAAGCTCCCCCTGAGATGTTGAAGTGTTTTAGGAAGACTGGATCTTTGCTCAGGGTGTAGGTCTTTAGCCTTGACTTGTTGAAATCCAGGAACATGTAGACTGATCCATAAGTGTTGTCTTTGTGGATTAATGGAGTAGAAGTTGAAGAGGACACTTGATATATGTTTGATGTTCTTCTTCAATCTTCTGTAAGATCAAAGGGAAAACAGCTTGTTTTCCTACAAAGAGAAGGATCAGAGTTCTTCTGTATATTATTCTGTGTGGGTGTATCTCTTCTACTTATTATTCTTGTCCATCGTATAAAAACAAATCTTTTTTTTATACTACTGTCTAATTTTGCTTTTGAATTTTGAATAATAAGCATTAATTGCTGATTAGATTCTGGAAATTGAAACGGCTGGAATATAGTCTTTAAAGAGTTTCCCCAACTGTCCCAGTAAAATAAGCAAGTAATTAACTATGATGAAATTGATAATTAAAGCTGCCATGAACGGCTATATTGTTGAGAATATGAACATTAATTACTCAGAGAATTACTGCCAAAGAATAGAATGAATTAGGGACAGAAATATGAAAAACTTATCATTCTGACTCAGAATAGAGTTCGTCGGCCTCTGGGAAGATTTCGTCGACCAGATTTCCAAGTTCGTTGAGCTGAGAGATCCTATTTCTCAACCTGAGCTCAGCGAAACTCAATCTAGAAATATCTTGTTACTTCTGAGCTCCAAGTTCATCGATCTGAGTGTTGGATCCCTAGTTTGATATGGGCTAGATTCACTAACTTAGGATCTTATGACCCACAATGTATAGCCAGGGTCATAGTCGTATCCTAGCGTCTAGGCCAAGTCCTTAGAGTCAACATCACATGGACCAACTATCAACAAGACTGCCAGAGACTCAAGACTTAGAAGATTTCAAGACTCTGTAAAGTGAGTTCGACATTCATTGAACTCAGGTCGACGATTGTCGTGCTCAGCTCGATGATCTCAGAGAAACTTCTCTGAGCTGAGCTCGACGAACTCTATTCTTTGGTGGACGAATCTTTGCACTACTACAACATTCTGTCAAGAATATGTTCTCTAGTCTCAGGTCGACGAACTCAGTTCACTGCTCGATGAATTTTGGATTATCTACTTCAATAACTTAGAACAAGATGACTTGTGTCGACACTCAGAGTATATTTCGACACCAACAGAGTCGACATTAGAAGAACTTGTGTCGACACCTAGATAATCAGTCGACACTTTGGAAAGGTTGTGTCGACACGACACAGAATATTTGACAACTCCAGCAACTCAGCTCGACGAACAGAAGTTATCTGATCGACAAACACAGCAACTCAGCTCGACGAACTATGAACTCAGCTCAACAATTTATGTCATCTGTTCAACGATTCCAGACTAAATCATTTCCAGCCATGTCCCCATTATTACTGCAATAATTCCTGGTTGGGGAAATTATTCAATGCTGCTTATTCTCTAGGCCATCAGCATTGAATGTAGAAGGAATTCAAAATTCGAAAGACCAATTTCCCCAGGAAATATAAAAAGAGATTTTTCTCTTTTCTGATATAGAGGGAGATAGAAAGAAAGTCAGAAAAAACATACAGAGAGAAGATTACTGAATCATACAAGAAAAACACAACCCGTCTGCTCTCAGTCTTACACAAGATTTCTGATATAGAAGAAAACCCTTGACCAAAACATCATCTGTCATCTGAAGAAGAAGAACAATCATTCAAATATCAAGAGTCTTCATTCTTCAAACTCTCCAGGACACTTCACGGGACAACAAATCTTCCATCTGTCAAAGAAGTTCCTGAAGATCTCTCTGATCAAGGCTGAAAGCTTGAAGGCCTATCACCCTATGCAAAGCTCCAGTTCTCCTGAACTCTTCTACATCTCAGGGGATAACATCACTGAATCCACTTAAGTCTTCTCCGCTTATTGAGAAAGAGAAGACCACATCACTCTCTCATCCCCACCTCTGTAAAGGGTTTTAATTCCCTTCAAAATTATTCTGGTTCACAAGTCTCCTTCCAAAAGACTTGAGGTTGGTTTTGAGCACCTGATCAAAAGCTCATTGGTGGCAGTCACCTGATCAAAATCTGTATTGGATTCCTACCAGGGTGGTAGAAGAGTGGATGTACCCAGGTTGGGGAACCACTATAAAATTTCTTGTGTCGTCTGGTTGCCCCCTTTTCTTTTTGTTCTTGTCGTGCTTGTGTTTTTAGGATTGCTGTGTGCTTATTTATTTTATTTTAATTCTGCACGTTTTAGTTACAGCAGAAGCTGTAATATTTTTATAAGGACCTACAAATACTCTATTCACCCCCCCCCTGTAGAGTATATTAGATCTAACACATCACTTTCAATTGGTATCAGAGCAGGTTCCATTGGTTGTACAAGCTAAACCTTGAACCAAAGATCCTTTGTTAGATCTAAATATTATTTTCATTTTCATTTAGATTATAAACACAGCCATGGCACAGAACAAGGATTATGCAAGCACCAGACCTCTAGTTTGCAACCTTAATAGTTTTGCCATCTGGAAGGCAAGAATCAAGTTGTACATGAACTTTATTGATGAAGACATCTACAACTCTATTTTGACAGGTCCCCCATAGGCATCTACATCTACAACATCTTCCAGCAACAATGCAGTCCCACCACCTGAGTGGACTGAAGCCCAGAAGAAAGTAAAGATTGTTGATGCCAAAGCCATGAACATATTGGCTCAGACTATGTCAGATGACATCTTTCAGAAGGTGAATGAGTGCACCTCTACAAAAGCAATCTAGGATTCACTCAATCAAATGGTTGCTGGCTCAGCAGATGAGAGGTAAGATAGAAGATCAAAGCTCATCACACAATATGAAAACTTCAAGAAGGATGAGGCAGAAACAGTTGAAGTGATGTATAACAGGCTTAGCTCCATCATCAGTGATAAGGACCTTAGATAAAGAAATCACCTTGACTGAATGATGGAAGATTACTATGTGCTTCCCAACAATGGGACATGGGACACCAGGAGGCAATCAAAGAGGCTAGAAGCTGAATGATGAGAAACTGAATCTCTCCTGGGAAAGCTCAAATCTTATGAGCAGCAATCAAGTCAGAGAAGCAGTGGAAAACACAGACTCCTCCTCCAGTAAGAAAGAACAATCATTACATTGAAGGCTGCTGAAGAAATTGAAGCCCCAATAGTCAATGAAGAGCTAATGAGTCTCTTTGCCAAGAGATTCTTCAAAATGGCAAGGAAAGACTTCAGAAGGAAGTCATCCAGAAATGACAGCCAACCAAGGTATGACAAAACCCCCACTAAAGAGGTAGTGTGTTTTGGGTGCAGGAAACCAGGACATTTCATGTCTGAATGTCCTGAAAATAAAAAGAAGGAAAGAAGAAGAGAGAAGGAATCAAGAAGCAAGCATCACAACAAGCCCTCTTCCAGCAAGCACAAAAAGAAGGACAAAGGATTTATCGCTGAAACATGGAGTGACACGGAAGATGAATCCACATCTTCCAGCTCTAGTGAAGAAGAAGAAGAGCAGGCCAAGGCAAATGAGGTTTTTCTCAAGGCAATTGATGCAAGCAGTAGCTGATCAGATACAGATGAATCTGATAATGAAGAAAACCTGTCAGCTGAAGATTAGGTAATAGCATCTTATGATTTTGAATCTGATGAATTTAAATCTGAATTTAAAAACCTATGCTTAGATTTGATAAGCTCTGAGAAGGATATCAAACTACTCAGAGATAAATTGAATGATCTAGATAAAATCACTTCTGAAAATGCAAATCTATCAACTGAACTGAAATCTGCAAATGAACAAATTACTTTTCTGAAATCAGAACATAGCAAAGCTAAGATATTAGAAGAATCATTAAATGGGAGAAGTTTAAAATTGCTAGATATAACCAGCACAGTAAATGCTAGAACAAATAACTGCAGATTAGGATTAGGAGCCACATCCAGTGAACCAACCCTAATCCAAAGGAATCATCTTTCAAAACCTGTAAATTTTATCTATGATAAAGGAAAGAAAAACACTGAACAAGTAAATAAGGTTAATAAAATTCTAGAACAAATTGAAGCTAAGGACAAAATTAAAAACCAGAAGAATGATAAAAATAACAATGTTAAGCGGTTATCGTCGAACTCAGATCGACGATATAGGAACAGATCGTCGAACGCAGAACGACGATCTCTGAATGCAAGCTTCAATAGTAATCATTTGTCTAACTGCGATCGACGAACTTTATATGGTTCATCGAGCAGAGGTCGATGAACGTGGGACACAGAAAATGAATATGTTCATTCTCTAGGCAGAGATCGGCGATCTCAACCCAATTCATCGAACTCTGGTCGACGAACTTACAGAAATTCGTCGAACCCAAAAATTCTTAACCAAAATTTTAACTATAACTGCAACTTAAATAATTCTAGAAAAGCCTTTAATCCTCTAGCTTATTGGGTTATACCATCTAGAAGATATCACCCTCTAGGATATAAATCCCAATCAGAATTTTCAGTTATTTCCAACATTTCATATCAACAAACAAAGGACCCAAGGTAACCTTTGTGAAGAAATTTTAACTGTTTTCATTGCAGGAGAAGAGCTGTCCAGGAGTGAATCAGTCATGGTACCTGGACAGTGGATGCTCCAAACACATGACAGGTAGCAAGGACAATCTCACCAATTACAAGTCCAAGCTAGGGCCAAAGGTGATCTTTGGTGATTCAAAAAGTGGCCAGTCTGAAGGATATGGAGCAGTGAAGATTGGATCAGTTACATTCAAGAAAGTAACATATGTAAGAGAACTCAAACATAACCTCATCTCAATAAGTCAACTTTGTGATGAAAGTTATCAGGTAACTTTTAACTCTAGTTCCTATATTATTTCATCTAAAGGAAACAAACCTGTTTTAATTGGAAATAGACAAGGCACCATATACTTAGTTGATTTTCTATCTGCCACTTCTGATATCTGTTTACTTAATTTAATTAGTAACCAGAATGATTTATGGCATAAAAGACTAGGTCATGTAAATCTGAAAAACATTGCTAGGCTATCTAAAGACAACCTTGTTAGAGGTCTACCTCCTGGTCCCTACAAGAAGGAAGGCCTTTGTAGGGCTTGTCAATTAGGCAAGCAAACTAAATCTAGTTTCAAATCCATTAATAAAAGTGATTCACCTAGGATTTTGTATTTGCTACACATGGATATTTTTGGACCCATAGCAGTACAAAACCTAGGAGGGAAATCCTATACCTTAGTCATTGTGGATGACTACTCAAGATTCACTTGGGTATCCTTTCTGAGATCTAAGTCAGATACCTTCAAGGTTCTTACAGAATTTCTCAGGACCATACGGATTGAGTTCTCTACTCATGTTTCATTGATCAGAAGTGATCATGGCACAGAGTTTGAGTCTCTTCTTATGCATGAGTTCTGTGATAAGGAAGGTATCAGGCATTGCTTCTCAGCTCCTAGAACTTCTCAACAAAATGGGGTAGCAGAAAGGAAAAATAGGACACTCATTAAAGTTGTAGGTACATTGCTTGCTGATGCATACATGCCACTAACCTTTTGGGCAGAGGCTATACACACTACAAACTATGTCCTGAACAGAAGCTTAATTCACAAACTAAAGAACATGACTCCCTATGAATTGCTTAAAGGGAAGAAACCTAAAATCAACTATTTTAAAGTAATTGGTTGTACCTGTTATATACATAATAACAACAAAAATACATTAGAAAGTTTGAGACTAAGGCTGAAGTGGGAATTTTTCTAGGATATTCCCAAGTAAGAAAAGCATATAGGATCTTTAATAAATCAACACAGAAAATTGAGGAATCAATTCATGTAAGCTTTGAGGAGACTAACATGTATTGCAAGGAGAAAGAAGTTTCTACCAGTAACTATTTGCAGGTACCTCACTTGTGTGAGAAGTTCGATGACCTAAACCTTACCCAAGGGGTTCCAACTCATCCCTCTCCACAAGTCAATGAAGATAGTGAAGAAGAAAGCATTGAAGGGATTGAATCTCCTCCAACAACCAACATAATTCCACAAGAGGAATTGGTTTCAAATGTTGTTGCACAACCAACTCCACCCACTGATCTTATCACACTTAGGGATCACCCCAGATCTCAAGTGATTGGAGACATATCAGCAGGTATATAGACAAGGCATCAACTGAATCAAGATGTGATGCATGCCTATTTTCTCTCTCAGATTGAACCTCAATCCATTCATGATGCAGAGCAAGATCCCCACTGTATCATTGCAATGCAGGAGGAATTAAATCAGTTTGAGAGATATAGAGTTTGGGATTTGGTTCCAAGACCACAAAACTACCCAGTTATTGGAACCAAATGGGTATACAGAAATAAGCATGATGCCCAAGGAGTTATTGTGAGAAACAAGGCTAGTCTTGTTGCTCAAGGCTACAGGCAAGAGGAAGGAATAGATTATGATCAAACCTTTGCTCCTGTTGCAATGTTAGAAGCCATAAGAATATTCCTAGCCTATGCAGCCTACAAGAAATTCAAGGTCTACCAAATGGATGTGAAGAGTGCATTCTTGAATGGAGTGTTAAAAGAAGAGGTTTATGTTGAACAACCTCCAGATTTTGTCTCTCCAACTCATCCTTTGCAGGTATTCAAGTTGAATAAAGCCCTCTATGGTCTAAAGCAAGCTACAAGAGTTTGGTATGAGACCCTAGCAAGCTTTTTATTAGAGCATAAATTCATTATAGGCATAGTAGATAAAACACTTTTCACTAGACATCATAAGGACCAAATCTTGTTAGTACAAATATATGTGGATGACATCATCTTTGGTCTACTAATTCAAAATTGGGCAAGAGGTTTTCTGACTTCATGCATTCCAAAATTTGAAATGAGTAGCATGGTGAGCTTTCCTATTTCCTTGGTCTCCAAGTGAAACAACTCCCCGATGGCATCTTCATCTCTCAAGCTAAATATGCTAAAGAGCTAATAAAGAAGTTTGGGATGCTGATGCCTCAGCAAAGAAAACACTTGTGGCTATAAATGTTGTGATTGACTCTGATGCATCAGGGAAACCTGTAGATCAGAAACTATATAGGGGCATTGTTGGGTCCCTACTATATCTCACAGCTAGCAGACCTGATATCATGTTTGCCACATGCCTTTGTACTAGGTTCCAAGTGAACACAAAAGAATCTCACCTTCTTTTCCTAAAAAGAATTTTGAGATATATAAAGGGTTGTCCTAGTCTAGGCCTATAGTATCCCACAGAATCAGATTTGAGTTAACTGGATACTCAGATGCTGATTTTGCTAGATGCAGGGTGGACAGAAAAAAGTACCTCAGGAACTTGCCAGTTCCTTGGTATGAGATTAGTGTCCTGGTTTTGTAAAAAGCAATCCTCTGTGTCAACCTCCACTGCTGAGGTAGAATACATTGCAGCTGGTAGCTATTGCTCACAGATGCTATGGATACAAAACCAACTACTAGACTATGGTCCCAACTTAAATAATTCAACTCTACTCTGTGATAACACAAGTGTTATGCAATAGCACAAAATCCAGTCCATCACAGTACGACAAAACATATAGACATTAGGCACCATTTCATTAGAGAGTGTGTAGACAAAAATAAAATTAATCTTGTCTATATCTACACTGATTTACAAAGAGCTGATTTATTCACCAAACCTCTGGATGAGAAAAATCATGTATTGTTTATAAATCAGCTTGGAATGATAAATGGAGAAGATTTAGTTCAAGTTCTGTCTGCACTCGACGAATTCTCCAAAGTTCGTCGAACGGAGTTCGACGAACCGAGGAGTGTTTGAAAGATCTTCGTCGAACAGAGGTCGACGAACTCTCTGTGAGTGAAACAATTTTCGTCGACCGGAGATCAACGAAATTGCTTCAGAAGATATTCATCGAACGGCGTTCGACGAATTTTCTTCAATTCTTCAGGATGAGATCGACGAATTATTTACTTCTAAATCATTTCGTCAAACTCAGTTCGAAGAATTGTTTTTTTTTCGTGAAACGGAGTTTGTCGATTCATATTCTGGAAAACCATATATCTAGTTTTCTTCAACCTCCGTCCCCGCGCTTTCTCTGTCTTGCACTGATCGTTTTCTCTTTTTGCAGGTTTTTCAAGGCGATTCATTAAGTTTTTATGAGTTGGTTTTAGGTCGGTTTATAAAAATTTTTTTTGTAATTTGTGATTTTGAAGGATTTTTTCAGTTTTAAAGAATTTAGATTTTTCTGGATCTA